>OU898282.1:79195626-79595626 GCA_918026665.1 Diabrotica balteata | reverse complement strand
AATTGCAACATGTCATACACATTCCTGTACCTCGTGTGGCCTGAATTTAAGGGGTGGCCTGAAAAATGTATTATATTTTTACAAAATTTTGGAATACATTTAATTGGTAGATCAATTTTAATATTTGTTTATAATACATATTTCAGTCCTCTATAATAGTTTCTTATGACTTTTGATGTAAATTAAATTGGGGAAGCAGGAATTCACCAATTCAGAATTTCCCATTGAATTTCCTATAGCCCGTTTGATGATTCACCACCCTGTATATAGTATATTATTTTACTCGTATATGATTGTTAAACTTGGCTATCACGAATGCTATGAACAACCTACAAGCCGGACGGGCTAACGGACAACGACTAAAGCTACGGAATAAGTACGGAATAAGTACCTTTTTTTTTTTTTTTTTTTTTTTTTTTTATGGCTTTAGGGTAAATACCCACGCAGCCAGAAACAAATTTTTAAAAACAGATACTGGGAATACACAGGGATTACACTCTTCTCGCCCAGGGGCTGATCAGGACATTTTTATAAACGATAACAGGTAGGCCTCGGACAGATGAATAAGTACCATAAAAAATAAGTTTTACACACTATCAAGTTTTTGAAAACCTACACCTGTTGCCAGTGTAAACTATAAATAAAAAATACTGCACTTTATACAACTATAGAACTAAAAGATAAGGATACTTTGGAGTGGGGTTTATAATTTCATGCCACAGAGTCGATATTGGGTTTCCTTCCAGCTAATGAAAGAATCTGTAAAATACGCGTAAAGGCTAAATTTCGTACTACTAAAATTATTAATATCTTTGCCTTAACAGAAACAGCAGATAAACGATATTACGAGCAACAGCGGTAACAGAGTGGCACAGATGGTAATCGCAAATAAACCAGAGTAGTTAGTACGTATTTCCCCCACAAAAATATTCCACAAGAGTATTAAAATAAAGGTAAGAAAAGCGAAATGTGCCAAATAAAGAACATTAAACATCTCTATGTTTAAAAATCATAGGATGAAGTATCAGCAGCTATAGAAAATAAAGCTAATATTAAATAAAAGAGGATAAAAACATAATATCAAAGACCAATGGTATATTATCCAAACGACAATTACCAATACAGCAAGTGAAATATTAGGCGAATCCTCAAGTAAAAAAACCAGAAATTCGACCAAGACTGGTAACAAATAATAAAAAACAAAAATATAGCTAGCCGGAAATGTCTACAAAGGAATTTCCGATTGAATAGAATGGTATACGAAGAACTATGGAGAAATGCAAGGATAATATTTGAAAAGAAAAAGAGAGAAATACTTAATAAAAAAATATAACAAATTACAGACTATAATAACAGAAGGGAGACTGGAAAATTTTACAAGTAAACCAAGCGATACATTCAAGACACCATGATAAAAACAACAGTGTGCAAGAACAAAAACGGTGCAATTTTCACCGAGAAGGAGGAACTAATAAAAACATGAAATGAGTATTTTAAAGGACTCTTAAACCCCCAAAAGAAACAAAACGCGCCAGGCACTTTGCTAAAAATAACAAAGCACCTGGCACATATCGAATAACTGCAGAACTAATAAATAATGGTGGACATGGGCTCTTTAAGCGTATCCATAAACTAATCTGCCGCATATAGACACTAGAAGTTATCCCAGAAATTGGAAAGTAGGAATCATATTTCCTATTTTACAAGAGGGGAGACAAATGACTGTGAAAATTATAGGCGCATAACAGTGTTACATGTCGCCTACAAGGTATTATCAGGAATTATATATATATAGTCGACTTGAATCATTTTGAATCATTGAATACTATTGTGGTTTCAGACTAACGATTTTAACTATCGACCAAATAAATATCTTATGAGGTATACATGAAAAATGTGCTGAATATAACATACCAATTTACAACTTACATATTGATGTCAAACAGGCGTTTGGTGGATTAGGTAGTCAAAAAATGTTAAAACCACTATCCATGTTAGCAATACCAAACTAGTTAGCTAACATAAATTATTTAATTAACATAAACTTATACAAATAACTTTGGAGAATTGAAAAGCCATGGTTAGGACAGATGGAGATATCAGAGAGGCATTTGATATTGAAAATGGAGTAAGGCAAGGTAATGTCTTATCAGTAACACTTTTTAATCTAACTTTGGAAGCTATTATCAGCAAACTAGTTATGAACACCTGTATTAATACAATGTCCACTCAAATGGGCATATACTAAAGATGTTGCCCTAATAAGCCGCAATAGAAGTGTAGAGATTTGAAGTAAGTAGAAAAGATATAGATTTGAAACGGGAAGCCGCTGCAGTTCATTTTAATTATAAATGAAAGGAAAACAAAATATAGTACACAAGGTCGAATGGACATAAGAATCTTAAGTTAGACAACCAAATCTACGAATATGCTTCCACCTCTCCCTACCTAGGCTCAATAATAAATGACAGCAACAATGTCAGTCAAGAAATACAACCACGGCTTCTTAATGTTTCTAAGTGCTTTTATGCACACAAAGACTTGCAAGTTACTGAATCGTGATCGTTAATTGTTTATACAGTATTGTTCTGATAGCTTTCTTTATCAGTTTGTATATAATAGCAAATAATATCAACATCAACAAAGTACAACGTAATAAAGTCCATGAATTTAATTTTCCGGTGAATTTAAATTTTACCGACGGCTTCACATTAACATATTTTTCACTACTAAATTTTTCATGTTAACGATTTTGTTAATTTCACAATTATTTCTTATACTACAGTCAATAACGCGAAACTATGTATCATTTCACCAATATCCTGTTTAATTTACCTGACTCATGAAACACCTAGTATCAACCGGAAATATCTCCTTTATGTGCCATGTCTAGTTTCAAGCGTTGGCGAATGCCCTATCAAAAGATGCTGAAGTTGTTGAGATTCTTACTCTAAAAAGTTGTTCGGCATTTATGCCCGTCTATTGTTTGATGAAGGCGAAGCCGCAAAGTATCTTTGTACGTACAATATTTTCTTTTATGTATGCGAGTTTTTAGTCTAGCTTTAATAATTTTCGTTAGTTAATATTTTCATATTGGGGGGTAACTTAGGATAGGTTTAAATTAAAAGTGGCTCTTTGAAATTAGTCAATCATTTACCAATGTAAAAGGTTATACTTTGAAATTAATTAAAATTTAAAAGTTATTATTAAAATTTTATATGTAGTTTAAAAGAGATCTTGATAAAACATCTAAATTTGTGTTTTTTCAATATATCTAGCATCACACGCGTTCAATCTAGCCCCTAGGAAGATGTGTGTAACATTGAACCGTAGCACCCACATGTCCAAAGATCAAACCGATCACACTTCTTCATAAACTGGTACCTATCTATGCCCCAAGCTATGCCTCCACCCCTTTTTATCATGTAACTTACTATGGGGAGGCTTATGTACTGATCGTTATTTGGCTGTTCTGGGTAATGGGATATACTCTCTTTTTCTTGTTTGTAGATTTCAAACAGAGAGCTATAAACTTAAATTGATGCCCTTCTGTCCGAATATGTGTGTGTTCGTTTACCAGCCACTGAATTGGCGAAATCAATTTTGTTCTCCTCTCCGATTGAGCACCCAAAAGGTCTGGCAATCGAGCCCGTGTTGGGCTTATGCCTAAGCGGTAGTATAAAGCTACAAAGTATATCGCAAAAACAAGGGCTTCCCACTTCTCATAACAATGATGTTATGAATTTTAAACCAGAATGTTCACAAGGTGCATCATAGAGATCAGCATTTCTGTTTCCTGTCAATTTCTTTCTTTCTTTCAATAATTGTTTTAAATCAATATTATATATTTAGTGTAAGATTCGACTAGACAAACAATATTCTATACTATAAAGCTTTAAATTAGATACCTCTTTATCCGTTTAAGTTACCCTATGTGAAAAAATACTTCTCCAAGAGACCCTTCTTATCCAGGTAACCTATATTTTCAAAACTTTCCCGACGGTAATTCTGCCCTAGAGAAGGAGATATCATTACTCTTTTACGCTTCACATAAGACGTAGCTGACGCTTCTATACTTTTGATTTTTAGATGATGTCTATGTCTTAAAGTATGGTTCTGAAGGCATTTTGTTGTGACATTTTAATGTTATTTTCTATCTTTAGTAAGAAGTAGCCACAATTCCAATTGAAAATATGTTTATTTGATGGGTCAGTTTTAAAGTAGCTGCTCTTATTTTGTTAAATTAATGTATACATAGTAGGTAGTTGATTATCTTATGTTAGATAACAACTAAAATATAGTTCGTGGACTGTAAATTTTTATGTGTAAATAAATTAAACTAAATTATCCTTTAACTATTCACAAATTAATTATATATAAAACAGTTATATCAAAATTGTGATATCTTGGGCATAGGCATATAATACAAGATGACTGCTGCAATAAAGTCGCGTTCCCCCAGTATCAACCATGTGACCTTTCCATTGTCATTTAGATCAGGTGGTCAATAAACCTGACAAATTAGAAAGATATGCAGGGACTTGTCAGTTTTTTTCGTCGCACTGGGAAAACCGGCTGGTATTGCAACGATCAGTTTATTTTGTACTATGTGTCTACGGTATAAGGTGTTTTCTTTTATTATGTCTAATATATCTGTTGCCACCATCACAATAATGCCAACCTGTCCCAATACAAAAACTCAGAATTGAAACAGGCTTTACGTTGACGCACTTCCCGAATTTTCCATTCAGTAGCGCATTTTGTAGGGAAATGTCTTAACAGTAGATATACTGTAGTTATTTCTGGTTACACTGTATAAAAAATACTTAAAAGAAAACACCACTATTAGTCAATAACATTCTTCTTAGGGTATCTGTCTGTTCCGAACGTTGGCGATCATTCTGGCTATGATGACTTTGTTGGTTGCTATACGAAATAGCTGTGTTGAGGTCTTTTTATGCCATGCTCTTAGGAAAGCAAGCTAGGATATTCTACTTCATTCTGACGCCCCCTTTCCTTCAATTTTACCTTATAAAATGCATTGAAGTAGCTAGTATCTGCCTTGATTTCTCATTATATGGACCACCAGAGCTTACGGCCCTCAATGATGTTGACCAAATCCGCAGTTGTGTTCATTCTCCACAGTACTTCTTCATTGGTGACTTTGTCTGTCCATGGTATCTTTAAGATCCTTCTGTATGACCATAGCTTAAAAGCCTAAAGTTTTGATAGAGTTTCCGCTTTCAATGTTCATATTTCTACTCCGTACAGAAGCACTGAGTACACATAACATTTAAGAAGCCTTATTTTTGTTTCTAGGGTGAGGTCATGGCTTTTGAACACAGAACTCATAGTCAAGAATGCACTATTTGCCTTTTAGATACGAACTTAATTCTCTTGGGTATTGCCCCACGACTTATTGATTATAGTTCTCAAGTAGTTGTATTGTGAGACTCGTTCTATTCGTATTTGGTTTACATACAGATTTGCTCCAGTTATGTTTTCCTTGCTGATTATTATTAGCTTGGTTTTGCTGGTGTTTATATCCAGTCCATATTTTCTACTTGTTTCCGTTATTTTGTTCATTAAGTTTGCAGCCCTTCTATTGCATTGGAAAACACTATTGTATCATCTGCATACTGCAGGTTATTGAGCTTGACTCCATTTATTGAGATACCTTCATCAATATCTTTTAGAGCCTCTTCAAAAATATGCTCCGAGTAAAGATTAAATATCACTGTTAAAATTATGCACCCCTGTCTCACTTTCCTTAAGATTTGAATCTGCTTTGTATTCCATCTATTCAGAGTACCGCTGATTGGTTCTAATACAGGTTAACTATTATTTTTAAGTCTTTTCCGTCAATCCCTATCCTCTTCAGCAATTCCATCATTTGTTCATGTCTGACTATATCAAAAGCCTTATTGTAGTCAATCAAGCATAAAAAAAATTACAGCTGACATCTCTACATTTCTGAAATAATATCTGCACGCTAAATAAAGCTTCCTTGTACCAATGGCGTTCACAAATCCAAACTGATTGGGCGCAATTTATTTCTCGTATTTCCGGTAAATTCTTTTGTGGATGACTTTTAAAACAGCTTCAGCAGATATCTCATTAGGCTTATGATCCTATAATCTTCACAAACTTTTGTTCCTGGTTTTTTGAGCAATGGTACGAACTTTGATTTGAGCCACTCTGGTATTTTTCTTGTCTTGTATATTTCATTAAACATTTCAGTTATAATTTTTATTTGTTCTTCATCTAATAGCTTCAACAGTTCTGCAGGATTTTCATTAAGTCCTGGTGCCTTTCTATCCTTCATTTGTCTGACGGCTGACGAAACTCTCCAGCTATTTTCTTCGCCTTTCGATGGACATTGACGTTATTATATCGAGGAGTTAATAACATACCCACTACACATCACCCATGTTAATATACATAAATATAAAATAAGAATTTGTGGAACTACCGGTGTAATAACCTTTTTAATTTAAAAAATAATTTTTAAAGTAGAATTTGAAACGTCAAAACAGAATAATTATAAACTGTAATTTTCATTACAATAAATTGTGGCTTAATCCCATATAATATTTAACAAATCACATGCTCTTTTTTGACGGTTACGCTTAATTTAAAATTTAATTAAACGACTCCTAATATGATCTCCATATAATAACAATATTATTTTATAAGAATTAGGTATATTTAAAGCATACAAAAGGTTTAAGTACTGTACATCTAAAAGAACAGGCGGCAAATTCATTGAAAAACAAATTGCTGATAGATTGAATAACAGTCGCTAGTAAAATATAACAGATAATAGTGGTACAAAAATGATGTCTCGTAAAAAACTGAATAATTTGATTTTGAGCATATTGAGCCAGAAAAAAAAATGTATGAAGTAAAAATTCCTGTTGCTTTTATGTTATTTTCTTAAGTATAAATCTTTGCGGTATTGTGTTAATATCCAAAAGGTTATTAGCATTGTTCACCCTATTGAAATTTAGTAACTTTTTGTAACTACTTTTCGATTAACCACTTTTTACAAAAGCCTAATCACGAGTCAATCCGCTTCACTTGCGTAATTCGTTCTGATTTTTCAACTTTTCAACAAGAACACCAGATGCAAAACCCTAAAACGAGCAAAAAGTCTCTAGCCATCATTTTAAAAAGCCATTTATCATGATGATTAATGCTAAAGATGTGCTTTGCACCATAAACCGTTTTGAATATAATTCTGATACGAAGCTTAACAGAACCGTGAGTAATTGAAGTTTTAAGTCGGAATCTTTTAAATGCAAAATAATGTATACTTCATTCACATGCAAATGGCCAGAAAAACATTGTTAAAGAATTTGAGTAGATAGGCTATGTACTTCCTGGACCAACCCCTAAATTGCAACCCCTAAAATCGCAACCCCCGGTCGTAAGTTCCAAACGGCTTAACGTAGGATGACGTACGAGGGCTCGTTGGAAAGGGGATGAAAAATGGGGTTGAATGCAGTATGTGCCGTGCGCATCGGAGCATGCCAAAAGGTCATTATGGGGTATCTTCGTTTCTATTGGTCCGATCGTGACGTACGAGGGCTCGTTGGAAAGGGGATGAAAAATGGGGTTGAACGCAGTATGTGCCGTGCGCATAGGTCAATGCCAAAAGGTCATTATGGGGTATCTTCGTTTCTATTGGTCCGATCGTGACGTACGAGGTCTCGTTGGAACGGGGAGAAGGCAGGGAGACAAAAAACAAAGATGGAGGCGTTGCCAAATGGGCGCTAAAACGTATATTCGTTGCTATTGGTCTGATTTTGACGTATGAGGTGTCAAAGCGTTGGATGTCACGTGTCATTCGACGCAGGACGTGACATTTGTCACAGAACGTGACATTTGACGCAGGACGTGAAATGTCACGTGAAATGATGTGACATTCGACGTAGGACGTGACATTTGACGCAGGACATGTCATTTGACGCAGGATGTGACATTTGACATAGATCGTACAATGTCACGTGAATTGACGTGACATTCGACGCAGAACGTGAATTGACGTGATATTCAACGCAGGACGTGACACGAGGGCTTGATGGAACGGGGATGAGACGGGGAATACTTTGACACAAAAAACAAAGATGGCAGCATTGCCAAATGGGCGCTAGAATGCATCTTTGTTGCTATTGGCATGATTTTGACGTATGAGGTGTCAAAGCACAGATACCATGTCAACGATCGGTATGAACATTCTTCTTCTTCTTTTTCTTTTCCGGACAGTGGCTAAGAGAACGTTGACGAAGGACGTGACATTCGACGCAGGACGTGACAGTTATGTGACATTCAACACAGAACGTGAAATGTCGTGAAATTTGACGCAGGAGGTGACAGGTATGTGACATTCAACACAGAACGTGAAATGTCTCGTGACATTTGACGCAGGACGTGACATTCGACGTAAGACGTGTCATATATGTGGCATTCGACACAAAACGTGAAATGTCACGTGAATTGACGTGACATTCGACGCAGGACGTGACATTCGACGCAGGACGTGACATTTATGTGACATTCAACACAGGATGTGACATTCGACGTAAGACGTGTCATTTATGTGGCATTCGACACAAAACGTGATATGTCACGTGAATTGACGTGACATTCGACGCAGGACGTGACATTCGACGCAGGACGTGACATTTATGTGACATTCGACACAAAACGTGAAATGTCACGTGAATTGACGTGACATTCGACGTGGGACGTGAAATGTCGTGACGTGTGACGTTGTGACGTGACGTTTGACATTTTAAAAGACAAAGACACAATAACAGAGGACAACAGAGGGTAGCAGAGGGTAACAGAGGGTAGCAGAGGGTAACAGAGCGTAGCAGAGGTACACAGAGGGTAACAGAGCGTCATAACAGAGACATTCAGATGCCTTCAGTGACACATATGCAGCGGCACGAGGGAAATACCAGCGTAAAATCGTTTTATTCCACTTCGAACGAATGGCATAGTTATTGACGCTAACAGAACATCGAGGCTTATTCGTAATCATATTCATAACAATTCGGGTGATATACAAAATTAGCGAATACAAATGGTAAGTTGAATACTATATTTTATCTACGGCATTTCGGGCAATATTTTATTTGTAGGTTGGTATTGTGCTTCGGTAAATATATATTTCCACCAACAATCCGTACCAGTTAAACTGACACTACAGCATCTCATACAAAATAGGTTAAATATAGAATTAAAAACAATTAACATAAAAAAACCTATATAAGTATCAACGTTAAATTCGACGATAATGCTTAGTCACGGTACAGCTGAAAGTAAAAAACCATTGAAAAGCCACTCATAAATGTCAAATATGCTTTACAGAGGTACAATGCTAAACATATAATAAAACAATGTTAAATACTACCAAAATAAATACCTGCAAAAAAAACACCCTACAAAGAAAGAAGAAGCAGAAAGAACGAAAAGCATATCTTAAAACAGAAGAGGTACTAATGTGTGCAACAAGTAAAAAAAAAGTAATAAACACGTACTGACAGATAGCAAATAACCTTCAAATAAAATCGAGATGCAATGAAGTAATAAAACACTTATCTACGGATAGGAACTAATAATCAAAGCAGTCAACATGCAATGAAAAATGCATTAAAAAACATCAAACTTATAAGAGGCATCATGCAAAAAGTAATAAGCACCAACAGACTAATAGGAAATAATAATCAAAGCATTTGATATGCAATGAATATACATTAAAAAAAATCATCAAAATTATAAGGGGAAACATGCAAAACAGTAATAATCACCTACCCGTCGGAAAGGTAATAAAATACAGTTAATACAATAAATCATAATGAAATATGTTAAAAACGAGACATGAGACAGAAAATTGGCGACAATTAACAAAGAACATAAAAAAACGTTTACAAATAGCTGAGTACATATCCGATATACGTAATCTTTGAAAAACGAGACAAAAAGATGGAACTTCTGTGAAATATGTTAAAATACAATAAAACTATGTAAACTATAGTTAGAAAATTAATACCTACAAAGAAATAAGCAAAAAATATATATACCGAACAAACATATCTTAAAACAGAAGAGGTGCTAATGTGTAAAACAAGAAGGAATACAACCTCAAGGCAAATACACTGTCTCACAAAAAAAGCAAAGAACAAAGCCGCCTTGTAAATGTCGTGAAAAATACATTAAAAAACATCAAAAACATACACATAAAATGTAAAAAATGGAGAAAGCAATCTAGCATTTAACATGTAATCATATCAATAAAAAACAACACAAAGGACAAGAGGTGTTATACATAAACAAAAATTACTAGTTACTCCCCGACGGTAAAATAAATTACCAAAATACTGCTAAAGGTAAAGGTAAAAACAGTGCCAAAATAGTAGAGTATAGCTAGACGTAATCTTTGGAAAAAATGAGACAACCGAACGAAAATCTGTAAAATATGCTCAAATATAATAAACTTATGTAAACTGCCGTCGCAAATAAAGAACTACAAAGAAATACACAAATATACTTAGGTAATATGCTAAAAAATATAATAAATACTACATGCAAATTATTGACAAAAATAAATACCTGCAAAAGTAAAGCAAAAAAAAGTTAAATAAATACCGAATTACATGAAAACTATGTAAATTACATGAAAACTATGTAAATTACAGTCACAAATAAATACGTGCAAAAAAAAAATAAGAAAAATAAAAACACATACCCTAAAATCCAGAATACAGCATGCGTGGATGTAAATACAAGCAACCGTATATCACATATTACCTTCTTTAGAACTGAAGACACTCTAGAAACAGGCAGTATGTAATACTCATTACTTGTCTGATTAAACACTATTTGCGAAAACACTTACACTAACACAGCGACCACAATGTTCTCAGAAAATAACACAGAAAACAGTAGACACACGCCGTTTTTACTGTTAAATATCACAGAATACTAGCGGTATGTAACAATATAGTTTCTGAAACGATACGACGTATAATTTTTATGACTGAACACTTACCTACATACTGATTTAAAAATGTATACCAAGTCTTTCCAGCCCGTGCATCTATAACAAAAATCCTTCAAAAAGCCGATAACTTGACCAAAGCACATAAACATGTTTACTACCTTTGAATAATAGTCTATAAGGAACTATGAAAAATAACTGAAGGCACGCTTCTTATCAGGATATGTGGTTTTCAATCTAACTACGAGACTGCAAGAAAACGATAACTAATAATGTACTACACAAAAAACAATTTTTATCATCTGTACTTTTAAAATGAAATTAGGAAATAGCAATTACCTAAATATGCATATTATTATACAGTAATGATGTCCGCTCGATTGCACCCCCCTAAAATAGTACCAGATAGCCAATAAGACCTGTCGTTCGATAGATCCAATAATATGTTATTGGTATTGACCAAAAATACAAACTTGTAAATTAACAACAAAGAATATTAAAAATGTAGCGAGTACATACCCAGACAGGCGTAATCTTTGAAAAAACAAACGACAACCAAAACAAAAATTTGTGAAATATGTTCAAATACAACAAAACAATGTAAACTACAGTCACAAATAAAGAACTGTAAAGAACTAGACAAATACTTATACAGGGGTAATAGGCTAAAGATATAATAAAACTATGTTAAATAATGTCAAAATAAATACCTGCAAAGAAAAAATACGCAAAATATAATGTAAAAAATACTAAAATATATAATAAACTATGTAAACTACAGTAAAAATAAACACTCTACAAAAAAGAAGAAGCAAAAAAAACAATAATGAAAAACATGGCTAAAATAAAAGAGGTACTAATGTGTACAACAAGTTAAAAAATAATAAACACGTACTGACAGGGGGCAAATGTTAAAATTATATCGACATGCAATGAAGTACTAAAACATCTATCGACAGATAGGAACTAATGATCAAAGCAGTCGACATTCAATGAAAAATACATTAAAACATTAAACTTATAAGAGGCAAGACGCAAAAAGTAATAAGCATCAACCGACTAATAGGAAATAATGATCAAAGCAGGTGACATGCAATGAAAATATATTAAAACAGATCAAAATTATAAGAAAAAACATGCAAACACCAATAAACACCTACTTGTTGGAAAGGCAATAAAATATGGTTAATACAATAAAAACATACCGAATTATGCTAAAAACGAGACATGAGTCGGAAAATTAGCTACAAATGACAAAGAACATCAAAAAACATTTACAAATAGCTGGGTAGATCTAGACGTAATCTTTCGAAAAACGAGTAAAAAAGGTTTGAAATAATGATCACAAGCAGTTCACATCAAAGAAAATACGGTAAACATACTTTACAACATACTCAATTACACAAACAGGACATGAACCTGTAAATTAACAAAAAAAAAAATATATTAAAAACGTAGCGAGTACATACATAGTCAGACGTAATCTTTGAAAAACGAGAGACAACCGAACAAAAATTTGTGAGATATGCTCAAATACAACAAAACTATGTAAACTACAATCAGAAATAAAGAACTGTAAAGAACTAGACAACTACTTATATTGGGGTAATATGCTAAATATATAATAAAACTATGTTAAATACTGTCAAAATAAATACACGCAAAGAAAAAAAAAATAAGCAAAATATAACGTAAAAATGCTGAAATGTAATAAACTATGTAAAATACGGTAAAAAACACCCTACAAAGAAAGAAGAAGCAAAAAACAATGATGAAAATATTAGCTTAAATATAAGAGGTTCTAATGTGTAGAACAAGTAAATAAGTAATAACCACGTACTGACTGGTATCAAATAATGTTCAAATAAAATCGACATGCAATGAAGTACTAATATACTTATCGAGGGATAGGTACTAATGATCAAAGCAATCGACATTCAATGAAAAATACATTAAAAAACATCAAACTTATACGTAAAAAGTAATAAGCACCAACCGACTAATAGGAAATAATGATCAAAGCAGGTGACATGCAATCAAAATATATTAAAACATATCAAAATTATAAAAGGAAACATGCAAAACAGTAATAAACACCTAACCGTGGAAAAGGTAATACAATACAGTTAATACAATTAAAAGATATTGAATTGTGCTAAAAACGAGACTTGGGACAGAAAATTATTACCAATAGCTGAGTACATATCTGATAGACGTAATCTTTGAAAAAACGAGGCAAAAAAAAGGCGGTACTTCTGTGTAATATGTTAAATTAAAATAAAACCATGTAAACTACATTTAAAAAATAAATACCTGCAAAGAAATCAGAAAAAAAAAATAATAATAACGAAGAAACATATCTTAAAACAGAAGAGATGCTAATGTGTAAAACAAAAAGAAATACAACCTCACAACAAATATATAGTCTCACGAAAAAAAGTAAAGGGCAAAGCACCCTAAACACATAATCAATAAAAAAAAAACAGTAGAAATCATTATTCCTAGAAGCCGCAAAAAGAAATAATACATAAAGTTGTCGAAATACCGTGAAAAATACATTAAAAACATCACAAAACATACACACAAAATGTAAAAAGCAATCTGGCATTTAACATGTAATCGTAGTAATAAAAAACATCAAAAATACAAGAAGTGTTATGCATAATCAAAAATTACTAGTCACAATCTGACGACAAAAGAAATTAGTGCATATGTCGTCGAAATACAGTGAAAATACAAAAATATCTATCAAAATACCGCTAAAGGTACAGGTAATAACAGTGCCAAAATAGTAGACTAGAGCTAGACATAATCTTTGGAAAAAATGAGACAAACCGAACGAAAAATCTGTGAAATATGTTCAAATACAATAAACTTATGTAAACTGCTGGCACAAATAAAGAACCGCAAAGAAATACATAAATACTACATGTAAATTATTGTCAAAAATTAATACCTGCAAAGAAAGAAAGCAAAATATAACGTGAAAAATGCTAAAATATAATAAAACTAGGTAAATTACAGTCACAAATAAATACGTCCAAAAGAAATACACAAATATACAGGGTAATATGCTAAAAAATAATAATAAATACTTCATGTAAATTATTGTCAAAAATCAATACCTGCAAAAAAAGAAGCAAAATATAACGTGAAAAACTGCTAAAATATAATAAAACTATGTAAATTACATTCACAAATAAATATCTGCAAAAGAAATAAGCAAATATATGACGAAGAACACGCACACTACTGCTGCAGAAGCCTGATACTGTCTATGTACAAAACACGGCGACCTAAGTGTCCTCAGAAATTAACACAGAAACAGTAGACACACTAACAATGGAGATATGTTGGAAATGCTACAGACTCTGTCACTTTAGTCTCACACGCCGTTTGTACTGTTAAATATCAGAGAATACTAGCGGTGTGTAACAATATAGTTTCTGAACGATACAACATCTAATTTTGATGACTGAACACTTACATACTAATTTGAAAACTGTACAACCCATACATCGATAACAAAAAATCCTTCAAAAACAAACACTTAAACATATTTACTACTTTGGCAAATTTTCTAGACTGGGAATATGACCAAATAATGGAGTACACAATATTCTTTCAGGAAATGCTCTTTTCGATCTAACACGAGACTACGAAAACGATAACTAGTAATGTACTATACAAAAAGCAATTAACTTTATCATCTGTAGTTTTAAAATAAAATTAGGAAATAACAAAAACCTAAATATGCATATAATTATTCAGCAATGATGTCTGCTAGATTGGACTACTAAAATAGTACCAAATAGCGAATAAGGCCTCTCGTTCGATAGATTCAATAATATGTTATTGTTATTAACCAAAAAATCAACAAAATCGACAGCTTTAACAAAAACACAAAAAATCAGTGTAATAAAACCACTGACATACGAAAAGACCGATATTATCGATCAACAAATTCAATAGCGATTGATAGGGTCTGTGACATGCAACCGCAAGGACAATACCTGAAGGTCACTAAGCCTGCAACATCCAAACGGTTCAACGTTCAAAAACGTGCAAAGTATTGATGGAAAGAGGAGGTGGTAACAAATATGTTAAGATAAAAATAAAACGCAAAGACATTGCCAAAACCATACCCAAACGGGTCAACGAATACAAAATGCAAGATATCGAAGGAAATGGAGGTGGTAACACATATGTTAAAATAAAAATAAAACGCAAAGACATTGAAAAAACGCTACTAAGCTTGTAACGTCCAAACGGCTCAACGTACAACAATCAGCTACTAAATGTCATCGGCAAATAGAATACCAAATTTTTTTAGTATCGAATACCGAATAAAGAAATTTTACGTTAGGAGCACATACTAAAAGAGGAAAGTCACTCACATTTAAGATTAACTGATACCATTCTTTTGGTGACTCTGCATAATTCTTTGCCATATCCTCTGGCGAAAGAGCATTAATGTCGTTGACACTCAAAAGACAGGATAGTCTTTTGTCTCTGTCTCATTAGACTCATTAGACTAAAAGAGTCCTTACGAAGTCGTTAAATATATCTTCCAGTACAGCATCGCCTCCGTAATTAATTATTTCGGGTATGAACAATTAACGCGGTCAAAGGTCAAAGTATGTCTTAAGATGGTAAATATATTAGGTTAGAAGGTCTCTGCGTACCGCTGTCTACGTGTCACAGATGGCTCTGTGCGCCTCTGCATGTCTCAGCGTACTTTTTGTCTACGTGTCATAGATGGCTCTGTGTGCTTCTGAATGTCTCTGCGTCAAATGTCGCGTGATTCACGTCATACGTCAAATATCACATAATATGTCACATTTTATGTCAAACGTCACGTTATATATCTAATGTCACGTATTATGTCACGTCATACGTCAAATATCACATAATATGTCATATTAATTTGTTGGGTTAGGTATTACTTAACAGACGCGTAGTTGTGGTTAATTTATTAGGTTAGGTCGGGTCGCTTCGCGGCACTACCTAACCTAATAAATTAACCACAACTACGCGTCTGTTAAGTAATACCTAACCCAACAAATTAATATGACATATTATGTGATATTTGACGTATGACGTGACATAATACGTGACATTAGATATATAACGTGACGTTTGACATAAAATGTGACATATTATGTGATATTTGACGTATGACGTGAATCACGCGACATTTGACGCAGAGACATTCAGAAGCACACAGAGCCATCTATGACACGTAGACAAAAAGTACGCTGAGACATGCAGAGGCGCACAGAGCCATCTGTGACACGTAGACAGCGGTACGCAGAGACCTTCTAACCTAATATATTTACCATCTTAAGACATACTTTGACCTTTGACCGCGTTAATTGTTCATACCCGAAATAATTAATTACGGAGGCGATGCTGTACTGGAAGATATATTTAACGACTTCGTAAGGACTCTTTTAGTCTAATGAGTCTAATGAGACAGAGACAAAAGACTATCCTGTCTTTTGAGTGTCAACGACATTAATGCTCTTTCGCCAGAGGATATGGCAAAGAATTATGCAGAGTCACCAAAAGAATGGTATCAGTTAATCTTAAATGTGAGTGACTTTCCTCTTTTAGTATGTGCTCCTAACGTAAAATTTCTTTATTCGGTATTCGATACTAAAAAAATTTGGTATTCTATTTGCCGATGACATTTAGTAGCTGATTGTTGTACGTTGAGCCGTTTGGACGTTACAAGCTTAGTAGCGTTTTTTCAATGTCTTTGCGTTTTATTTTTATTTTAACATATGTGTTACCACCTCCATTTCCTTCGATATCTTGCATTTTGTATTCGTTGACCCGTTTGGGTATGGTTTTGGCAATGTCTTTGCGTTTTATTTTTATCTTAACATATTTGTTACCACCTCCTCTTTCCATCAATACTTTGCACGTTTTTGAACGTTGAACCGTTTGGATGTTGCAGGCTTAGTGACCTTCAGGTATTGTCCTTGCGGTTGCATGTCACAGACCCTATCAATCGCTATTGAATTTGTTGATCGATAATATCGGTCTTTTCGTATGTCAGTGGTTTTATTACACTGATTTTTTGTGTTTTTGTTAAAGCTGTCGATTTTGTTGATTTTTTGGTTAATAACAATAACATATTATTGAATCTATCGAACGAGAGGCCTTATTCGCTATTTGGTACTATTTTAGTAGTCCAATCTAGCAGACATCATTGCTGAATAATTATATGCATATTTAGGTTTTTGTTATTTCCTAATTTTATTTTAAAACTACAGATGATAAAGTTAATTGCTTTTTGTATAGTACATTACTAGTTATCGTTTTCGTAGTCTCGTGTTAGATCGAAAAGAGCATTTCCTGAAAGAATATTGTGTACTCCATTATTTGGTCATATTCCCAGTCTAGAAAATTTGCCAAAGTAGTAAATATGTTTAAGTGTTTGTTTTTGAAGGATTTTTTGTTATCGATGTATGGGTTGTACAGTTTTCAAATTAGTATGTAAGTGTTCAGTCATCAAAATTAGATGTTGTATCGTTCAGAAACTATATTGTTACACACCGCTAGTATTCTCTGATATTTAACAGTACAAACGGCGTGTGAGACTAAAGTGACAGAGTCTGTAGCATTTCCAACATATCTCCATTGTTAGTGTGTCTACTGTTTCTGTGTTAATTTCTGAGGACACTTAGGTCGCCGTGTTTTGTACATAGACAGTATCAGGCTTCTGCAGCAGTAGTGTGCGTGTTCTTCGTCATATATTTGCTTATTTCTTTTGCAGATATTTATTTGTGAATGTAATTTACATAGTTTTATTATATTTTAGCAGTTTTTCACGTTATATTTTGCTTCTTTTTTTGCAGGTATTGATTTTTGACAATAATTTACATGAAGTATTTATTATTATTTTTTAGCATATTACCCTGTATATTTGTGTATTTCTTTTGGACGTATTTATTTGTGACTGTAATTTACCTAGTTTTATTATATTTTAGCATTTTTCACGTTATATTTTGCTTTCTTTCTTTGCAGGTATTAATTTTTGACAATAATTTACATGTAGTATTTATGTATTTCTTTGCGGTTCTTTATTTGTGCCAGCAGTTTACATAAGTTTATTGTATTTGAACATATTTCACAGATTTTTCGTTCGGTTTGTCTCATTTTTTCCAAAGATTATGTCTAGCTCTAGTCTACTATTTTGGCACTGTTATTACCTGTACCTTTAGCGGTATTTTGATAGATATTTTTGTATTTTCACTGTATTTCGACGACATATGCACTAATTTCTTTTGTCGTCAGATTGTGACTAGTAATTTTTGATTATGCATAACACTTCTTGTATTTTTGATGTTTTTTATTACTACGATTACATGTTAAATGCCAGATTGCTTTTTACATTTTGTGTGTATGTTTTGTGATGTTTTTAATGTATTTTTCACGGTATTTCGACAACTTTATGTATTATTTCTTTTTGCGGCTTCTAGGAATAATGATTTCTACTGTTTTTTTTTTATTGATTATGTGTTTAGGGTGCTTTGCCCTTTACTTTTTTTCGTGAGACTATATATTTGTTGTGAGGTTGTATTTCTTTTTGTTTTACACATTAGCATCTCTTCTGTTTTAAGATATGTTTCTTCGTTATTATTATTTTTTTTTTCTGATTTCTTTGCAGGTATTTATTTTTTAAATGTAGTTTACATGGTTTTATTTTAATTTAACATATTACACAGAAGTACCGCCTTTTTTTTTGCCTCGTTTTTTCAAAGATTACGTCTATCAGATATGTACTCAGCTATTGGTAATAATTTTCTGTCCCAAGTCTCGTTTTTAGCACAATTCAATATCTTTTAATTGTATTAACTGTATTGTATTACCTTTTCCACGGTTAGGTGTTTATTACTGTTTTGCATGTTTCCTTTTATAATTTTGATATGTTTTAATATATTTTGATTGCATGTCACCTGCTTTGATCATTATTTCCTATTAGTCGGTTGGTGCTTATTACTTTTTACGTATAAGTTTGATGTTTTTTAATGTATTTTTCATTGAATGTCGATTGCTTTGATCATTAGTACCTATCCCTCGATAAGTATATTAGTACTTCATTGCATGTCGATTTTATTTGAACATTATTTGATACCAGTCAGTACGTGGTTATTACTTATTTACTTGTTCTACACATTAGAACCTCTTATATTTAAGCTAATATTTTCATCATTGTTTTTTGCTTCTTCTTTCTTTGTAGGGTGTTTTTTACCGTATTTTACATAGTTTATTACATTTCAGCATTTTTACGTTATATTTTGCTTATTTTTTTTTTTCTTTGCGTGTATTTATTTTGACAGTATTTAACATAGTTTTATTATATATTTAGCATATTACCCCAATATAAGTAGTTGTCTAGTTCTTTACAGTTCTTTATTTCTGATTGTAGTTTACATAGTTTTGTTGTATTTGAGCATATCTCACAAATTTTTGTTCGGTTGTCTCTCGTTTTTCAAAGATTACGTCTGACTATGTATGTACTCGCTACGTTTTTAATATATTTTTTTTTTTTTGTTAATTTACAGGTTCATGTCCTGTTTGTGTAATTGAGTATGTTGTAAAGTATGTTTACCGTATTTTCTTTGATGTGAACTGCTTGTGATCATTATTTCAAACCTTTTTTACTCGTTTTTCGAAAGATTACGTCTAGATCTACCCAGCTATTTGTAAATGTTTTTTGATGTTCTTTGTCATTTGTAGCTAATTTTCCGACTCATGTCTCGTTTTTAGCATAATTCGGTATGTTTTTATTGTATTAACCATATTTTATTGCCTTTCCAACAAGTAGGTGTTTATTGGTGTTTGCATGTTTTTTCTTATAATTTTGATCTGTTTTAATATATTTTCATTGCATGTCACCTGCTTTGATCATTATTTCCTATTAGTCGGTTGATGCTTATTACTTTTTGCGTCTTGCCTCTTATAAGTTTAATGTTTTAATGTATTTTTCATTGAATGTCGACTGCTTTGATCATTAGTTCCTATCTGTCGATAGATGTTTTAGTACTTCATTGCATGTCGATATAATTTTAACATTTGCCCCCTGTCAGTACGTGTTTATTATTTTTTAACTTGTTGTACACATTAGTACCTCTTTTATTTTAGCCATGTTTTTCATTATTGTTTTTTTTGCTTCTTCTTTTTTGTAGAGTGTTTATTTTTACTGTAGTTTACATAGTTTATTATATATTTTAGTATTTTTTACATTATATTTTGCGTATTTTTTCTTTGCAGGTATTTATTTTGACATTATTTAACATAGTTTTATTATATCTTTAGCCTATTACCCCTGTATAAGTATTTGTCTAGTTCTTTACAGTTCTTTATTTGTGACTGTAGTTTACATTGTTTTGTTGTATTTGAACATATTTCACAAATTTTTGTTTTGGTTGTCGTTTGTTTTTTCAAAGATTACGCCTGTCTGGGTATGTACTCGCTACATTTTTAATATTCTTTGTTGTTAATTTACAAGTTTGTATTTTGGTCAATACCAATAACATATTATTGGATCTATCGAACGACAGGTCTTATTGGCTATCTGGTACTATTTTAGGGGGGTGCAATCGAGCGGACATCATTACTGTATAATAATATGCATATTTAGGTAATTGCTATTTCCTAATTTCATTTTAAAAGTACAGATGATAAAAATTGTTTTTTGTGTAGTACATTATTAGTTATCGTTTTCTTGCAGTCTCGTAGTTAGATTGAAAACCACATATCCTGATAAGAAGCGTGCCTTCAGTTATTTTTCATAGTTCCTTATAGACTATTATTCAAAGGTAGTAAACATGTTTATGTGCTTTGGTCAAGTTATCGGCTTTTTGAAGGATTTTTGTTATAGATGCACGGGCTGGAAAGACTTGGTATACATTTTTAAATCAGTATGTAGGTAAGTGTTCAGTCATAAAAATTATACGTCGTATCGTTTCAGAAACTATATTGTTACATACCGCTAGTATTCTGTGATATTTAACAGTAAAAACGGCGTGTGTCTACTGTTTTCTGTGTTATTTTCTGAGAACATTGTGGTCGCTGTGTTAGTGTAAGTGTTTTCGCAAATAGTGTTTAATCAGACAAGTAATGAGTATTACATACTGCCTGTTTCTAGAGTGTCTTCAGTTCTAAAGAAGGTAATATGTGATATACGGTTGCTTGTATTTACATCCACGCATGCTGTATTCTGGATTTTAGGGTATGTGTTTTTATTTTTCTTATTTTTTTTTTGCACGTATTTATTTGTGACTGTAATTTACATAGTTTTCATGTAATTTACATAGTTTTCATGTAATTCGGTATTTATTTAACTTTTTTTTGCTTTACTTTTGCAGGTATTTATTTTTGTCAATAATTTGCATGTAGTATTTATTATATTTTTTAGCATATTACCTAAGTATATTTGTGTATTTCTTTGTAGTTCTTTATTTGCGACGGCAGTTTACATAAGTTTATTATATTTGAGCATATTTTACAGATTTTCGTTCGGTTGTCTCATTTTTTCCAAAGATTACGTCTAGCTATACTCTACTATTTTGGCACTGTTTTTACCTTTACCTTTAGCAGTATTTTGGTAATTTATTTTACCGTCGGGGAGTAACTAGTAATTTTTGTTTATGTATAACACCTCTTGTCCTTTGTGTTGTTTTTTATTGATATGATTACATGTTAAATGCTAGATTGCTTTCTCCATTTTTTACATTTTATGTGTATGTTTTTGATGTTTTTTAATGTATTTTTCACGACATTTACAAGGCGGCTTTGTTCTTTGCTTTTTTTGTGAGACAGTGTATTTGCCTTGAGGTTGTATTCCTTCTTGTTTTACACATTAGCACCTCTTCTGTTTTAAGATATGTTTGTTCGGTATATATATTTTTTGCTTATTTCTTTGTAGGTATTAATTTTCTAACTATAGTTTACATAGTTTTATTGTATTTTAACATATTTCACAGAAGTTCCATCTTTTTGTCTCGTTTTTCAAAGATTACGTATATCGGATATGTACTCAGCTATTTGTAAACGTTTTTTTTATGTTCTTTGTTAATTGTCGCCAATTTTCTGTCTCATGTCTCGTTTTTAACATATTTCATTATGATTTATTGTATTAACTGTATTTTATTACCTTTCCGACGGGTAGGTGTTTATTACTGTTTTGCATGTTTCCCCTTATAATTTTGATGATTTTTTTTTAATGTATATTCATTGCATATCAAATGCTTTGATTATTATTTCCTATTAGTCTGTTGGTGCTTATTACTTTTTGCATGATGCCTCTTATAAGTTTGATGTTTTTTAATGCATTTTTCATTGCATGTTGACTGCTTTGATTATTAGTTCCTATCCGTAGATAAGTGTTTTATTACTTCATTGCATCTCGATTTTATTTGAAGGTTATTTGCTATCTGTCAGTACGTGTTTATTACTTTTTTTTTACTTGTTGCACACATTAGTACCTCTTCTGTTTTAAGATATGCTTTTCGTTCTTTCTGCTTCTTCTTTCTTTGTAGGGTGTTTTTTTTGCAGGTATTTATTTTGGTAGTATTTAACATTGTTTTATTATATGTTTAGCATTGTACCTCTGTAAAGCATATTTGACATTTATGAGTGGCTTTTCAATGATTTTTTACTTTCAGCTGTACCGTGACTAAGCATTATCGTCGAATTTAACGTTGATACTTATATAGGTTTTTTTATGTTAATTGTTTTTAATTCTATATTTAACCTATTTTGTATGAGATGCTGTAGTGTCAGTTTAACTGGTACGGATTGTTGGTGGAAATATATATTTACCGAAGCACAATACCAACCTACAAATAAAATATTGCCCGAAATGCCGTAGATAAAATATAGTATTCAACTTACCATTTGTATTCGCTAATTTTGTATATCACCCGAATTGTTATGAATATGATTACGAATAAGCCTCGATGTTCTGTTAGCGTCAATAACTATGCCATTCGTTCGAAGTGGAATAAAACGATTTTACGCTGGTATTTCCCTCGTGCCGCTGCATATGTGTCACTGAAGGCATCTGAATGTCTCTGTTATGACGCTCTGTTACCCTCTGTGTACCTCTGCTACGCTCTGTTACCCTCTGCTACCCTCTGTTACCCTCTGCTACCCTCTGTTGTCCTCTGTTATTGTGTCTTTGTCTTTTAAAATGTCAAACGTCACGTCACAACGTCACACGTCACGACATTTCACGTCCCACGTCGAATGTCACGTCAATTCACGTGACATTTCACGTTTTGTGTCGAATGTCACATAAATGTCACGTCCTGCGTCGAATGTCACGTCCTGCGTCGAATGTCACGTCAATTCACGTGACATATCACGTTTTGTGTCGAATGCCACATAAATGACACGTCTTACGTCGAATGTCACATCCTGTGTTGAATGTCACATAAATGTCACGTCCTGCGTCGAATGTCACGTCCTGCGTCGAATGTCACGTCAATTCACGTGACATTTCACGTTTTGTGTCGAATGCCACATATATGACACGTCTTACGTCGAATGTCACGTCCTGCGTCAAATGTCACGAGACATTTCACGTTCTGTGTTGAATGTCACATACCTGTCACCTCCTGCGTCAAATTTCACGACATTTCACGTTCTGTGTTGAATGTCACATAACTGTCACGTCCTGCGTCGAATGTCACGTCCTTCGTCAACGTTCTCTTAGCCACTGTCCGGAAAAGAAAAAGAAGAAGAAGAATGTTCATACCGATCGTTGACATGGTATCTGTGCTTTGACACCTCATACGTCAAAATCATGCCAATAGCAACAAAGATGCATTCTAGCGCCCATTTGGCAATGCTGCCATCTTTGTTTTTTGTGTCAAAGTATTCCCCGTCTCATCCCCGTTCCATCAAGCCCTCGTGTCACGTCCTGCGTTGAATATCACGTCAATTCACGTTCTGCGTCGAATGTCACGTCAATTCACGTGACATTGTACGATCTATGTCAAATGTCACATCCTGCGTCAAATGACATGTCCTGCGTCAAATGTCACGTCCTACGTCGAATGTCACATCATTTCACGTGACATTTCACGTCCTGCGTCAAATGTCACGTTCTGTGACAAATGTCACGTCCTGCGTCGAATGACACGTGACATCCAACGCTTTGACACCTCATACGTCAAAATCAGACCAATAGCAACGAATATACGTTTTAGCGCCCATTTGGCAACGCCTCCATCTTTGTTTTTTGTCTCCCTGCCTTCTCCCCGTTCCAACGAGACCTCGTACGTCACGATCGGACCAATAGAAACGAAGATACCCCATAATGACCTTTTGGCATTGACCTATGCGCACGGCACATACTGCGTTCAACCCCATTTTTCATCCCCTTTCCAACGAGCCCTCGTACGTCACGATCGGACCAATAGAAACGAAGATACCCCATAATGACCTTTTGGCATGCTCCGATGCGCACGGCACATACTGCATTCAACCCCATTTTTCATCCCCTTTCCAACGAGCCCTCGTACGTCATCCTACGTTAAGCCGTTTGGAACTTACGACCGGGGGTTGCGATTTTAGGGGTTGCAATTTAGGGGTTGGTCCAGGAAGTACATAGCCTATCTACTAATTTGTGATAGGGATGTACTGTAACGTTCTTAGAGAATTTTTTACTTAAAAAGACATAGAAAGGGATTTTATCATGTCTAACTAAGTATTACAATATTATATATATATATATATATATATATATATATATATATATATATATATATATATACTCTTTAGAGAATAGACTATAGATATACAGACTTAATAGTCTATTTATCAAGCAATGAGATCCATTAAAATAGTTGAACAAACGGAGCCTATTAAGATACGGCGGCGAGTTTGAAAGACGTTATGAGGAAATTTCAATGGAAAAAAACGGGGTATTAACATAAATGGCCAATACTGGAATCACTTGATAAATGCAGACGACATTGTATTCATAACAGATAAGAGGGAAGAATTACAAAATATGATGGATAAAAATAGCGAATCAACAAAAATACGTCTACAAATCAATTATAATAAAACGAAAATTATGACCAACCAACCAGAAGAATTATTAATTACAATTGCACAAACAACTGTGGAACAAGTAAAAGAATATGTATATTTGGGACAACTAGTTAAATTCAATAAAGAAAATCAGACCGGAGAAATAAAGAGAAGGATACGGTTGGCTTAGGTACCCTTCGGAAAACTTTCCTATATACTAAAAAATAGAAAATACCCCCAATATTTAAAAACAGGAGTCTTCAACCAATGTATACTTTCTGTTTTCACCTACGATTCTTAAACTTAGACGTTTACAAAGGAAAACATGGAAAAAATAGCAAACAGCCATGAAAAGGCAAATTCTGAACATCAGGCTATCAGACAAGAAAAGAAATACTTGGATCCGCAACAAAACAAAAGTGACCAATTTATCAACGCAGATAGCAAAACTTAGTTGAAGTTCGCTGAACATACCATAGGACAGAAAGACGACAGATGGAATAAGATGATTATACACTGGAGACCATATAGTTACAAACGAAGAAGAGGAAGGTCACCAATGAGACGGTCAGATGTCTTGAAGAAACACACAGGCCCGAAGTGGATACAAACTGCCTACAATAGAGAGACGTGGAAGTAGGAAGAGAAGGCCTATATCCAAAATTAGACAGCAAGGGCTATATAGATAGAGAATTTCAGCAACATCAAAAATTCGTTGTCACAATTGAGCTTCTGATTTAATTTCATCCTGGTTGTCGTATACTAATGATTTTAGATGTCCCCAAAAATAAAAGTCTATAACATTGCATTCTAGCGTTCTGGGTGGTCTCAGAACGTGTTTATTTCTACCGATCCAACGACGAGGATAAGTGATGTCGAGGAAATTTTTAATATGTCTTATAAAATGTGCTGGAACATCATCATGAAGAAACCACATTTCAGAACGTATTTGTAATGGAACGTCTTTAAGAAGTATCGGTAGAACATGCTGCAAAAAATTTAAATAGGTTTCTCCATTCAATCTTCTAGGAAGTTCGTACGGTCCAATCAGATGATTACCAAGAATCTTAGCCCATAAATGTATGCTAAATTGTTTTTGAAAATTTTTTCTACGTACAGCATACGGGTTTTCATCATTTCACACGTGACAATTGTAAAAATTAAAAACACAATTTTTCGTAAAACATACTTTATCTGCACACATCAGTTTGCACAGAAATTCGGGTTGTCTGGCGATTTTGTTTTAAAATCATCTAAAAAATCTTAATCTTCGAGGTAAATCGACTTGGTGTAAATCTTGCACTCGTTGGTAATGGTAAGGATATAACAGTTGTTCCGTAAATGTCTTGTGAACAATGTTTTCTGAAATGCCAACCATTCTAGTCACAGATCGGATACTTACTCTTGGATTATTACTGACTATATCCAAAATCACATCTTCTTCATTTAGTCTACGGTTACTTCGTATTCTACCGCTAGCTTTTTTTAGGTACCACACAACCCGTCTCTAATAACCTTTGGGACATGTTCACAAAACTTCGGGCATTAGGATGTCGTCGTTCGGGATAGCGTTCAATATAAAGTCTAACAGCCCTAATACTGTCACAGTGAGCTTTACCGAACGTAATTAACATATTTTCGTGATACTCGCGAATCGAAAACATGACAATACTATTATTTATTCTTGTGCTACGGGTAATTACCACAGTTTACAAATAATGTACCTTCTCTGTATCAAAATAAATTAAACTATCGGGTTGTCACAGAAATTTATTTTTATTTTTTGAGGCAAAATGACTTTAGACAAGAATTTATTTTATAAGAAAGGTTTTGTTTTCAATGGTGCGTTCTACTACTAATCAAATGGATTAAATTTCATGTATTTTTTAAAAACGGTTGACTTTTGAAGGAACGCACTATTTTCCGGGACACGCTGCATATATATATATATATATATATATATATATATATATATATATATTATATATATATATATATATTATAACACTGTTTTTGATGGGTTGGAGTCAATAAAAGGGGCTATTTGTTGACTATTTTTTACTCGAGCTTTCAATTGTGATTACAATTTTTATCAAGAGCTTCTAAAAAATACAAAATGTCTTACAAAGTTGAACTAGAAATAAAAAAATTTTTTGTTAACTCACCAAATAAAATTAGTTTTTTATATAAAACTACTGCTTACATAATAAATACAAAAAATATTAATAAAAAAATGTCTTATTCTAACAAATGTTTCTCTGAAAAATTTAGATGAATTTTCTTAAGAAAAAATTGAAAATATAAACAAATATAGAATAGCTACAACCAGCCTAAAACGTCATAAATATTAACTTAAAAATTTTTATTTTTGACATATTGTCAAAAATAAAATTTTGTTTAAAAAATTCTTCTTTGTTTAGTAACAAAAAAGAAGAAAATTTATTCACCATTGATAGATGCCCGGAAAAATGTAACAAATACATGGAAAATTCAAAATGTGATATTTTACTGACTGCATAAATTAAATAGAAATTATATAATTATAAATTTTGTTTAAATTTTGAATTTCTGACCTTTTGTTTAAATTATTATCACTTTTGCTAATACAAACCATTTCCAAAAAAGTTCTTTTAAATTTATTACTTTCATTACATAAAATTTTAATATTATCAAAATCCATAATATGGTCTTTGTCTATTACATGCTCTGCCAAAGCACAAGATGGTTTCTTAATTCTACAATTAAGAATATAATTCTATATAATATATACAAATACAATTCTACAATTCTACAATTGTAGAATTAAGAAACCATCTTGTGCTTTGGCAGAGCATGTAATAGACAAAGACCATATTATGGATTTTGATAATATTAAAATTTTATGTAATGAAAGTAATAAATTTAAAAGAACTTTTTTGGAAATGGTTTGTATTAGCAAAAGTGATAATAATTTAAACAAAAGGTCAGAAATTCAAAATTTAAGCAAAATTTATAATTATATAATTTCTCTTTAATTTATGCAGTCAGTAAAATATCACATTTTGAATTTTCCATGTATTTGTTACATTTTTCCGGGCATCTATCAATGGTGAATAAATTTTCTTCTTTTTTGTTACTAAACAAAGAAGAATTTTTTAAACAAAATTTTATTTTTGACAATATGTCAAAAATAAAAATTTTTAAGTTAATATTTATGACGTTTTAGCCTGGTTGTAGCTATTCTATATTTGTTTATATTTTCAATTTTTTCTTAAGAAAATTCATCTAAATTTTTCAGAGAAACATTTGTTAGAATAAGATATTTTTTTATTAATATTTTTTGTATTTATTATGTAAGCAGTAGTTTTATATAAAAAACTAATTTTATTTGGTGAGTTAACAAAAAATTTTTTTATTTCTAGTTCAACTTTGTAAGACATTTTGTATTTTTTAGAAGCTCTTGATAAAAATTGTAATCACAATTGAAAGCTCGAGTAAAAAATAGTCAACAAATAGCCCCTTTTATTGACTCCAACCCATCAAAAACAGTGTTATATTTTTTCCAAACGAGTCACAAGTACTTCTTTTTTCTTACTCTTATATATATATATATATATATATATATATATATATATATATATAAGGATCACTCAGACGAGTGGTGGGTTCTTATATCGGTCTCTAGGTGGAGAAATAAAAGACAAAGTTGATAGGCTACTTTATCTATTTTGAAGACGTTTCGCTTTCGAGTTTTGAAAGCATCATCAGTTCATCTAAAAAATTATTACAATATGAGAACCACACAATCATGGAAACGATGTTAATTGTTACCTTAAAAAGATATGTAGCAGTCAATGTTATTAACAAATATGTGAATGAAACTAAGTAAATGGACATAGTACGCTGATCTTGTGTAAACAGTTAAGCAACTAACAACATATATGAACTTGTACAAAAATTAGCACAGCAATTGACCATGTGGTCCAAAATAAATTCAATGTTATTTATATTAATAAGTGAGAAAGAACCAAGAAAATCATAAATAACCTCCAACTATTTAATGGATATTAAACTTTGATTTTAACTTTAGGTAGCATTATAAGTAATATTAATAAAATTCTACAAAATAGTGAATATGAAGTTACCGATCAAAGCCTTGTGGATGTCGCCGTGAAAATGGCGTTAGATGAAACAGGAACGAACTAACCGCAAAAAGACAGCCAACCTTGAGGTCAAAATTACTTTTGACAGATCAACAAGGTGTAAATACCAACCCAGAATTTTGGGCGGTTAATTTAATTTTTATATTTTATAACTGAGTCTGGATGACTTCCAGGTTGTAAAGGACAACAACAGTGAAAAAAGTTGGTAGTGTACACACAACTCCCCTCACTAACCGGCCCAAATTTACAAACCGGAGATTTGCATTCAAACTCATAATAATGTAATGACGTTAATCATGTGGCAAGTTAAATAGTCAGGTGATTAACGATATTATAATTTCCATACAGCCCAAGGTTCAATATACTTGGAGCTGTGATTTGTAAAGGATTCTATGAATCAATTACAATGTTTGTATTATTTTACATATAATTTAAAACTCTAATCAAAGAATTTAGTATAATGAAATGCAATATGGGTTGCATATGTAATAGTAAAATTAAGTAAAGAAATTAAGTTATTTAATTGATATATTTATTTATTTTATTTCTATTTATGTATGTAAATTATTTTATGAAAAGTGGAAAAAAAGTTCAACTAGTACACCTAATATGACATTAATGTAGTGAAAAGATTAAGTAGCCTAATTCTGCAAAATTAAAGCATGATATATCTGGCTCAAGTTACTTATGTCAGTTCTCTTATTCAATGCATTAGGATGTTTTAATATTGAACACATTTCCAAAAACTGTCTTTTCGCTAGATTGCGTTCAGTGGCAAGAATCTTAACTTCATTGAAATCCACTTCATGTTTTGTATTTATCGCATGTTGTGCTAGAGCACAAGTGTGTTTCGATAAGTTAATGTCGCTACGATGTGAAGTGAGACGACCTTTCAATGATCTACCAGATTGCCCAATGTAACAAAGATCGCAATTAGCGCATGGAATTTTATAAATTGTGTTCACTTGTTCCAAAGTGGACAAGGGTGTTTTAGTTTTAGAGAACAAATTTCTAACAGTTTTTGCATTCTTAACAGCAATTTTAACAGGTATATTATTTTGTTTATACAATTTAATAAGCTTCTCAGTAACTTGAGGGAAATATGGTAAGGAAGAGTAATGCGTGATAGTATTCTCAAGATCGGTATTATGCAGAACAGTGCTATTTATAGAATTATTAGAGATGTTTATAAGTTGGTCACCATCGGGTATGTCATAAATTGAGGATCCATAACTATGTGAATAAAGGTATTTATTGATGATAGAGGAAGGATATGAATTCTCTATTAGAATATTTCTCAATAACTTAAAGGATTCCCTTCGATTAATTGGATGTGTCAATTTATTTAATCTAAAGCTTAAAGCTTTTATCAGGTTTAGTTTATATTTCATAGGATGACAGGAATGGTAGTTAAGGAACCTATTAGAGGCCATTGATTTTCTATACCAACTTGTGGTTAGGGTGTTATCTGCCATTCTGATGACACGCATGTCAAGGAAGGGTATACTATTGGTGGTAGTGTCCTCAAGTTCAACAGTGAACTGTAAATGAGGATCAAACTCATTAAAGTGGGATAGGGTACCCTGAACCTTGTCAGGTGGTAGGGCTAATAATAAATCATCCACATACCTTTTAATAAAAGGGATTTGAAAATCCAAAAGACCCAAACGGTCAGAAACCAAATCATCCAATACAAAGTTAACTAGGATGGGTGAGATTGAGGAACCCATAGGTGTACCAAATGTTTGAAGGTAAAATTTGTCATCAAAGACTAAAAAATTAGTGTCAAACACAAGTTGTAACAGTTCTGCAAATATATCCCAAGACACCGGGCAGTTAGGTTTGATAGAATTCCAATGGTTTTTTAAGGAAGTAATTACACTGGACAAAGGTAAGTTAGTGAAAAGAGATACCACATCAAAACTTACTAAAATGTACCCTTTAGGTAGTTGAAAATTGTTAATAAATTCACTAAAATTGAAAGAATCAACAATGTTGAAATCATTGTTGTAATTATATGATTTAGACAAGATGTCTGTTAGAAATTTAGCTATTTTAATATTAGGTGAGTTAATTGATGACACAATAGGTCTCATGCTCAACGTAGGTTTATGTATTTTAGGTAAACAGTAGAATCTTGGAGCATATCCATCATAATTATGTAAAGATTTAGCTAAAGGTTGATCTATGATCTTAATGTTTTTTAAATGTGTTATAAATTTATTTATTTTATTTGTGAATAATAAATTTATAACACATTTAAAAAACATTAAGATCATAGATCAACCTTTAGCTAAATCTTTACATAATTATGATGGATATGCTCCAAGATTCTACTGTTTACCTAAAATACATAAACCTACGTTGAGCATGAGACCTATTGTGTCATCAATTAACTCACCTAATATTAAAATAGCTAAATTTCTAACAGACATCTTGTCTAAATCATATAATTACAACAATGATTTCAACATTGTTGATTCTTTCAATTTTAGTGAATTTATTAACAATTTTCAACTACCTAAAGGGTACATTTTAGTAAGTTTTGATGTGGTATCTCTTTTCACTAACTTACCTTTGTCCAGTGTAATTACTTCCTTAAAAAACCATTGGAATTCTATCAAACCTAACTGCCCGGTGTCTTGGGATATATTTGCAGAACTGTTACAACTTGTGTTTGACACTAATTTTTTAGTCTTTGATGACAAATTTTACCTTCAAACATTTGGTACACCTATGGGTTCCTCAATCTCACCCATCCTAGTTAACTTTGTATTGGATGATTTGGTTTCTGACCGTTTGGGTCTTTTGGATTTTCAAATCCCTTTTATTAAAAGGTATGTGGATGATTTATTATTAGCCCTACCACCTGACAAGGTTCAGGGTACCCTATCCCACTTTAATGAGTTTGATCCTCATTTACAGTTCACTGTTGAACTTGAGGACACTACCACCAATAGTATACCCTTCCTTGACATGCGTGTCATCAGAATGGCAGATAACACCCTAACCACAAGTTGGTATAGAAAATCAATGGCCTCTAATAGGTTCCTTAACTACCATTCCTGTCATCCTATGAAATATAAACTAAACCTGATAAAAGCTTTAAGCTTTAGATTAAATAAATTGACACATCCAATTAATCGAAGGGAATCCTTTAAGTTATTGAGAAATATTCTAATAGAGAATTCATATCCTTCCTCTATCATCAATAAATACCTTTATTCACATAGTTATGGATCCTCAATTTATGACATACCCGATGGTGACCAACTTATAAACATCTCTAATAATTCTATAAATAGCACTGTTCTGCATAATACCGATCTTGAGAATACTATCACGCATTACTCTTCCTTACCATATTTCCCTCAAGTTACTGAGAAGCTTATTAAATTGTATAAACAAAATAATATACCTGTTAAAATTGCTGTTAAGAATGCAAAAACTGTTAGAAATTTGTTCTCTAAAACTAAAACACCCTTGTCTACTTTGGAACAAGTGAACACAATTTATAAAATTCCATGCGCTAATTGCGATCTTTGTTACATTGGGCAATCTGGTAGATCATTGAAAGGTCGTCTCACTTCACATCGTAGCGACATTAACTTATCGAAACACACTTGTGCTCTAGCACAACATGCGATAAATACAAAACATGAAGTGGATTTCAATGAAGTTAAGATTCTTGCCACTGAACGCAATCTAGCGAAAAGACAGTTTTTGGAAATGTGTTCAATATTAAAACATCCTAATGCATTGAATAAGAGAACTGACATAAGTAACTTGAGCCAGATATATCATGCTTTAATTTTGCAGAATTAGGCTACTTAATCTTTTCACTACATTAATGTCATATTAGGTGTACTAGTTGAACTTTTTTTCCACTTTTCATAAAATAATTTACATACATAAATAGAAATAAAATAAATAAATATATCAATTAAATAACTTAATTTCTTTACTTAATTTTACTATTACATATGCAACCCATATTGCATTTCATTATACTAAATTCTTTGATTAGAGTTTTAAATTATATGTAAAATAATACAAACATTGTAATTGATTCATAGAATCCTTTACAAATCACAGCTCCAAGTATATTGAACCTTGGGCTGTATGGAAATTATAATATCGTTAATCACCTGACTATTTAACTTGCCACATGATTAACGTCATTACATTATTATGAGTTTGAATGCAAATCTCCGGTTTGTAAATTTGGGCCGGTTAGTGAGGGGAGTTGTGTGTACACTACCAACTTTTTTCACTGTTGTTGTCCTTTACAACCTGGAAGTCATCCAGACTCAGTTATAAAATATAAAAATTAAATTAACCGCCCAAAATTCTGGGTTGGTATTTACACCTTGTTGATCTGTCAAAAGTAATTTTGACCTCAAGGTTGGCTGTCTTTTTGCGGTTAGTTCGTTCCTGTTTCATCTAACGCCATTTTCACGGCGACATCCACAAGGCTTTGATCGGTAACTTCATATTCACTATTTTGTAGAATTTTATTAATATTACTTATAATGCTACCTAAAGTTAAAATCAAAGTTTAATATCCATTAAATAGTTGGAGGTTATTTATGATTTTCTTGGTTCTTTCTCACTTATTAATATAAATAACATTGAATTTATTTTGGACCACATGGTCAATTGCTGTGCTAATTTTTGTACAAGTTCATATATGTTGTTAGTTGCTTAACTGTTTATACAAGATCAGCGTACTATGTCCATTTACTTAGTTTCATTCACATATTTGTTAATAACATTGACTGCTACATATCTTTTTAAGGTAACAATTAACATCGTTTCCATGATTGTGTGGTTCTCATATTGTAATAATTTTTTAGATGAACTGATGATGCTTTCAAAACTCGAAAGCGAAACGTCTTCAAAATAGATAAAGTAGCCTATCAACTTTGTCTTTTATTTCTCCACCTAGAGACCGATATAAGAACCCACCACTCGTCTGAGTGATCCTTATATATATATTGGATTGACGGTCGTACTCCTTTTTCCGATATATATATATATATATATATATATATATATATATATATATATATATATATATATATATATATATATATATATATATTTAGTTGAATAGCAGAGGTTTTCGGTTTTATTTTTAAAAGCATCATCAGTTCACTACAAATAAAAATAAAAAAGATTTTAAAATATAAGAAAACAACCAAAAGGGTTCATACTTTCTAGGATACGAAAACAATTTGTAGGTTTTTTTTTTAGATATTATTACGATAACTTAACATTAAAACTTAATAACTAAACGAGAGAAACGAAACAACAACAAAAAATCACAAGAAAACTGTAAGAGCACTATTGTTTATTTAATTTTGACCGATGGCTTCATCTGGATGTTGGTTTAAGCTCTTTCGACACCGACAAGATTGTTTTCTATCGGTTGTAGGACGTCATAATTTATACTATGGCTTGTGTCGTACATAATATGTTTCTTTGGAAAGCAGGGAAGTACAATTATTAAGGGAGTTAGTAAACGAAACGGAAACAGACCTATTTTTTAAAAAGGATTAATTTTTTTCCCTTTACTTTAAAAAACAAACAAACAAACAAAACAAAAAAAAATGAAAGAAGAATGGGAATGACGTTACTGTCTTGTACGTGGTTTTTTATTTGTTATGTATGATGAGAGAGTGATATATCTGGCTCAAGTTGTTGATGTCGGTTCTCATATTTAGGGACGATGGATGTTTGACATATTTTAAGGATGGAACGCTTATGATAATTATTTTGTTTGCACAGTATTTTTGTATTCGTGAAGTCGATACTGTGTTTGGTTGAAATGGCGTGCTGTGCAAGGGCACAGGATGGTTTTTTAAGGCTAATTTGACAATGTAAATTTTTTTTTGATTGAACTGATGAAGCTTGTAAATTCCACAAGCGAAACGTCTTCAAAGTCTTCAAAGTCTTCAAATATAGGAATGGAACTGTGATTTCCCTGTATTATTTCTCCTTTGACCGATATCCTCGTGACCAAAAGATCTATTTCCTTTGAAACTTACTTCATTGAATAATTGTTTGACGGTCGTACTCCTTATATATATATATATATATATATATATATATATATATATATATATATACAGTGCGTCCATAAAGTAATATATAAATTCATTGTTAGCTAAATAAACAGCAGTATTTGAAATATCCGAAACAGGTCGATTTTTGATATTAATTTACTATTTTTTCTAATCATAATCTAATACATACGGTAAACCAACTTTGCATAATGACATGTTGACCATTTGTTCCATTTTTTTCGATTAATTTTGAATTTACAGATTTCCCTTGCTGAGCTGATTCCCAAAATGCAGAACACGTTGCTTTAAATTGTTACAGGGTGGCTTTCAAGTTACTTATAAAATAATAAATGAAGAATAAACGTACAACTACTTTAATAAACTATTAAAAACACCTTGAAATATTTGTAACATTATCTCTAAAAACTGCTTTTATTACTGATCCCAGACATTGAATGATAAAAATATTTTCTAACAGCTCTTATTATCAATCCCAGGCCACAAATCAAAAAAATCTTTTGAATGTTTTAGAGTATTTTTAAATTTATTTTTATTTGACTTTAAAACCTGTCAGAAATATTAAAGTACAAATCTGTATTATTTACGCTTTCGACAACAACGAGTCAGAGCCAACATTGAGGGCTAGAATTTCAAACACCAGTGAAGAAAATTAAAAGCTGAAGATGCGACAATTGCAGAACGGTACTCAAAAATATCACCAACAGGCTATGGAATCAAAATATAAATAAAGAAAGTGAGACAGATAGAGTCCTATTAAACCAGAATAAAGGAAGATATTGAAGCAGCAGCGAAAGATGAAAATGGGACAGAAATTTGTGCCCGTAAAAACCATTGTCTTGACAATTAATGCAAGAATGCAACAAAAAAAAACTGAAGCCTACAGAAATTGCTTATCCGACGAACTAGAACAACTGTAGATAATTACTAGACCAAGAGAAGAGAAGAAAAGAAAATACACAAAAGAAAAAATGAAACCACTTTAATAAGGTACTCCTTTAATAATATATACCTATACAGAATATCTCAACAAAGAGAAATAATTTAGAGCGTTCTAGAAGACAGTATAACAGAAAATGGTTCACAGCAATCATAAGTCAATGTAGAAGTCCGAATGGTGACCTATTAATAACAAGAAAAGATATATTGAATAAATGGGTGGAATACTTTAACCAGGCACTTAATATAGAGAAAAAAGAAGAAAACCTAAAAAACGAAAGAGATTAGGTAAGAGGAACAGACGACATCGAAGAGGAACCACTTACCATTGAAACCTTGAAATTAAAGATGCTGTTCAAAAACTAGCCAAAAACAAATCACCCGTAATGGATATCTTCGAGCTGATCTATATAAAGAAAGTGGTCACGATATCATAATGGAATTACAACAGCTTATAAAGGAAATATATACACAAAAATTCCTCCACATTTATTGAAATATTCAAATATTTTGCACCATATACAAAGAAAAAGGAGATATTTATCTTTGAATGCTCTAATCATAAAGAAATTAAGCTTCTAAATGCAGTATATAAATATTTTCGACACTACTATGTCATCGTATGGCACCATATGCAGAACGGATAGTAGGAAAATATCAGATGGTTTCAGAGGTGGTAAATCGACCATTTATCTGATTGCAACCTTAAGACAAATTTTAGAAAAAACACTGGAATATGCCATATATACTCATCACATACTTATAGACTATAAATAAGCACGCAACCACAAATACTACTTGTACACGCAACAAATCACTTGTTATAGAAGACGATGTCATCGAAGTAGTGAACGAATTTGTATATCTTGGAGCTCTCCTTAACACTGAAAATAATACTACCGCAAACATAAACCGCAGAATTTTCACGGCAAACAGATGCTATTTTGGGCTCAAACTCCTCGTTTGTCACGTATAAACGCACACACCTTATACGTTTTTACTGTAAAGATGTTAACTATTAGGTCAAATTAAAATATAAGTTGAAGATAATGGAATTAATACTACAAAGTTTAATCATCATTTAATATTAATTATACACTCTTATTTCTACAGATAATTGTCCCTGCTTTAATACTTCTTTTGTTATTAAAAATTATTGCACTTTTAATCACTTTAAATAACTCCTTTAGCTAACAAGGACTCGAGGGACAGATGCGATGTCAAAAACGATTCAATAAAAGTTCGTGAAAATTGAATTTGACTTTTAATCCATTTGCGCTCCGGCAAACCTCTAATAGTTACTTTAAAAAGACAGAAGGTAGATAAAATAATCGTATCGACGAGCAGAGAAGCAGAGAAAACAGTTTTAATAAAATTTGTTAAAATAAAATAAATATCTTTGGAAATAAACCAAGATTATAAAATTGATTCGTTATTATATCTTTATATGACGTTTAGGGTTTTATGTTGAAAGCTAACTAATTTTCAAAATGATATTTTAAAATCTACTATGGTTTAATTTATTGCAGTTAACTTAATATTTTATGAAAGGAAAGGACAGTTAAGATTTGATTTTATATACAGTGCGTCTGTGTATCCGCTTACACGCATTTCTTCTTAAAAGGGCTCTTCAAAGCGGATATTCAGTCGTTCTAAACGTGAAAATAAATCTTTTCTGTCTTAGTAGAAGAAACTCTAACATGGCTTCGTATGGACGCAAATAACGACATCTGATAATAAATCCGTAAACTGATTTTTCGAAACCAATTAAAATGTCTGCTTTAATCTGTGCCTTCTAAGAGCTGCAAGGTAAAGCAGACCTTCATAAAGATGCTATTAGAGACATGGGGAATCTAAAATTGCATTCCACAACATATCTCCTCAACTAAGCAAAAATTATTAGCGAGTTGGTTTCTAGTACTCGTAAAGAGTATACCGGAATAAAAGGAAAGGACAGTTAAGATTTGATTTTACGTTCAGCGCGAATGTGTATCCGCTTATATTTTGCCCTAAAAGGGCTCTTCAGAGCGACGTGAAAATAAATCTTTCCTGTCATAGTAGAAGCAACTTTAACATGGCTTCGTATGGACGCAAATAGCGATATCTGATAATAAATCCATAAACCAATTTTTTGAAACCAGTTCTGATTTCTGCTTTAATCTGTGCCTTCTACGAATTGCAAGGCAAAACAGACGTTGATAAAGATGTTGTTAGAGACATGGGGAATCTAAAATTGCATTCCACAACATATCTCCTCAACTAAGCAAAAATTATTAGCGAGTTGGTTTCTAGTACTCGTAAAGAGTAATATTTTATAATTTTTGGCGTGAACTTGTAGTATTATATAAACGGCTATTATTTTCATATATCATTGCATTTTAACCTTGCCTTTTTTTGTCTGTAAAGAGGGGGGTCTGAAATTTTTGTCACTGAGTCTACGCCAAACCCTTACCTGCTAATCCAGACCTTATTCTGTCGTTCAGCGATCCGAAAGCAGAACGATCGCTATAAGTCCGGCATCACGTCCGAAGCACTACTTTCATTCATTCACAGGTTGTCAGCAAGGAGACTCCCTGTCTCATTCCAGATAGTTCGTGGAAGAACCTCATCACTCCTAGCACGGCATTATTCCCAGATGAGCATTTTCTCTTTTTTTCCACAGACTAACTCATATAGTCTAACTCATACAGTCTAACTCATACAGTCTGACCCACTTTTCTACCTTGAACTTCCAGCATCTTTCCCTCTTACAGTTGCTGTTGGTCCATCTGTCTTTATTCCTCTTTTTTCTTGATCACTGCACGGATATAGTTCTAGTGTTCTAGTGTACACTAGTACAACCTGCTTTATTTCCAATTCTTCTCTTAACCATTTCTATTACTGTAACAAAATTCAAACATGTGTGTCTGTTCATTCTGTTCCTTTTTACTATCAATCTGTTGCACTCTAACATCGTAGGTGTCACAATATCCGACTGTTCACAGTATAGGCATTCGTCTGTGTCAGCCTTTCCGAACCTAGAGAGATAGGCCCTAAAACACCCGTATGCTGTGACGGAAATAATCTAGTTGCCTGTGACCACAGTCCACCCAATCTCTTATGTTCGGGATCAGCATCTTCGTCCACTGTATCACAACCTCAGTATTGTTCCATTCTTCTTGCCATCTTTCAATTGACCTTTTCCTTTCCTGTCTTCTCTCGGCCAGAGTAAGGTTTGGGTCTCTTATAGAGCTCCTTTCTTTTCACCGCCAAAACAGGCAACGGAACACATCCAGTGATGGTCCACAAAGCTGCCGCAGATACAGTCCTCTAAGCGCATGCCATTCGCAACAGACTTTACTTGTGTCATGAGCCGGAGGTTGGCAATCATAATGGCTATTTTGCTTGCTGCTCTAAACAAATCAATCGATCTGCATTGATACCAATCACGTAGATTCTTTAACCATAAGTTCTGTCTTCGGCCAACAAATCTTCTTTCTTGAATATTTCCCTGTATTATGAGTCTCAAAATTTCATAGTTTTGTCACCTCATCACTTGGCCTGGTTCCAATATAATGTTTGCACTATATTTATGATTTTACTGTCAATGCGCTTGTTGTAATTGACAGTTTTTGTAATTAAAGTATTGATATTAGTTTTTCATGACTTACTTTATCGAAAGCTTTTTCGTAGTCAACGAAGCACAAGTGTAGATCAACATTTATATTCCGATATCGCTGAATCGATATGTTGATGGCAAGTAGTCCTTCTCAGTACACCGTGTTGAATAAATCTGCCAATACTCCCAACTTATCCTTTTCCACTAGTTTTAACAGTTCTACTAGTATTTCATATAATCCAGCTGCCTTATTTTCTTTAGAGTTTTTGATAGCATATTTGATTTCATCTATAGTGATCTTCTGTCTCTCTAAAGGATTTAATTCTTGTATTTTCTGCATTTCACCTCTTTTATCTTGGAAAACTTCTTAACGTACTTCTCTCATTGTCTTAATTTCTGTGGTGAATCTATTAGTAGTACTTCTTTTTGGCTTTTATGTGTTCTTGCTGTCTATTTAGACTCATTTCAGTCACTTCTCTATTTTTGTGTGCATATTTCTCATATCATATTTTGTTTCTAATTCTTCAATCTCTTTACATTGAATTTTACTTTACTCTCATCAAATAGACTTTCTTAGCTGTTTTGATTTTTTCCTTAATTATTCGTTGTATTTCTTTATACTTCTGTAGATCGTTTCCTTTATATTTCCTTCTGCCTTCCATCAGTAATAGTACTTCTTCTGTCATCCACTGTTTGATACAACATAGATCAGAATCTATGTTGTATCAAACTTTTTTGAGCTGATGTCAGTAATGTGTTTTTATATCATACCACTTTTTATTTACATCGATAATTTGTTTGTTTTCAGATAGTGTTTTTTGCATATTAATATTCACAATATTTTTGAATTCGTTTTTTATTTCTTCGTTTTGTAGCATTCTTACGTTAATTTTTGGTTGTTGTTTTCTGAGTTCAATTCTTTTGAATTTTATTCTCACGTCAGCCACTAACAAATTGTGGTCTTAGTTAACATCTGCTCCAGATAAGTTTTAACTGAGGTTATAGAGTTTTTATATCTGCTATTGACGAGTATATAATTTATCTGGTTTCTGACAATGTGGTTTTCTGGATGTGAAGGAGACCCATGTATATATTCTTCTCTTAGGAACCTGAAACCAAGTATTTTCAATTACCGTAGTTTTTCTTGGCAAAATTTTATGAGCCTTTCTGCTTCCTCGTTTCTAGTTCCTAGTCCGAACCTTCGAACCGTCTATGAGCGAGCCTCTTATAGGCCATTATCTCTACCGCCCCGCTCTAGACTGGTGCCGCGTAGAGGCCTCCTAATTGGATTTGGGTCCCCCAATGTTGGAGCTCACTCTCCCCAACGCGGCCACACTATTCGCAGACTTCCGGACCACCTTCCGCACGTGCTCCCCCCATTTTCCATTCTAATGCAACGTCTCATCTGAATTGTTTGTAGTGGATAATAAAGTGTGGATCTAAAAAGTAGTGTATCTGTAAATTATGGAAGACATGCATGCTGTAATCAAAAAAATATTAGACTTTCAATCTCTTGCTTTGGTGCGATATAGCAGAAATTGTGTTTTCTCTCCTAACAAAAAAATAATTGGTAAGAGTTATAAAATCAAATTTTGAGTAATTGTATATTAAGAAAACTGGGTTTTAGTTAAAAAAATTGTTATACATATTTGGACATGTACCTTACAGCTAGTCAGTCGTAGTTACTGGACAAAAAAATACTGCAGACATAGTGTCCCATGGAAGGTCTCCTTCTCAAGTTCATGAGTCTGACACGAACGATCTATGGAACTCTACTGGTTGAACATCTCAGCATTATTATTTTGTAATTTGGCTAATACATACACATCCTAATATATTAAGTACATTGTCTACTTTACTTATGCTGGTAATTACTTTTCTAATTTTTACTAATACCGGTATACTAACCTCAGGTAGTTTTTTAATATTTATGGTCGCGTAATTATTAATTTTAGTGCATACGACCAATAATATATAAGCTATAAATTACATCAGATAACGTGAGGTTAACAGTAACTACAGGATCTTTACCTTCCACAACAAAGATTACTGTTGTGTTTGTTTTTTGTAAGTCCTATGAAGGTGGCCTGCTTTGTTAACATTTTGGATCAGATTCCTTTGGAATCGTACCATGAATTACTTTGCGAACTACTTGTTTCAAACATTGTGTTTGCTTTTTTCTCCGATGGTTCAGTAAATTTTTTTCATAAGGAATTCTTTTAAAAATCTCATCTATTTTTTTAAGAAAACTGTAAGCCGAAGACCTTGCAGGGCATTGTAATAAATAATGTCGTGGGGTAGTAAATAATATGTTGTAACTTAGTTGCCCATTTATTAATCACTGTTTGTACAATCTTTCACTATTAATTAATCTTAAATATATCAGTACTTAATTGACGATGACGATAGATGATGCCTTACTGGCCATAGTGTCGGTATATTCATTAAGATCCGTGAGAGAATGATTGTTGGGGCTTTTATAGTAGTCATTGCTATATCAGCAAATGTTTACTTATTAGTATGTCAAGTTTGTTCATGACCTACGCCAAGCATGTGGTGATCATCAATATTGCTGACTACCAATTCTAATTAGAGTATATTATTTATGAATGTCCTCGATTCAAATTACTAAATATATTTATAAACAAAATGTTAAATGTTACACGGGTATAAATTATAATATTTTATATATGTGAATTCTAATATTTAAGGAATAACACCACACCATCCCCTTTACGGAAAAAAATTTCTCTTTTGTAACTGTCTCGTTCCTCTCTCTCTTTCCCTTTGGAAAAAGAGAAATTTTGCAACCTCAAATAAGTACTGTTTACCTATGCTATACAAATGTTGGTATATATTTCCTTACTTTTAGTAAAAATTTAGTAACCTAACCTTACCTCAGCATATTATAAGGTTACCCTAATTGTTCCCGTGTGATATGCTATCAGGTATCCTTCATTATGCCTTACTCATATATTAATTTAATATTTTACGTACGTTTTTTCTTACCTTACGTTAAATTATTTAGATTATATTACCTTATATTACCCCCTCTTATGTGCACATAATTTTTACAATAACCTTTACATATTTTACATAATACATAAATTTATAATAATAAAATCTTATATTAATTCTTCTATTAATGCTTGCATTAATTCTTGTAATGATTCTTGGTACCAAGTAATAGTTTTGTTTTCACATATACACGATTAGTCACTTTGACATCTCACAATAAAGTTTTGTCATTTTATCTATTTATTCATTTATCCCTAAATTATTTTGTTTACCTACTATACAGTCCAACATTTTCCTTTTTGTTATACACATTTAAAATATATTGTACCAACTTAAAACTATATTTACACATTACATTCATTTAAAAATATCTCTATATATTATTTGCATTCAAAAGTTCATGTATATATTACGAGTATATTCATTGACTCTAATTGTAGCAAAGTATTGCTTCCTTAATTATTCTAGCTATAAAATCTGTGCCTTGGTCTGCTATTATTTTTCTGGGTACTCCATACCTCAAGATAAATTTTCTACCAATGATTTGGCTACTGTTTCATTTTCTATTACATATTCTTCTACGTAGTTGCTTAATTCGCATTGTACGTCAGTATATCTGTTTCCATTTTCATCCATGTACATTTCCATGAGTTCCTTGTTTATGATTTAGTGCTTATGCCTTTGGCAGTCGTCGCATCTCTTCACATTTCACTTATTTCTCAACATTTCTTCGTAATTCGTTCCAGAAATAGTATTTCCTTATAATTCTGTATTTAATATTATATCCTATTTATTTTTCCATAACCTTCCTGTAACATGTGGAAGTCGGTACTTATAACTCTCCTTGGTCTTCTTATCTTGTACTATAATTATGTATCGATTGTATTATGTTTATCTTGTACTATACAAGCTTTTATACTTTCTTAAAAAAATTATTATTTTTCTCTTCGTATTTCATTAAGAATTGGCTAATTCTTATTTTTCATCTCTTCTTATTCTAATTTTTCATTATTATCATTTCCTGCATTCATATTTGTCTCCTAATGCTATTCCTGAAGCATAAATTCTTAACCTAAATTTGTTTTTCTTCGATAAATCGGGGAATTATATATAACGGGGCTTATTAGCTAACGGGGATATGTCTTGAGCTTAATAAATGGTTCTTGACATTCAGTAGTCCATTAAACTTTATTTTTTCTAGATAGTCTGTTACGTGGTGTGGCTATTTCTGTAAAATTGATGACATGTTTTCTATAATAATTTGCAAATGCAACAATCGCTTTGCTTCTTTTGCATTCTGCGGTGTCTGTTTATTCGAAATATTATGTCCTAAGAGTTCCTCTTCTAGAAAACATATGAACATATTTCTGTTCATCGATTTTCCGTCTATGTCGAAAAATAAAATCCATACTTGTTAGTTCTTCTTGCATCGTAAATAAAATTTTAAATATACGGGTCATATTGATAAATAATCAACCTGTTCAGTTATATTGTACTCATTTCATAATTGATGACCTTGCTTACCATGCAACTATATCAAATATCTAATAGTAAGTCGGCTATAAAATTAACCTAATGTCGTTATGTAATGTTTATACTAGGAATACTGCGTTTGGTTATCATAATAAAATATTATGAGTACGGTTTTTCTTTGATTTGGTATCTTTTTGCAAAGTAACATTTTCTTTGTATATATGGGTCTTTTTCCGAAAAAATAAAAATATCTGCATATTTGCAATTTTCTATGGGCCTTTTTTCTTCAAATATTGATGGTTTTTACTGTGCTTAATAGTTGTTCGACTTTTTTGTTTCTTCCATATAAAAAATATAAAATTTTCCTGGTTATCTATCTTCGGAATAAAACTTCTAATTTATATTTCTCGATTATTTACATTTATGACTCCTATAGGTAACACAATTTTAATCGGTTTATCTATTAATTCTTCTGTAAATTCCTTCGCAACTTCTGGTTTCTATATTACTATAACTGCTTCTTCTGTATTTTGTATTTTGTATCGGTTCGATCTCGAAATTAATTTCGCCAAATATGTAATAATATTGACATATACTTTTCAAAATAATCTGTTCTTCATTTTTCCGCCTGTGTGCGTACTTATTTTATTCAACATCTTTTCTTCTCTTGCATATAAATACAATAATTGTATATATTATATTCATTATTTATATTCATTCATACTATATTCATCCTCTACGATTTTGGTACTTCACATATGTATATTTCTACATTTTTCAATATCTTATTTCCTTTTTCCTATTATATCTCTATATCTTATTGCTCATTTTCCTAACCATTTGATTTTGTTTTTGACCCGAATACTCAGTCTTGGTGAGACTCGGTTTGCTCCAAAAGACAAAATTGGTAGTCTATGCGCCTCCATATTATTTTGTACCTTTCTTACTGTTTGCTTGTGCGTTTTATGTTGTAATATAATTTCCTCTAAGTTCTTTATTGTGGCAAACTTCTTTTTCAATAATTTTCCATTTACTTCATTAAAAAAAATCATAATTCCAAATTCGTTTTTCCATTTTAATCCATTATGTAGTTACTGTATTGTCGTGCTGGAGCCGCAGGACTCTTAGCGGGTTGGGATTCAAGTACCACCCTAGCTTATCCTCTTAGCAGCCTTCTGCTCGACGTAGATTCCAACCATTAAGGTCGAACCACATCCAGTTTGTCTACATAATGCCATGTAATAAATAATGTCGTGGGGTAGTAAATAATATGTTGTAACTTAGTTGCCCATTTATTAATCACTGTTTGTACAATCTTTCACTATTAATTAATCTTAAATATATCAGTACTTAATTGACGATGACGATAGATGATGCCTTACTGGCCATAGTGTCGGTATATTCATTAAGATCCGTGAGAGAATGATTGTTGGGGCTTTTATAGTAGTCCTTGCTATATCAGCAAATGTTTACTTATTAGTATGTCAAGTTTGTTCATGACCTACGCCAAGCATGTGGTGATCATCAATATTGCTGACTACCAATTCTAATTAGAGTATATTATTTATGAATGTCCTCGATTCAAATTACTAAATATATTTATAAATAAAATGTTAAATGTTACACGGGTATAAATTATAATATTTTATATATGTGAATTCTAATATTTAAGGAATAACACCACAGCATGGACCTAAATTGTTGCAGTTACAATTTCCCATAATTTATTCGTGCAAATTTTTTCGTGCGGTCTATATTTTGCTAGTTAAGGGGGAAAATAGTAACTAAGTGTAATTATTGAATTATCTCGTTTATTATTAACTTTACGACATAAATGTACATTAACAAAAATAGATAGAATTATATTTTAACCATTTTTAATTTTTGTGGCGCAATCATCATTTAAGATCATAATCCTAACAAACCCTAGACGACGACGTTATCAACACCAAGCTATAATCAGGAACGAATCTAAGACCTTAAATATTGATTTTAGCAAAAAACTATATGCATATAACGCACCACTTAGACTGCTTGCTAATAATTTTTATTGTGCTAAAAAGTAGGTACATTTTATTTATTTTAACGCAAAATCCGCATTGAAGGTTTAGGTTAAACTTACATTTGTTTACATTACAACTACGTAATCTACATCATCAAATTGATTCACATAACGTAATTTCTCTATTATATCTTATTGTGGAACACACAATTCTTTATTTTCAAGTAACTAAATTTTTCTCTACTATTTCCGTCACCTCTTTCTCAGCCTGCCTCGTCTTTTTGAACATATTAACCTTGAACAACTAATCATTAAGTTTTTCTTCTTCCTGTGCCCTAGTCGATTATCGTACGTTGTATCGTAACGTACTGGTACAAAGTAATAATGTTAAAGTTTTTATTCTGATCTGCACAAAAACTGACCAGACTATTAAATGTTTTTATTACGACAATCACTGTCAACTTCAACAAATTTTAGCAATTCACTCGCAACTTCGCAACTATCCCGGTCAGCAATATTCTACGTCCAAGAACAATAAACTACCCTGTCTGAGTTATAGCTGGTAATATATATTTTAAGATCATAAAACCAAATTTGTCTTAAATAAAAAGCCTTAGATGTAGGTATTTTGGGCAGTGATATAGTCCTTTTCATTCATATTGATAGCACATTATGTATGCAAATCCTCAACAGGTCAAAAAACCATATTCGTCACCTTATACTTGTTTTGAAATAAAAAAAAAATTAATATTTTAAGATGCCGTCAACAATTCATTATCTTTTAAAAAATCTTCTGTAAAATAAATGTCCACTAATCTCACTATACCTTTTTTGTGCGTAAAAAACGTCGGTATATATGCCACACGGTTATTGTTAATTATGCACAGGTGATTAACGAGAGAATTCAATCTTTCACGAAATAAATTCATGTAAACAGTAATTTAAAGGTGATTATTGCTTTATATACAAGTTATCGCCTGACACAAAAAGAATACCGTCTTTAAACGATTACCTGGAATTACTGATAAGGCTTCACTAATGATAGTTTAAGTAGTTTTTATGCCACATTACAGCTTATGCCAATAATATAAATTAGAAATTGTTTACATCTTCCATTTGGTTTGTAGATGTACATTGTTCATGTCTTACCTACCTACGTTTTTGGTGTCAATATTTTGTTATTTGCATTTAAAAATGACGTCGACAACAGGTTTTATCCCGGTTAAGTGTAGTTTTAAAGGTGCCTTCAGTCTAAGAGAGAAACATACAATATTAAATGTACATGATGCACTTGTACATTAACGGCCTTTAAGTAATGTTCGTGAAATCGTAAACATTTGTTTAAATATGACGGGGGTTGGAGGTGCAACAATTTATAGATTCCTAAAAGAAAGAAAAGGAAGAACTACATAAAAACATGATAAGACGCAGCATCCACTCATTTTTTTTTAACTAAGAATTTCCAACATTGGACAAAATCCAAACATTAATTAGAAAAAACGAAGAGTTACCAATCATAAGCAACAAGAAATGATGGGAACTATTGAGAGAGATGGGATTTCGTTGGCAAAAGAATAGAAGAAAATCCGTTTTAATTAAAAAAGATTACATTGTATGTTGGAGACGAAATTATCTAAGAACTATTAAAAGGTACCGAGAAAAGGGGAAAACACTTTTTTATTTGGACGAGACTTGGCTAAATGAAGGTCATACTGTACCATATCTATGGGTTGATACAAATGTGAAAAGTTCCCGTCAGGCATTCATCGAAGGTGTATCTACTGGAATAAACAATATTCCAATTGGAAAGGGCGCAGACTCATAATAACCCATATTGGAAACGAATACGGTTTTGTCAATGGTGGATTATTAAGTTTTACCTCAAAATCAACCAAAGATTACCACGAGGAAATGACTGCTGACGTTTTTGAAGAATATTTTGAGCAAATGTTGCAACAACGGCATGAAAAAAAAGGAGAGATAATCGAATGGTTGGACAAACACGCAATTGAGTACAAGGAGAATTCGACAAAAAAGAAATTATTACCTATTGTAAGGCAACATAAAGCAGCTTATAAAAAATATATAATTGATGAAATGGCATTAAACCGTGATGTAATTATTTTACGTTTACCCCCCTACCACTGTGATCTGAATCCGATAGAAAATATATGGTCTCAAGTAAAGGGTGAAGTCGGCGCAACAACAAAACTTTTAAATTAGAAGACTTACAACAATTATTAGAACATTCCTTATCAAAAATAACTCCAGAAAATTGGAAAAATGCTGTTAGTCATGCTCACAAGGAAGAAAATAAAATGTGGAATTTGGATAATATGACTGATGCAATGCTGGAACCGGTAATCATTAACATTGGAATTGAAGATTCTTTAGATTCTGAAGAAAGCAGTGAATCTGAAATGGAATTTGATTAAAATAATATTCATTTTTTTACAAATCGGCCCCTCTTACGGCCACAAATTATTTTATATATAACCAATAAAGTAAACATCTTACATTTCTTGCAAATTCATTAGTACCTGTTAATCTCCATCACTTCGACACTGGCAACTTTATTTAGAGATTAGTAACCCTCAAAACTATTGTATTCTATTCTGCTTCAACCTTTATACCTAGTGGTCATACTTAATTTAAAATTGTTTTCTTATATACTTATGTAAACTTGTTGACAAATATCTATTTTTCATTGAGTCACCCGTATCAACAGTTTAGGGATTTTGCATACATAATGTGCTATCGATATGATGGAAATGGACTATAGTTTGCAATGTGTTCGTCCGTCTTGCCTCCTGCATCGCATTTTGAACAAGTATCGCTCTTTGGGTAGTCAATGACAGATTAAACTGCGTTACAAAATCTTTGTTGTAGGATGTTTTTTGACTTTAAAAATATTTTAGAAGCTCCCTTCGTTGGGCATTGGGGGGCTTAACATTTCCAAATACAGTTGATGCATTTTCGTAACATTTAACAGAGGCGATAAGTACATTTTGTATATATTTTTGGAACGAAAGATATGCGATTATTCGGTAAAAAAGAACCTATATGTGGAACGTGTGGAAGAAGGGTCAAAGCGACGAGATCTTAAGAAACGAGGATTTTTCAAAATGTTATAGGAAGTCTCTTCACAATCTGATCGGCGAAATAACATCGGACGAATCTTATAAAAAAGTTTCATTATCGGATCTATAAAGTGCTACTGGAGATCTGAAAACGAAGACGTATGAAGTGTAAGGTGAAAGCAAAATCAGTTTTTATTTTACATACAAACCATAGGGCATACTAAAATAAATGATAAAGCAAAGCTAAGCAATTAAAACTGGAAACTAGTATTTAGTAACATAAATGTATACCTTTAAACCGTAATATATGAAGTAGGTACCTAGTTGTATTAAATAATAGACATGCTACAGTTTTAATCTCAGCTTTAACATATGGGCAATGCAAATAAAGGTATACGTAAGTAAGGTACATACACTGTGAAATATTTACTTCATACCAGAATATTGGGTGGAAGGCATAGCGGAACTAAAATGTAATGGGGCAGGCTATGTAGCGAGAATGTATGACTCACGATGCAAGAGCAAAATTACACATTGTAGGCCAAGAACAGACAAACGTAATAGAGGAAGACCACCTACATGTTGGGCTGACGACATCAGGCGTATCACGAAAAATTGGAAACAAAGAGCACAAAATCGCAAAGAATAAAGCAATTTAAGAGAGGCCTATGTCCAACAGTGGACGTGATAAATGAAGGCTGGATGATGATGATGAGCAAAATTACACATTGTAGGCCAAGAACAGACAAACGTAATAGAGGAAGACCACCTACATGTTGGGCTGACGAGATCAGGCGTATCATGAAAAATTGGCAACAAACAGCACAAAATCGTAAAGAATAAAGCAATTTAAGAGAGGCCTATGTCCAGCAGTGGACGTGATAAATGAAGGCTGGATGATGAGGATGAGCAGAATACTAGCACCTACCTATTTAACTTTTTAACGTACCCTATTTGCAAGTGCTATTGTATGAAGTCCCATACAGTAGTGAATACTGAAAAATAAATAGATAAATTAAGGAGTAGAACAAAGAAAAACAAGCATAATGAAAATAAAATACTGTATACATAGATATTTCCCCACCAAAGGTAAGCTTAGCCAACAGTATCAAAATACCTTTATTTGTACCTTTATTACTTTGTTCTTAGATTACTCTCCATGGCAGCTTTGATCTGAAGACACTTAAAATACAACGTTTATAAAGCATCCCATCTTAAACACTAGTTGGACTTAGTAAATTAGACTTAGATATTTTGAAATTTTACTTAAATGGACTTCGATTTTTGAGGTTATTTAACTGTTGTCTTTTTCAATAATACATCACATTCCATTGAATTAATTGCTGTATCTACTCGTACTAGTGGTCTGGCCCTCGATATCTTTAGGTAGTTTAGGTACTATACAGAGTAATTTTATTGTAAAATAAGACAAATGCGCAAAGCTAGTTCGCACCGATAACCAAAAAAAAGAGACGGTCGTACACGAAGGGACTATGTGCATCAACATAACGCCTTCAATCTGTCAATCTTTCAATAAACTCGAAAAAAGGCGCAGTTTTCTAAAACTTAAATAATACAATGTTTTGTTACATAACGCCTTTATGTCCTGACTTTTTCCGTACGTATTGATTTGTTTGTAGGTTTCTACTTCTCCATTATAGTTCTAAATAGCTTGAAGTTATGACTTGAGCTCTCCGCTATATGAGTGTTTCTTCCCATTTTTGTGGTATGTTTTATCATAACACTTATTTTTTTTTACTAATTTTAAGGTTTCCTCTAACATTCCGCTTATTTTTGTCTTCTTATATTTGTGTTTTTTTTTTGTTTATCAGTTTCATCTGGAATTCTTTTGTATTATTAATTTACCATTAGCTGTTTTGTCGGACCTAATTTTCTAGTTATGTGTAGTTAGAGATTACAGTTTATTTTTAGCAGTTAGTTAGCAAAGAGCAGATAGTATATAAACTTTATCACGAGGTGTTCCAATTCTAGATATTTACAGCGATAGACATAGCATTGAAACTTTCAGATAGTTTAGATAAATAGTTTATCTATCATATGTATTATATACTCTTAAGTGGTATATGAATACAGCAGCATATACAGTGGTATATACATAATAAATATGCTCTGCTTATAAACCCATCTAACGGCAACGAGAAATTTGCTTCCAGTTTTTGCATGATAATATAAAATTTTACAAATTATAAATACTAATAATGTCAAACAACTTCAAATTTTAAACATTTAAAGGGTTTTTACCCATATATTTTGGTGGCTACTAGCATGTACAACCGTTTGCACTAATGATGGATTGTTTAATCCGAAAATGTTTTGCAATGTGTTTGTGATAGCCCGTTTGGGGCATTTTTATATACCTTTTATAAAGGATTTTAACCAAATTTTTTTTTATGATATATGGTATACAGCCAGCTACAGGAACTTAGTTTCCTCGTGGAAGTTTATAAAAGTTTGTGTTCTGAAATTAACGCAATATCTCATCTACGTATATTAAAAAACATAATAAACTAACTAACAAAAATATATTCATAAATAGGACATTCATAATATCCGCAGACATAATTAATGAATCGCAGTCTAGCATGTGGCGGAAAATAAATGATTAGATCTTCTGGTCTCTGGATGTCTTGGAGCTGATATCTGCTTTTTATTCTGGGAAAAGCGAGATAAGTAGTAACACAAAAGCAGATGGATAGATTATGTTAGTTCCTTTTTGTTCTCTACTTGATTTATTCGCATGAGTCTTACGGAAATTTAACAAAGGATTTAAATCGGCAAATAGATCGATAACGCATAGCACTTGAGTATGGTTTATGTTACTTTAACAATATATTTTTGGTTTTGTAATCAACAAATTTGTATTATATTTCTTTTAATATATAAATAATAACGAAAAACTCTGGTCTTACAAGGCTGTGCATCTAAATAAAACAAAAACTAGATAAACATTTTTAGTTAATATTTTGAAATATTTATTTTAAAGAATATGCTTTAATTTATTATTGTATATGGTATTGCTTACAGCAACAAACATTTAATTCATTATAAAATGCCGAGAAAATAAAATTTTAACATGACGCTTTTTCAGGTAATTAAAATTTACTAAAAAATCTTAAGACTTTGAATAATGTTCTGCTTGATTTTTTTATTGTGTTTCTCTGTTTTTTTTTTCATACTTTTTAAAGCCAACATTAAAAGAAAGAAGTTGATCATTACCAAAGATAATTAATCAGGGATCTGAAATTTTACCGGACATAACAGCTAATGAAGTTTATAGGTCAGTGCAAGAAATGAAAAACAATAAATCTCCTAGAGGCGATGAAATAGTGGCCGATGTCTTGAATTTGGATGAAAAAGGATTATGGTAGGTTATTTCTAAACTATTCACTAGATGGCTACAGAAAGCAGAACACCACTATTGCCAACAATCTATTTACAAAAATAATTGCCGACATAATTGGAAAATAAATTGGAATTTTATCAGCCCATAGAATAGGTGGGTTTTATAAAAGGATAGCGAACAAACGATCAAATATTGGAAAAACAAAATCTTATAGAAAAATTTGTTGAATATAATAAACCACCAGTTTTAATATTTGTGTCACCAGCTGACATCATAAATCAACACAAGATGTTGAAAGCCTTGGTATAATGCCAAATTGCCTATTGGTATATAAATATAGTTAAACACATATACCAAAACCCAACAGCCAGTGTTAGAGTGGGTGATGGTCATCATCATTATCTTTTTTTTGAACCATTGTTCCTCTTTCCTTTTAACTGCCGCCATTCAGTTCCGAACATTGTAGCTGATTTAATGGTTGTTTTATAGAATTTTCACTGGTAGGTCACGTGGCTTGAATGACAGATAATAGACGAACACAGCTTATACTGGAGTGGAGATCGAAAAATTATACCTAACCAAGTCGAGGTTGTCCAGAAACAAGTTGGACTAAAGATCTAAAACGTTGCCCTAGGAATTGGATGCAAGAGGCACAAGATAGAAACAGATGGAATATTTTGAGGGAGATCTATGTTCAGCAGTGAACAAGCAATGATTAAATGATGAAGTCTTAGAAGGAAGTCTTTAGATCAGATATTCATGTGTGCTTGAAAAGAAAGCTTTTTGATCAATATGTACTTCTAGTTCTAACGTATGGAGCAGAAATATTGACCCTTACTTAAAAGTAAGCATTAAACCTCGTATCATAAAGTTTGTGTGTTTTCGAATCTGCTATTTATCATTTGATAATTAAGTCGAAAATAGATAAGTGCCAAAACCTGGTAAGATAAACCCAAATTACTTTTAAATTGTTAATAGTCCGGGCGCTTGGTTAGAAATAATGAAGGGCACCTAGTGACTGCTAGGATTGTTGGTTCTCGCTAAAATGATCCCACAAAATGCGGGTCCGCAAACACCTAGACCTAACGAGGCACTGTTAATACAACAAAATAGAACCCCTTTTTCAGAAAAATTATGCAAAGTCCCAGAATGAACAGATGCCGTACACGGCATGGAAACAGACGGAAATTGAGAAGATTTATGCCACGGATAGAGTAAATCAGCTCCAACTGAAACCGAAATTAAAATACAAAACAAAGCAATCACTAAATATGTTTATGTTGGTATTTAGAAATGACGAAAATATCAATAGAATCTATGAGATATCAGATATCATGAGCGCAACAGTAAAAATACTTTTGCTAAGAAAATCGAAATTGGTAGCTCAATGTAAGAGATGTCAGGCATATGGACACACACAGGATGTGTCCGTTGTACAGGAAAACACCTAAAACCCAAATGTAAGAGACCCAAAGACGCAAAACCTAACGGTATCCACTGGGGAGAAGGGCATCCGGCTAACTATAGAGGATATATCGTAGCAAAGGAAATGCAAAAAATAAAAGATAAATATAACAAAAAGCAGACCTTACACAGACAACCACAAAGAATGCATCCAAAATCTGCAAAAAACCCAAAACAAGAACTTATATCATGGTAGCAGCTGGTAATAGTAATAAAGAAAACTACAGTTGTCAAAAAGATCTGAAAATGGAACAAACACTACAGAAAATATTAGAGAGATTAACTAATTTAAACAAGCGTATAGCCAGAATTGAATATAGCGCCAAAGGAGCTATACCTAAAAGACTTGGTAATGGCGGATAGTTTACGAATAATAGAATGGAATGCAAATGATATCTTGAAACATCAGCAAGAACTACAAGAGATACCAGATATAGAAAAAATAGACATATGCCTCATTTCTGAAACCCATTTTACGAATGAGTCATGCATTAGATTTAGGGGTTATAAAACTTATCATACTACTCATCCTGATAATGCAGCCAAAGGAGGTATCAAACTAAAGAAAATATTATGTACTATCACGAAATTTGATACAGAAAAAAAGAATTTTAATCCTCATCAATAAAAATTAAATGTAAAAACTATAAGGTAATCGTCACAGCGGTTTCAGTCCGCCAAGACATGCCATCAAGAAAAATCAATATATAGATTTTCTGACCAGACAATGATATAGATTTATCCTTGGAGGAGACTTCAATGCAAGCATACGCATTGGGGGCCACGACTGACTACCACCAAAGAGAAAGAATTTTTAGAACCAATGAAATACATAAAATGCAACGAAGTATCAACGGGAAAGCCAACATACTGGTCTACTGACACAAATAAAATCCCAGACCTTATCGACTTCTTTGTAGTCAGAAATATTTCAACAAATTACATAGAGATAGAAGAGGCATTGATATGAACTCGGACCATTCTCCAATTATTCTCACACTCAGTGACACTGTTATCAAAAAAGAAAGACTTGTTAACAAAAATACTGACTGAAAAAGTTTCCAGATAGACCTTGAAGAGAAGATTAATATCTCAGTTCCATTAAGAACCGTTGATCAACTAGAGGCAGAAGTAGAATTACTCAATAAAAATATACAACAAGCTGCTTGAAACAACAGCTCGAACAGTGTCGAAAGAAAAAAAGGAAATAACTACCCGAAAGAAATCAGAGAAATGATAACCAAAACGAAAACTAAGACGCAAGTGGCATCAGTCTAGAGCACCCGTTGATAAAACAAGATTAAATATTGCCACAAAAAAATTAAAAAGAGGAATTCAAAAAATTAAAAACGAATCGGTTAGCATCTACCTAAGTGAACTATCAAATGATAGCGCTACTGATTACTTATTCTGGAAGGCTACTAAAAATTAAAAAGGCCAATCTTACAGAATCCACCAATTAGAAATACTAATAGTAGCTGGACAAGAAGCAACATAGAAAAGGCCAACAGGTTTGCTGACTACCTAGAAAATACTTTTGAACGAAATTAAGAACAAGAAATAATTAACTGGCAGCTCCCTGATCAAGATGAAATGGAGATTAGTTTTGTAACTCCAAAAGAAGTATATTTGAAAATAAAGGAAAATATAAATCCAAAGAAAACTCCTTGATTTGAGCTAATTACTGGGGAAGTGTTAAAGCAACTTCAAGGAAAGCTATAATAAAATTAACACATCTTACAAGCGCTTCCTTTAGACTGAGGTACGTACCAAAGATATGGAAGGTGGCAGAAATTATAATGACACTAAACCCAGGACAACCTCCACAAGAAGCTTTTTCATATAGGCCTATTTCACTGTTACCTGTCATGTCTAAATTATACGAAAAATTACTCTTGAAGAGACTAAAACGGATTATAAAGAAAAAAAATCTAATTCCTAATCTAAAAATCAGTTTGGGTTTAGAGCAAGCCACTCAACGATAGATCAGGCGCATAGAATAATGGATATAGTAGAAAAAGCTCTGGGAGAAGGAAAGGTCTGTTCCGCAATTTTCCTCGATGTAGCGCAGGTTTTTGACAAAGTATGGCATGACGGATTATATCATAAAATGAGATGCTACCTACCAAAACAATAATCTGAACTACTACTAGAATCATATATATCCGACAGATACTTTCGAGTCAAATATGAGGAAGCATATTTAGAATTACGAGAAATTAAAGCTGGAGTTCCACAAGGAAGTATCCTGGGGCCAGTGCTATACGTCGGACAAATCCACGAGGATGCAGCAACCATGCTACAGAACTCTGTTGAACAAATAAACATCTGGACCAGGCGATGGCGTATTAAATTAAATAAAACGAAATCTGTTCATGTCACTTTTACTAACAAAAGAGAACAACATATCCCAGTTAGTATAAATAGAAATCGAATAACTTATGCATATACGGCAAAATATTTTCAGACCTTCAGATGGATACGGTTATCCAGACAATAAGTAAGTTTGCCGTCAGTCATAAACAAAGGCTCTCCAACCACGTGAATGTCGAGGCCATCAAACTTCTAGACAACGCTAACCGGATAAGAAGACTTACAAAAACGAAGCCGTTTCAGTTAGTGCTATAAGTGAGTGAAAGTGAAAAAGCAGAGCAAAGTGCGGCTAAAGTGTACACGATAGCTAATAGTACTATAATGTATTAGCCCTAAGGAATATTGCTGAATGCAAACTTGGATAGGTTTTTTGTAATATTTTGTATATAGAACTAACTTGCTTATTGATCATATTGAATGATCAGATAGCAATAATCATAAAATTCCTGTTTTAGTTTTATTAAATAAAAAAAACTTAAAGCTTATCAATAAGATACAAGTCGTAGAGAAAGAAATGGAGAGGTTAATGTAAAAAATATTCCTTAGAGATAGAGTTTCAAATTAAATAGATAAGAGAAAAACTGGTGTTACGGACTCAGTTAAAGAATTACAACGCTAAAATTGAACTGGACAGAACATATTACCAGAGTTAGAAATGGAAGATGTACCAAGAAAATTTTAGAATGAACACCTAGACGTAATGCTTATCGTAATCGAGAACATCCTCCAATAAGGTGGTCAGACATCAAAAGCATCCAGCACAACTGGATATAGGGTGCTCAAGATCAGATGGAATGGAATTATGTACGGCGTATGTTCTACAGTGAATACAAAACAACTAATATTAATGATTATGAGAACTTGAGATTATACCAATGCTTAGCGCATAATTATAGAACAGAATATTATGTAACATACACCTACTGAGAGACTGCAGTTAAATACCGTTGTTATTTTAAAGAACCGATTAGCAAACAGTTAAAAATATTATTGTAATGGTTAAAATATTGGATAAAATCTAGATCTGAAAATTTATTTGTTACGGAATTCCAAATAATTTAAAATATACATTTTTATACATTTAAGGTTTCTTTGGTTGCATAACTCTACCCTCATCGACTGTATCCAAGTTATCGTAATAAGCATGCTTACATTATTAGATATTGTTCTGAAGCTATTTTCTTGTGGCATTGTAAATTAATTACTATTAAACTGGGAATAAGCCACAATTAAAGATAAAAATACATTTATTGACGTTTCAATTTCCACTTCGGAAATCGTTCTCAAAATACAAACAGTAAATTAAACAAATTTTGTTTTTTGTTACATAGTGAAAAATTCTTCTAATAATTTAATTTTATCTGACTCATTTATATTGACAATTCAGACATACATTATGCATTTTAAAGTAGACGACTTTAAAATTGTTCTAATGAAAATTCGTTCTTGGAGGAGAAACATTTGTTAACATCTGTTTTATTAAAAAATGATTATCCTTTATCGTTTATAAATAAGGAATTTTCAACAATCGATCGAATAGAACAGAACAACTTAGAACGAGATCCTACAGCATACACAAGGAATAATATGAGGAAAATAACAATACCGTATATAAAAGGACTATCAGAAAAACTTAAAAGGATAGGAAATAAATTCAACATTTCAACAACATTCAAAACAACAAACACGTTGAGATCTATTTTGTCCAAAACCAAACCTAACAATGAACAAGAAAGGACAAAGAATTGCATTTATAAAATACCTTGTGAATGCGATCAGTTTTATTTAGGTGAATCATCAAGGCCATTAAATGTTAGAATAAGTGAACATCAATCTTATATTAAAAATAAAGAATTTGATAGATCTCAAATCTGTAAACACGCATGGGATAATGAACATAGGGTTCAATGGAGTAATTCAAATGTAGTCCTAAAAGAAACGGATGGTAAAAAAAGAAAAATCAAAGAAGCGGCTCTAATTATGTTAAATGAGGCCAATTGTGTCGCAAATTCTTCGGCAGAATGTAGTAGGATCTGGTTACCAATATTGAAAGAGGAAGTTATTAATAAGAAAATACCAGTATTAGTAAGTCAGTAACATATAGAGGATACATCATTTATGTTTTTTAAATAACGTAACATATAAAATCAGAATTTTGATGTTTGTTGAAGGTAAACTAAATTCACGAACAAATACTTACAATGTCGGGATAGTATTATGAGGTTTTTTCCTGGTTTTCCCTCATAATTTACTATGGAATCACTAACAGGAGAATTTTACTGTCATCATGTCATGTGTTTGTCTTTTTAAAGACGAATTACATGCTATGATTTTTTCTGACGGATATTCTCAAGTTAAAGTTGATTTCATGTAATCGAATGAACTATCTTATAAGTAAAGTCGTCCCAGGAGCGCAACTCAACAATATTGGCAATATCATTTTAAAGTCGTCTACTTTAAAATGCATAATGTATGTCTGAATTGTCAATATAAATGAGTCAGATAAAATTAAATTATTAGAAGAATTTTTCACTATGTAACAAAAAACAAAATTTGTTTAATTTACTGTTTGTATTTTGAGAACGATTTCCGAAGTGGAAATTGAAACGTCAATAAATGTATTTTTATCTTTAATTGTGGCTTATTCCCAGTTTAATAGTAATTACATTATTAGAGTCTGCGAAATCTAATCCATTTACCGTTATACGTTGAATTATTTTACTTATTACATTTTTAATATTATAGCTATTATGCACTGGCACAACTTAAGTGATATTGTAAAATATATCATATTCTTCATAGTTTTATATTATGATCTTTCCTATCCTTTCTTCTTCTTCTTAACATGCCATACACCAAAGTGCGTAGGCGACTATCTCATTACTAGAATTCTGTTCTTGGCGGCGTGACACAGCTCACCTGTATTGTGTATTCCTGTCCATTCTTTAATATTCCTTAACCAGGATAATTGTTTGCGGCCGGCTCCTCTCCTACCTTCGATCTTCCCTTGTAGGATTAAGTGTGGTATTTCATATTTTGCTCCTCTCAATATGTGCCCAAGGTAACCACTCTTGCGTTTTTTAATTAATTCAAAGAGTTCTCTTTCCACGCCGGCTCTATTAAGGACGTCATCGTTTCGAACTCTATCCACCTAAGGTATGCACATCATTCTTCTCAATGACCAAATTTCAAATGCTTCAAGTTTGTTGATAGATGTTTTTTTCAAAGGCCACGTTTCCATGCCATAAAGCAAGATGGACTATATGTAGCACTTGACCATTCTGTAGCGTATTTCGAAGTTTAGGTGTTGATTACATAGGAGCGGTCTGAATTTCACAAAAGCTTGTTTTGCCATTTCTATTTGGGTGTTTATCTCGTGTTGTGCATCCGATTGGTCATTGATTGTGGTGCCAAGGTATTTAAAAGTTTTCACGCGATTTATACGATTGTCACCTATGCATATTATCGGGTTTTCTGGAGGGTTTCTGCTAATGACCATATATTTCGTTTTCAAAATGTTGATTTTGAGGCCATCTTTTTTACCTATGCTATTCACCCTATCAAGTAATAACTGCTGATCTTCCAAATTATCAGTTATAATCACTGTGTCGTCCGCATAGCGTAGGTTGCTAATTGGTATGCCGTTCACCTTAATGCCTAATTCCGTATCTTCTAATGGATCTTCTTCTGGTGAATGTTGGCCCTATGTAGTAGTTCCATCATGATATCATGTTTAACATTGTCAAATGCCTTCTCGTAGTCGATGAAGGTGAGGTACACATCTTTTCGTTGATCTAAGCAGTTTTGTATTAAGGTGTTCAAACATAAAATTGCCTCTCTTGTTCCTAGTCCTCCCTTAAAAGCGAATTGTGTTGACTTGCTAAGTTCTTCTAGTATCTTGTACATTTTTGAATATAATATCCTAAGGAAGAGTTTTAACAAGTGACTCATTAAACTGATTAAGCGGTGTTCATTGCATTTTGTGGCATTAGCTGTTTTTGGGATCATCACAAAGGATGACTGCAGCCATTCTCGCGGAATGTAACCAGTATCATAAATTCTATTGAACAGCCTTACCAAGATTTCGATATTCTCCTCGTCTAGTAGTTTTATTGCTTCTATATTAATTTCATCTGGGCCTGTTGCTTTATGCATCTTTGTGGTTCTAACTGCATATTCTATTTCACTTCGCATTATTGATGGCCCTGATAAGTTTTCGGAAGGAAATTTGCGCGTTGGTTTTGTTGGTCTTTCGTCACTAAAAAGGCTTTCTGCGTATTCTTTCCACGCCATTGCTATCTCCTCTTCTGACTCTATGTATTCGTTTCTGTCGTTGCGTATTCTTGTTCTGTGGTGTCTTTTGTGTATATTCGATATTTCTTTGATCTTCTTATGTAGTCCAAAACCATCTCCTTTTTCCTGCAATTGTTCTGTTTCGTTGCACCTTTCCACCATCCAACGTTCTTTTGCTTTCTTAATTTTCTGACGGATTTCTTTGTGTATCTGTTTGTATTTGTCTTGATTACGTTGTTGTTTATGTTGCCTTCGCTTTTCCATTAAATCCATAATTTCGTCCGTCATCCATTCGTTATGCTTTCCCTTTCTGATTTGTGTTTTAACTTTCCTGTTTACTGCCAGAATCGCTCCTTTAATATCATTATCCTTTATGGAAATAAAATATGGACTTCCATCACTGCCATCATTTTTTAAAATTCTTGTGGACATTTTCACTTTACCTGATATGAATGGCTATTAATTGTCTAATTTCGAAACTCTAATTCGGTATCGTTAACAAGGTTTACCTTCAAGTCATTTTTTAAATTATTCTACCAATCTTATTAGAATATCTACATATATATCTGCTTAATAGTTGGCATCCTTATAGTTGCAGATATTAGTCCTTGCTGTAAATTTCTTTATTATGTTAATTACCAGATAATCAAAATTTTTTCTTTTCTCTTAGCTCACGTGATATTCAAGATATTCTTACAGGTCGTTATGCGATTCCTTTTTGCATTATTTATATATTCGTTTCTTTCATATCCTAAAATATTTATACTTCTATTGTTTTCCTTCTTGTTTGCTGTAAATCTCTCATTTTTTATCTGATATTTTTCTGCTTTCTTGACAAAACCACTAATTCCTTGCTAGGTTTCGGGATATACATCCACGTTGACATTGTGAAAAAGTAGTAATTTTCAATTAGTGTATATTTTTTACTATTCTTCTGACTTTATGTTATGTATTTTTTAAATACATATTTACTTAGTATATTTTTTTTATTTTAAAACATGATTTTTTTTCTATTGTTTTATTTACCTAAATATATACCTGTTGTCAACTTAGTCACGAACCCCGGGACATCCCTTATGTCCTAAATTTGTATTGTCTATATTTCTCATGTATTTGTCTTACATGGTTGTCTCCAAATTACCTCTTTTCGACTTTTGATGAGGTGCAAATATAGATACCTTTCAATATGTCCAAGACTATCAGATAGTCTTACGTATGATAATTAAAAAAGAATAAACAGTTTTCTAGTAAACGTCAACTAAATTTTAAGTAAGTCAGATTTTATAATAACCACCACTATTAATATAAAATATCAAATACAGTCGACTTTACTGGTATACCCTTACTATAATTTTGTGAACTTTGTGTAAGAAGGTTATTTTAAGCATATAGTTTTATATTTTATATAAAAATGATTACATAATTATTAATTTTTGACTGTTTATTTTGGAATGGGTATCATAAATGTAATATCAAACAAATAAGAAACGAAATGAAAATGCAGCGAAATATCAATGATGAAATAGAAATAAAACAATTAATGTGGTTCGGACATGTGAAAAGAATGCCAGAGTACAGATGGCCTAGAAAGTACTGGAATGGATCCCTCCTAAAAGAAGAAAGAGAGGGCGACCACGGAGAAGTTGGCGCAACGATATTGATGAAGCAATGGCTTCAAGAGACTTAGAAGAGGCAACTGCATATGACAGAAAAAAATGGAAATTGGGGGCGGTGAAGTATATATATATATATATATATATATATATATATATATATATATATATATATATATATATATATATATAAGGATCACTCAGACGAGTGGTGGGTTCTTATATCGGTCTCTAGGTGGAGAAATAAAAGACAAAGTTGATAGGCTACTTTATCTATTTTGAAGACGTTTCGCTTTCGAGTTTTGAAAGCATCATCAGTTCATCTAAAAAATTTTACAATATGAGAACCACACGATCATGGAAACGATGTTAATTGTTACCTTAAAAAGATATGTACCAGTCAATGTTATTAACAATAATGTGAATGAAACTAAGTAAATGGACATAATACGCTGATTTTGTATAAACAGTTAAGTAACTAACAACATATATGAACTTATAAAAAATTAGCACAGCAAATGACCATGTGGTCTAAAGTAAATTCAATGTTATTTAATGTTAATTAGTGAGTAAGAACCAAGAAAATCATAGATAACTTCCAACTATTTAATGAATATTAAGCTTTGATTTTAACTTTAGGTAGCATTATAAGTGATATTAATAAAATTTTAAAAAGTAGTATAAATGAAGTTATCGATCAAAGCCCTATGAATGTCGCCGGGAAAATGGCGTTTAATGAAACAGGAACGAACTAAACCGCGAAACGACAGCCAACCTTGAGGTCAAAAATACTTTCGACAGATCAACAAGGTGTAGGTACCAACCCAAATTTTGGGCGGTCAATTTAAGTTTAAATGAGTTTGGATGACTACCCGGTTGCAAAAGACAACACAGTGAAAAAAGTTGGTAGTGTAATAGCAACTCCCCTCACTAATCAGTCCAAATTTACAAACAGGAGATTTTCATTCAACCTCATAAGTATGTAATAACGTTAATCATTATGGCTAGTTAAACTGCCACAGGTGTTTAACGATTCGTTAATTTCCAAACAGCCCAAGGTTCAATATACTTGGAACTGTGATTTGCAAAGGATTCTATGAATCAATTACAATATTTGTATTATTTTAGTATAAAAAAATACAAATATTGTACATTGGACATTCTTAAAAAAATTTTGAAGCTTGATCGAATTTCACCACTTAGTCCAATATCATCTGCGCGCAGCTGAACTAACAATTTGTCTATCGAACAACTTTCTCGCATTTTTAGGCTTGGTCTAATCCAAAAACGTTTGGGTTTTCGTTTAGCAACCTGGGATGATGAGTGCAATAAAAACAACTTGCGGCTAGCAATAAATCTTCAGTTTTATTTTTTTCTTTATTAAAACGCCACATGGTTAACCAACACTAATCACAACAACAACGTCACCAACTGAATTTTGTTTTTATATTTTGTTGTTCTGGTGTGGACAGTTTGTCTCAATTTTGTTTTGTCTTTTGACGACAAATTTTGTCGCCGATTTATCGTGTTTTTGTTTCAGAATTGTGTTTTCGTTTTGTCTGCTTGGTCTGGACCCGGCATTAGAGTTTACATTACTGCAGCCCATTACCACTGTTTTTTATTTTCTGTTTTGACCTTTCAATAATCTATGGCAATAATCACTTGAATGGCATATCTGTTACTATAAATGGTCTTCTTGTTAGAGATAGATACGAATTTTTATTTTCGATAGTTGAGTAGTGTTACTGTTTATATTTTTTTTAAGTAATTTAAATATAATTATGTTAACTTAATAACCCTTTATACACAATGTACAAATTCAGATTACCCCGTACTATTTAAAAAAGTATAAACGAAATTCATCTTTATTGACAGAATATTATTCGTGAACAAACACGCTGAATTCTGCCGAGAATATTAATTTTTGGACCCCAAAAGAGATGCAAAAAGTTTTGCACTTTTACCTTCCTTTCTTACTTTAAAGGGCTTCCCCCTAAAACACCCGTCGCATGGGGATAAAAATGCAAAAAAATCGTTTTATTAAGAAACTGTACATCGTAGAAAAAATGTTTTAAATAAAAAATGTAGCTGCAATAATTTTAAACAAAAATGTTAATTAGCATTTTTTGTGTAGTATAAATCGTTCTTTTAGAAACAACGATTGAGGTCAGCGTAGATTTTGCGTGCCAGTTACACGCTTTAAATCAATGTTCAATAAAATTTGTATCAGCTTGACGATAAAAATTCGATATCGTTTGATCCAAATGTCCTATCGACAAAAATCAAGATGCGTTTATTGAAACATTGTTTTCTACGTTGTACACATTCTTTGTAAATTGATTTTTTTGATATATTTTGAAAAGCAATAATGTCAAAATCGTTTCTCATGGAGAAAAAGATGCTTTTTCCTCCATTTTCTATATGAGTAAAATTATATGCGTGAATTTATAATATTCACTCAAAGCATTTAATAAAGATGATAAAAAAATTAAAATATAATCTATAATCTAATATATAATAATAATAAAATATAATAAGTAGACAAAAACTGTATCCGTTTTGACAATTTTTAAATTTGCCTTTTTTCAATGCTTTTCTTGTGTCTACTGGGGCATGATAATAATCGTCTGAATAAATTTACTTTGGATCAGTCTCCAGAAAAGGAATTTATAGTGATAAATTCGGAAAACGGTAAAAAATTAGAGTTCTGGGTACTTTAAAATGATGTCTCAGAACGCTTGGATAATTTAAAAAAAGATTAGGAAGCTAAACCAACTGCGCAAAATTTAAACGAAATTTATAAAGGAATCCATTAGGGAGGAGGCTTTTGTATTAAGAAGACTGCATGATGTATATTTAAAAGATAAAAATAGATGTAAGAAGCTACACTTGGGTGTTTTATGATTTATTACTAAGAAGGTACGTGAAGTTTAAGGAGTTCAAACTTTGTATCTTTTGATCAATTATAATAAAATGAACTGCTAAATATATTTACAGTCGTCTACCTAATATTTACAGTCCTTAAAGATTGTTCCCTTGCAGAATTTTATTAGGTCATTTATGTTGGCAAAAAAATTAGCTACTTCATTAGTTAATTGAATGCGTTTCGTTCTTTTTTTTTTAATTTTTAAAAGCTCCTAGTTTACTACAAATATAATAAAAACGTTTATAAGTAAACGACTACAATATTGAATTACTATAGTTACAAAACAATTTGTAGTTTTTCCAGATGTTCTAGAAACTGTAAAGTTACTCAAGATATAAAGAAAATATCTTAACAAAAAACACAACTAACTACAAAGCACTAAAGTTCATTAATTTAGTTGTCTGGTGAAATTGTGGTCATCGATAAAATTTGAAATTTACTTTAAATAAAAAATCTGAAAAACTACAGATTGTTTTGTAAGTATAGTAATCTTACGTTGGAACGACAGAGAAGACACAAAAAAAGGAAGAAGAATCAAAAATTGTACCAATTGGTTATTTGTACATGTAGATTAAAATAGAGGAACGCATTATATTTACGTACGTCTTTTTGTTGTTTTTGTTAAACGTGATACATATATAAATATAGAATTGTATGACTAAATTGTTAAATTTAGGATAATAAAAAATATATGTATAATAAACAAAGTTTGTTTCGATATCAAAAATTATGAAAATCCGTTTAGCTATTCTTTGTGGTTTAAATAAACAAAATATAAATGACTAGCGCTTGTTATTGATAGACTATGCCTCATATTGATTTTACCACTGATTTTGTAGAAAGATTTTATCGAAAATAAAATTGGAAAAATTGTAAGTCAATTTTGAGATGTCGGGAATTTGGGTGATTTTAAGGACTAAGATAATCGGTTAAAGAAAAGAAGGTAGAAGAAGAATTTTGTTTTTTGGTTGATTTTTTTTTTGAAGCGGAGAAGATGGTTATTTGCTGCTAACTGTGGTAGAAAATCATCCAATCCTAACAAGGTTAAAAAGTCGTCGCATTTTCTGGACTAGGAGTGGTGATTGAGAGAAGTGTGCAGTATATAAATTTTGCAATATTTGTAGGTACAAATAAATTTATCATTCATCAGGACCATAGCCATGAATATTTAGGCAGCCAAAAGAGATAGGAAGGATTGTTAGGACATTTGATTCGTCTAAGCGGAATAACGAGAGGAGTTTTAGCTAGAGATTTTGATAAAGGAACATAAGTGAAAATTTGAAAATTTGAAATAATTGAAATTAAGCTAGTAATCAAAAACAATATTACAACGTTATAAAGTTTTGAAATGTTAAAACAACATAAAATTATTTTGTATTATTTTTCTATATAAATTTTTTGTAAAATAATATCTGTTTTAAAATTATTGGGCGCAGTTCAATTCGTCAACGAAAACTGTTGGACGAAGCAAATTGTTAATTGGAGAGTTAAAGCAAATACGAGAAGTTTATTACGCAGACCTCAAATTAGATAGACTGATGACATCAAGGGAATGAATAAAAAATCTGTTAACGATTATGATATACTGTATTGATGAAAAATAGAGAGCATATACTTATCACTATTAACACCAGTTTTTGACTATAAGAATTTGTTGAGATAAGCTATCTTATGTCAGATTTTAAGTCATCTTAAGTCAGTTGAATTAAACTAATTATGCCTTTCAAATGTCAACTCTGATTATAACTTTCTACGCTCAGCACTAATTTCAAAACTTAAGAAAAAATCCAGAGAAGACAATATGAATATAAAGAAATATCTTGACAGAACCTGAAGTCATAAATTATCCATTTCTCTTCGTCAACCAATTTTCATCCACTAACGAATGTAGATCTCTTTTAATTGCTATTATCTATCTTTACCTTGCCTCAATTTGATCTACTGTTTGCCTGTCACTGATGTTATATAATCTACCCATCTTTTTTGTGGTCTTACCATGCTTATCGTCTTTCCACTTGATCATAATTCTAGGATTCTCCGTATCTATCTGTTTTCATCTTATCTGGCTACGTAATCGGCCTAGTGCTATTTTAATTTTGTCATTTCTTCCACGATATTCCTCATCTTCTTTTTACCCCCATTTTAGTGTTTCTAGTTTTGCCCCTTAATGATGATCTAAATTTATGTTTCTTTGCCGTTTTGTTACATTCCTACACATATTTTTGTTACATTGGCGTTCCCAACGTGGTGCCTATTCTCAGTTAAGACCGTAACTTATATAGTTATTTTCTTTTCATTGCATAACATTTCTTACTATTTTTGTTTCTTTCTTGTTGCTCTTTGTAACTTATTTATTAATTTCTCTTTCTTTATTTGATTTACTATTTTAAGGTATACTTGTATTGCTGCAGTTACATTTACATTTAAACCCTCACGTATTTTGATATCATTGTGTACAGTTGACTAGTTTTTTACTATTTTTGTATGATAAAAAAATTTAATAATTTAGACATTGCTATTTTTATATATATTAGCCAATCTTGGTGTATTCTTTGTATTTAATTACTGGTTGACCATATATTTGTTGAAATCATTGTATGTTTCTTTAAGGATACAACTTTAAATATTTTGTTTAACTTTACTTAATTTTTTTAAATACTTAATTATACACATATTTTTTTTGAATAACTTTAGTACTTTGATTGATTTTGTAGTGTTTTGGTACATATTTATTTATATTTTTTTTTTGAAAACTTTAGATTATTCTTCGATTGATTTTGTGGAGTGTTAGTACATTATTTCCTTTGTCTATTCTATCTAATCATCTATATTTTTGTTTCATAATGTCTGCATTCAAGGTAGAACATTTGTTAGTAAAGGAATTAGATTATGAGCTAAAGATTAGGGACATCAATATTGATGAGTCTTCCAATGTTGATCTTTAACGCAAAATATTGCGTGGAGCGTTAAGGCAGGAAGAAGGAAACAGGAGTTTCCGACAGATTTCCGCCTTAAATATTCCTTTTGAGGTCCAACAACAGGAGATTGAAGGGACTATGGATGATTTGGCGAAAAGGATAGCTGATTTTAGAGGGGCTGTCCAAGATAGCCTATATTCCAGATTAATATTACACCTAGCTCACATCTCAGGTCGTGTTCATTTATTATCTGTTTTAGATCAGGCACAACAGATCTTCCAACGCTCTGTTTCTGTCCGAATCTTAAGTATAGAGGGCGAACTTGATTCTCGAGTGAGTCCAATAGCAAAATTAACTCCAATCTATTCTATCCAAGCAGCAAATGCATTTCTACAACTCTAACCTGTTCATGTTCATAAATGGGGCATTACATTTTCTGGTGGTCATTACGACCAGGTTATTTCCTTCTTGGATCGAGTGGAATCTCTTCGTGTATCGAGAGGAGTGGGTGAAGATGATCTCTTCGCAGCGTCTGCAGAATTGTTTTCAGGTGCAGGGTTTACGTGGTTTATGAATAATCCCAATAATTTTTCAAATTGGTCTGATCTAGCTCCGAAACTTAAGTCTGATTTTCTAATGGATTAATGGGTTCATTTAGGAACAATAATTTTCCTTGGCAAATGGTATCTTTAGATCTTATTCGACCGTATCCACGTAGTTATTCAGGTAATACGTATTGTTTGGTTATTGTAGATTACTTCAACCAAATTTCATTTAGTTTGTCCTCTTCGAAAAGCTACCACTCCAGCCATTTTGAAATTCTCAGAGGAACAAGTTTTCTTGCTTTTTGGTAATCCGCAAATTGTGTCGTGTGACAATGGTCTACAATTCATTTCAAAAGCCTTTAAAGATCTTTTAAATAAATATAAGGTCCAAAAGATTTTCTATAATGCATCTTATCATCCGCAAGCTAATCACACTGAACGTGTAAATCGCAGCATTGTTACTGCTCTTCGATCTTATACCTATACTGATCATAGACCTTGGGATCAGTATATTCATTTAGTCGCTCAAGCCATTCGAACTTCTGTTCATGAAGTCACTCAATGTTCTCCAGCTTATGTTAATTTTGGTAGACATGTTCCTTTGTCAGGTGATTATTTTGGATTAATTTCTGAGAATTCAGCAACCCTTCCTTAAGTTTCGGAGAAACTTCATCGTATGGATGATCTCCAAAATTTACCTACAATCTTTGCTGACATTAGGAAGAACTTGAAAGCTTCTTACCTTAGAAATCAGAGTCAGTAAACTTTGAGAAAACGAGACATGCGATTCTTTGTTGGCGATCGAGTTTTGAAGCGAAATTTTGTAAAGTCAAGTAAGGGTGATGCCATTTCTGCTAAGTTTTGTCAGAAATATATTCCCTGTACTGTCGTTCGAGTAATATCTTCTTTAATATATGAATTAAAAGACAATTCGACAAATAGACGAATTGGTCAATTTCATATAAAGGATTTACTTTCAGACAATACCGAAGATGACTTAGCATCCTCTTCCTCAGATGAAGATTAACTTAAGTTTGTCTAATAAAGTTAATCTACCATTTTGACTATTATTGTTTTGGCTCGGTTTTGATTACGATTTGTTTTTATTTTTGGAACCTTATTATTAATCACCAGATATTGTACATGTACAGCTTATTTCTTGCTGATTATTTGGTTATATAAGTTAAAATTATTAAGCCTATTTATTCTTATTATTAGGTACAGTTGGGGTACATTAGGTTGCCATGTTGGAAAGAAGGTTATGATTTTTTGTGTATAGGTTTAGTCACTTAAATGGTCATAGTCATACTTTATTTTAATTAATATCCTGATATACCATATGGTATGATTCTAAAAGCAGTTACTAGGAATTATTTATATACTTAATCTGTAGGTTTTTTTGTATACTCTTATGTCATATGGACTATTCTGCCTATGCATACTTGATTGAATAAGTGGGTTCGAAGTTATTAATCAATTAGAGGCCTCAGTTGTTCGATTAGTTTCGAAATTCATCATTTTCATGTCAGGTGGTGCAGATGACTGGGCAGTAAGATATTTCGTTCATACTTAGCTAACCATCTTCAATTTGAATTCTAATTTGAACATTTTAATTTTAATCTTGAGTCTCTCCAGACTATGTTGAATTATAATTACAAAAGATTTCCTTTAGCTGGCTTCTTACTCTCACTTATGTTAAGATATTCTTGTCAGTGCTACCTCTATGGCTAGCATAGTTAGATTGTTTTCTGAAATTAGTAATTTATATCTTAGTCAACAAATGACCGTTTACAGTTACATTCACTTCTTTCCTTAGGATTTAGAGCTAGAACGTATCTTGTTCTTTCTTAGTAATGTCAGAACGAATCCTTAATTTGCAGTTTCTACAGTAATTGGCCTGTGTTCTTGATGTTTTGTTAATGATTAATTACTTATTTATTATTTGCTTGATTACTTACTTCTTTAACTCTTACCTTTTGGATATTTTGAGTAGTTATTGTTGGCTTACTAAATGACATGTAGCTCATTTATGTCGGATATTCTTATTAATCTGTTGTCCACTGGTTTGTCAATTTTGGATTTAGTGACCAATTCAACACTTAAAGTGGTCTATATATATATATATATATTTGGCATTTTTCTTATTGTTACTTTTTTGAATTATCTGATTAATAGTAGGAAATTGCTGACTCATTTGCCTGGTTGATTATATCTTTGGATATGCTATTCTATAAATCTGTTGTCCACTGGTTGATCAATTTTGGATTTAGTGCCCAATTCAATACTTAAATTAGTTTATATATGTTTGGAATTTTTTATTGTTACTTATAAATTGTGAGTCGGTTCACATCTCTGCCTGATTGATTATCCTTGGATATTCTACTATAAATCTTTTGTCCAGCGAATAGTCAATTTTGGAATCAGTGTCCGATTTCACATTATTTTGTGATATATGATTATTTGTCTTTATGACTATTTTAGGCTACATGAAAGCGTTAATGTAGTTTATGTACTATAAATAGGATGTGACTTGTAAGTTACTTAGTAATATTTGGATATCTTTAGATTTCTTCTTCTTTCTACATTATTCATAATCTGTGGTTACTTGTAATCTTGCAAATCGATGTAGATTGTTCGGAAGTTAGTTTAAGTTAGTGTATTTTAGATACATTTGGCAAACTAGTGCAATGGCTAAAAATTTAAATTTTAGATTGGTTTGTATCCTCTGCTTCTACTGCAATGATGGAAACTTTGGCTAGCCAACAGTTTAACGTCTGTTTGAGCTATTGCTATGACTGACGGTTCATACCTATTCTATGATAGTTGTTAGATATGAAAAAAAAATTTTTTTTCATTAAATTTTTTTTTCTCCGTGTAGGAGGGGACTGTAACGAGTCCGTTACTTTAATAATCCGTAAACTCTTAAATAAAATTTTAAAATCCCAATCCTCTTAATGATTTTCTTAATTTTAATTTCTAAGTTGGTATTAAACAGCGACACCTACGGCGCTGTACGGCAACATGATCATCCGGCTAGCAATTAACGCTCATTCTGGTTTTAACTTTTTGGTAAACTACTTCGTTTAACAGGGAAAAAGGGTAGGCGACATAAGACGGCTAAATTTGTTTTAAGAATATAAATTTTGTTGGGGAAGGAAGAATATGGACAGTTTTTTAGTTGTTTTGTAGTGTATAATCCTTGATTTAGAAGCCACTTCTAGTCGGTAAGTTGATGCAATTATAAATAAAAAGTGTAAAAACTATCAGCCATTTTAACCTCTATAATATCGTCACTTTTTCTTCGATAGTGTAATATGTATCTGTCATTTCTCAAATTATTTCATTCAGAAACATTCTGGATTTGGATATAATAATGTTATAAAATCATCTCAATTTTCTATTGTATTTCCCAGCCTTAAAAACATGTAATTATCCATCGTTAAAATTATCTATTATCTATTAAGACTATCTGTAAAAATATTCTGCCTCATACCGTTCTTTTATATTCAAAAATATATCCGTAGCAAGCTTTTCGTTAAAATTATCTATTTGATCAATTTATTTTACATCAAATACTGTCAGACCATGCGAAGGTCACATTATCTACAAAATCATTACAGCTTTTTCCATTGATACAAGCTTCCCAGCAACTTTTTTGTAATATTTTTTTTACAAAACTTGTATTTTTCCCTTCTTTTTATTAAGGAGTAAGGAGGAACTGTAACACAATTCTTCTTTTTAGCCTACCCCAAAAAGTTAAATCCAGGGTCAAGGATTTTGCTTTTGTTTCATTTATTTTGGGGATATATTACACGAAGAAAAAGAGTTAAGTTTTTGAATTTGCCCATTTGCCCGTCTGTTCCATCAGAGGTCCAGAGCTCTCTCAGACTACTCTCGGACCACTTTCGGATACCAGCTCGAAAGACCTCCCTTATTTAGAGGGTGGAACATTTTTATATTCATTTATTCATTAATTTAATAATTTTGTTTATAATATTTTTTTTCAATCATAAATCTTAATATTTCATTTAATAATAAAGACCCGTCATTTTTCCTAAATAATTATAAATTACATGAGCATTAAAATTGTTTTCTCCACCTTGCTCTATGGTGTTGAAGCCTGAACAATGACAAAAGCAACACAAAAAAGAATCCAAGCATTCGAACTCTGGTGTTACCGTAAAATGCTCAGAATACCCTACATGAGCCAAACGACAAATGCGGAAGTCTTGCGGAGGATGAATAAGAGAGCTTATGCTTATAATAAAAGAACGGAAAACACAATATTTTGGTCACATCATAAGAAATCACAAGTATGAACTGCTCCAACTTATAATCGAAGGCAAAGTCAATAGCAAAAGAGGACCAGGAAGAAGATGCAACTCTTGGCTTAAAAACCTACGGCAATGGACGAACATGACCTCCATACAACTATTCAAGGCTGCTACAAATAAGATTAAATGGGCAAATGTAATGTCCAACGTCCTTAAGGATAAGGCACCGTAAGAAGAAGATTAAAATTGTCACGTCCAGGTCGAGGTTTTAAATCCTCCCTTTTAACTCAGTTGTGCGGTTTTATGTGTACACATCTAATCAGAAAGTTATTTATTAAGATTTTGTTATTATTATATATTTAAAACTTTGGATATTTATCCCGTCAGGATAGTGTCCTTATTACTTGTTAATACATTCAATCGAAAGCCAAAATTTTAGGTCAAATCATTACAATTTTTCCTATATTTTATTATTTTTAAATTTAGCTCAATTATCATTATCATTAAATTTATTCTTATATTTTATAATTTATAAATTCAGATTATCAAGGATCAGTTGTGTGTAACCAGGGTATTTATATTCTTTCTGTATATAAGTAACTAGATTAACTGTACATAATTGGTGGTGGATATTTTAGGGTAAATTTAGATTGTATATATTGGTTAGGGATTAAATTTTTGGTGAAAACTAAATATTTCAATTAATACCTGTTTCCCTCTTTATTTCAGCAAACAGCGTTACAAGATACCTTGGAAAGTTTATCTAAATACTTTCCTGGCGCCCACTTACATTTAGGAGCAACTTCTATAATTTTTTTATTTACATTAGTTATATACCTACAGATTTTTTATTACCTTGTCATTCAGTTTCTTATTCTACGGTCTCTGTAGGGCATGAAAATTGGCCGAATACTCTTTCGAGTGTTAAGTAATGACTCTCCGGCACCTTTTACTAGCCAGCTTTAAATTATACGTTATCTTTTACATTAACCCAAAAACTTGTATTACATTACACACTTTTATTACATTGGCGTCCTAAACCTGTCAGTCCTCACATTTTTTATTACAGTTTGCGTTGTTTCCATCTTCTTTTTTGATTTCCTGCTAGGAACTATAGCTTATCCAAGGTAAGAGGAACATTTACTTCCAATCCCTTTATCAATCCTGTCCTGATGGAATTGATTGAATATATGTCGAGACTGTATGGCGACCACAACATTTAAGAAATATTGCTTTGATTAAACACTTCCTAAAAATACGAGTGGCACAAGGACGTGCATTTGTCATCCACAATTATAAAATTTTCTCTATTAAATGATGCATGTGAGACAAGTATACATATAGTGTATTCATCCATGAACGGCTCGCCGTACGAATATCTTGGTTCCAAATAAAATCATATTTATATTCATCACAAAATGGAGCGCGTGGTGGTTAAAGAAAGGCCTCAGAGTCTACGTCAACGCAGATCTTCACGACGATGAACAGACATTACAAAAAAGTTTATTAACAGAGTATACTAAGACAGTACATGTACATGTATTTGTCAGCAATCATAGATCACTTAAATAAACCATTACATATGCTCTTTTAAATATTTCATCCAGATAGACATATCTAGCTCAAGCAACATGAAAAATAAGGTAAGTTTCCAAACTGCAAGAGCTAGCAATATAATAAGCAGGCTGAATAAACGAAACAATATGGAGGTATAAACGTCTATCTATTATGACGTAGACTGCAGAGACAAAGTCTGACATAAATACCAAAAAACCAATAATAAAACAACATAAATGAAGAATGATTTAATGAAGCAACTGATAAAGCACTCACCACGATTCAAGGGAATAGATAGGATACCTAAGGAAGAAAGCCTATCAAAAGTGGCTGCAAATAAATGACCCAGATGATAGATTGTGCAAGATCAAACAGAGAAGTAAAAAATGTAGTAACTAAATCAAAGAACTTTTCCTGGGAAAGTTAATGTGAAGAGCTTACCCAATATATAGGGTCAGAAAGATTAAAAAGAAACATGGTAAACAGTAAGAAAACCTAAAAACAAACAGAAAAAAAGTAGGTAATCTACGTTCCACGTTTAGAAAATAACATTGCGGAGATAGGACCATGTATTTCTTATGGGCGATAGAAACGCGGCGTTGCCACTACACACACAAGCACAATAATTAGGGTTGTATAATTTGTATTTTCGTTTCCACAAACACGAATTAAATTAATGTTTTTTAACGTAATTGACCAAAAGTGCCCATTCGAAACAAAAGATGAAAAGTAGAGAAAATGATTTTAATTAGATAAATAGTATTTACAAAAGATAATTTTATTTTATCTTATTTTAATTATAGTAGCGACAGTTTATTTTTTTTCGGTGAGAATACGATATGCCATGAATCATAGAAATCAGTAGAAAATATTGACCGCTTGGAATGCGTTTATCTAATTACTAATTGCAACTTAAAATAATACGATGTGCGTATGTCAGCTATTTTATGTCGTTCTCTGACTACATAATGATAATAAGGCTTTTATTTAGTAATTATTGTGATTTTACAGTTAAATGTTAATTGAAAATTAAAATTCAAAAATTAAGCAAAGGGAATATCTTGGACATCCGTGCAAAAGAGAGTGTCTGAGAGTTTTGGCAACACTGATCTCCATAAGCGTAATGTTATTTTCTTAACTTGAAACAAAGAATAGAATAGATTTAATAAAAAAAAGATCTTTAATCTACCATTAGTACAACTTTTGACTGAAACAAGATCGAAATTCACGTACACCATTACCATAACAAATAAAATGCAATAAGCTTAGGACAAAAGACGATTAAATAACAGTGAAGGAAGTCGATGATGCAATACGAAATCTAAAAACTTGAAAAGTCTGCGGACCACAAGGTATACCGAATGAATGACTAAAACAGAGCCCAAAAGTATACCAGGCATTACTGGCGTATGCTTACACCTTTTTCTATGAAGGACATAATTTACCACCTAGTGGACAAAAAGGAAATATTAACAACATTTACGAAAAAAATGAAAACGATAGAAATAATCGTTTTTCTACTCTCTTACTTCTTCTTCTTCAAGTGCCATCTTCGTTCCGAAGGTTGGCGATCATCAGGGCTATACGTATTTTCGAAACTGCTGACCGAAACAATTCGTTGTTGCTACAACTATACCATTCCCGTAGATTCTTTAGCCAGGAGTTTCGTCTTCTTCCTATGGACCTTTTTCCTGCTATTTTCCCTTGCATAATTATTCGAAGCAGTTCATATCTTTCGCCTCTTGTAATGTGGCCCAAGTATTGCAGTTTTCGTTTTTTGATTGTAAATATGACTTCCTTTTCTTTGTTCATTCTTCTCAAGACCTCGACATTTGTGACTCTCTCGGTCCATGATATTCTCAGGATTCTGCGATACATCCACAGTTCAAATGCCTCTAATTTTTTGATATCAATCTTTTTTAACGTCCATGACTCCATTCCGTAAAACAGCACAGAAAGTACGTAACATCTCATCAGGCGAAGTTTCATTTCAAGGCTCAAATCTCTTCCGCAGAACACTCTCTTCATTTTAGTGAATATGGATCTGGCTTTTTCTATTCTTATTTTGATTTCCGCTGAGCTATCGTTGTCTTCATTTATAAAAGTGCCTAAATATTTGTATTTGCTAACTCGATCGATAATTTCATTGTGTAAATATAAATTTTGGACATTTTGTGTTGATTTCGATATTACCATAAATTTCGTTTTCTTTATGTTCAAAGATAGTCCATATTCTTCGCTGCAGTCTGCTATCTTATTCACCAATGTCTGTAGCTCTTCAAGTGTTTCTGCGATCAGAACGGTGTCGTCGGCAAATCTCAGATTGTTTAATCTAACACCATTTATTTTAATACCTACGGATTGCTCAGAGAGTGTTCTATTCATTACGTCTTCGGAATAGAGATTAAACAGGGTTGGTGACAGTATACACCCTTGTCTCACACCTCGCTTTATTTCAATTTCTTCAGTGGTATTATTCTCTACTCTCACTACTGCTTTCTGACTAGTAAATTGTATATTACCTACTATTACTCTCTTACTAGTAAATTGTATATTACCTACTATTTGGATGCTAAGTAAATGCATCATAACAGATACTGACACGTAATGACCAGCACGTAATAAAAAAAATCACGCTTCAGTTTTATACAAATGTGTAATATCACATAAGCCTCATTAGTCAGTTGGTCGAGTTACCATGGAAACGAATAAACAGACGTCATTTTGACAGATTAAAAATTATTAATCTGTCAGTGTAAATATAGTGGTAATTTAATTTTTATTTTTATAAACGAAAATAATGATAGAAAAAGTATAGTACACAACTTGAGTTGTAAGCTTATTACATGCTTGTAAAATTACAGCGCTCGCCGCTACACGGCTCGCGCGCAACTTTTTACTCGCATGTAATAAGCTTCTTACAACTCTCGTTATGTAATATACTATTAAACTACAGGGAAATGTAATAAATTCACTCTCAAGTATATGGAAAAAATTTTAAAAATAATATTCAAAAAAATTACCAGTGTACAAAAACAAAATAACTTACGTGCAGGACGATCCTGTATCGACAGCATATTGTCTCGAAAGCAGGTTATATGGAAAAGATTAGCCCACATTTTATCTGTTTATATATCTGACAAAGGAATAGTGTTTGTACCACTTGCAATGCTCTGGGTCGCAATCGAAAATCAAGAAATATAAAAAAATATATATAAAACCAGTACAACAGCTTTACAAAAATATAACGGTAAATATTAAATCTAGCAACAAATTAACTAGAGACATTTCTATTAGTAAGGGTGTAAATCAAGGATACTTCAAAAGATATATGACTGAGACACTCTCAGTGCCTCAAGAGTTTCAAGAAAACACGATAGACCAAGACCATGAGTAGAAGATGTCGAAGATGCAATGACCGCTAAAGTGTTAAAAACTGAAGATTTCTTCGACAGAAACGCAGGAAATTGGGATGCGAAAAGGGGCGCCAACTGTCACAAGAGTCACCTGTATATATGTATATATATATATATATATATATATATATATATATGTGCATATATATATATATATATATATATATATATATATATATATATATATATATATGCACATTGATGGAATGGCGCAAAACGCTATAGTAAAAATAGGCGACGTTTAGTTTATTCTTATTTGGATGTGAAAATGAAAGTGTCTGTTGTGAGGAGATCCTTGTTTTATTCCTTTGAAATATCTTGAATAATTTTAGCTGAATCAAACGATTTGTAGTTACGTAAGTCAAAGATTTTGTAGTAGCGACAGGAAATTTTATTTTTATAACCATAGTAACTCGTTACGCATTTACTAAAGAAACTTTAAAAATGCAAAAAAAAAGGATCGTTTTCTTTATCGTCTTCTAAATTTAAGAAGACCACCATTAAATCTCGACAGTTACAATTCTTCGGAATTACTATGCGAAATTAATCCATATATGCTGTCCTTCAAGCCATCCTGCAAGGAAAAATATTTGGAAAGCGAGGTCCAGGAAGAAGAAGAACATCTTGGTTAGAGAACTTCAGAATCTGGTCCAATACAACATCTGTGCAGCTTTTCCGCGCTGCTGCATATAAGATAAAGATTGTTACGATGATCGCCAACATTCGTAACGGACAGGCACATAAAGAAGAAGAAGAATGTTTGGCTGTTAAATTTTTAATTAAAAAACGGCTTACATTGTTCTTTAACAAAGAAAATCCGTTTACTGGATTTTTAAATCTGGGACAACTTTAAAAAATACTACACTTAATTCTATTTGATATCTGGAAGCGAAAATCTCAAACGAACTAGTAAACCATGAACTAATAAATAACTTAAATGATCTTAAGTGCTTTATTCAGGAACTTTAATTTTTAGTACCATTCGATAATAATATAAATACAATAAAACCTTGATATAACGGACTACTTGGGGGACGGGGTCCGTTAAAGCCAAAAGTCCGTTATATTAAAATATGTTATTAAAAAACTTTTTTTTTAAATATGTATGTACACTGTGTTTAGATATATAAAAAATACAACCTATAAACAAAACTCTATTTAATTGTCTTCGGACATTAGTGTGAAGTGACGTTGCTGTTGATATAGATGCGTTTGCTGCTGCTAATCCTGTTTTGAAAAAGGAATCAAGTTTCGTTTGCACTTTCGATGTTTGCTGTTTTTTTTTATGATCAAATCTCTAAACTCTCTATGCTATTAGATCGTCGAGATGCGATCTTACCTCTTATAACATCATTCTTAGCAGTGTTGTTTTGTCGTCTTCTTGGCTACCTTTACACGTGCATTCTTATTTTTTAGGTTCATAACTTCATCTGCTATTTCACTTTCAGTCATGGTATACCCAGGGTTACCTTCATCTACTTCTAGCCATTGTAAAACATCTTTCTCAGCTACATTTTCTTCGGTATGCCATTCCTTTTAAAATCTACGTCTGCATCTTGGCAATCAAACATATTCTTCATAAATGGTAAGACCGTAAGTTCTGCAAAGTACGCTCCCCTCTTGTATCTTCTGCATTACCTTCATCGTGCAATACAACCGTTACTTCGTGTAAAAACTTTCTGCGATATATTCGTTTGGTTGCCAAAATTATTCCCTTATCCATGGGTTGAATAAGCGAAGTTGTATTTTTTGGCAAAACCATACAGCTAAAGTTGCCATCTTCTGAGAGTCGAATATTTTCAGAGAGGTGAGCAGGGGCGTTGTCGAAAAGCAATAAATATTTCACCTGTTCTAGCGGTATTCCCAATTTCTTCTCTTAAAATTTTCTCACTGAAGAAATTCTTTGAAAAACCAATTTTTGAAAATATCTGAGGTGAACCAAGCCTTAGAGCTACAATATGAAACGGACAGATGATGTATTATATCTTTTAAAACTCTAGGTGTAAGAGATTTGCCCACCATTACAGAAGTTAGTTTATACGATGGATCCGCATTAGCACAAAGCAGTGCCGAGATACTGTACTTGCTGATTTTTCTTCGAAAATTCGATTTTTTATATTTGGAGACTTGTGTGCAATCAGGCAAAGTACGCCATAATAAACCAGCTTATACACTGATTTACCAAACCAAAATATAATTTATTAAAGTATTGTGTTTTATAATATATAAGTATCTTGTTGAATTAATTAGGACACATCGTTTTATTTTACGAATTCTTTATTTTTGAATCATTTCAAACTGATCACGTTCCAAGAAGGGGGACATAAAAATTTTTGAAGCGTGCAATAAGATTTATTAATCACCAAACAATAATATAACTTACGTTACACCCTGTGTAAAATATTTTTAAAACAGGTTGATTTAAAAAAGTAGTTTCACGATAACCATTTAATCCACAAATCTACAAGTTACTCCTGGTCTATGCAACCAATCGATAAGATTTTGATAGAAAAGTAGATTGTGTGGTATGTTTGAACAGTTAACATCATTGCTGACTTATTGGTTGTGGATTGACGTTATCATGTTACTGTCAATATATTATTCCCATTTCCTAATTTACAGTACATGGCAGTTTACAATGAAGACTAGATATTACGACATATTGATGTATGTTTGTTTGACTTTATGTGATACCGTGACATGAAATTTCATCCTGGCCGCATATAATAAACTAATTACTATTCAGTACTGAATATTCATGCATATTTTCTGTAAAACATTACTTCGATTTTTTATTACACAAATTTTAATTTGTAAATTTGTTTTAAGATGCTGCAATTAATTTACATTGTGAGGTCATGACATATTGCTTTTTTGCCACATTACATGTTTTCTAACCTTCAACTTAATTTTTTTACATTTTTTTAACTATTCCTTATTTTATTTAAGTTTGCTGAAATACAGCTTACAATGTTTACGTGAAAAATTGTTTAAAAACAGTAATTTCATAAATAAAATATACGAATAGTATATAATGTTACCATTATTCTTTGTAAAATTATTTATGTATATATAAATACTATAGTAATAAACTATATTTTCTTTTTCTTCATCTGTCATTAACCATTAGGGAAATACGCATCTTTGATGTTACCGTTTTAAGTAGTTCAATAGAGCCATATCTAAACCACGCACTCAAATTATTCAACCATGATAACTTAAATCAGATATATCACTTATGAAAGAAGTCCTTTATTTGGTTTTACTGACAGAGCAATTAAGCTATCTAGCCCGCAATTCCATCCCGAGAATCTGATAAAATTAAAGGCATCTTTGATAAAACAAAATTATCCAACACAAGTTTCCAACGGTCTAATAAAAAAAAAACAAGTTGCATTACAATATCATTTCGATACCAATCCAAAATTAACCTAAACCATTTTTAGCAATCTTCTTCTTTTTGTGCCACTCCTATCGGAGATTGGAAATCATCAAGGCTATTCTGACCTTGTTTACGACTGACCTAAAGAGTTCATTAGTGGTGCAGCCAAACCACTCTCTCAAATTCCGCAACCATGACATTCTTCTACGGCCTGGATTTCGTTTTCCTTCTATTTTTAGCAATAATAATAGTAATTTCACTAAATCTGCCTTATATTATATATCCCTACCATAGATTAATTAAGTCTCATTAATCTCTTAATTAAGTCGGACATAAATCATCAAAAATAACCGGAAAATATTTTTTCAAAATTTAAACCCAATGTTAATAAAGATCATTAGTCGGGTGTTATTTATAAAATAAATTTTAACTACAACTCAACCTATATGAATCAAACAAACCAATATCTACATACAAGGGTTATTACATATGTGTGCCAAGTAAGAATGTTCAAAACAATGTACACCCTATTCGAATTAATTAGCTAAAGTTAAGGTTGGTTTCAAAACCAGGTAAGTCTTAAAGTTTGCAACAAAACTAGGTAGATCCGCTCAGGGCATGACTTTCAGCCGCAACGGAGAAATCCGTGAATGTCGGGTAGCTTTCTGTTGTGTGGGTATTGTTGCTTTGTTGCTGTTTTTGAGACAAGACGTGTTTTCTGTCTTTTTGTATGACGGAAGACTGTACTTTTTATTTTATTGGCCCATTGGCTTTTAGGCTTTAAAGTTTTTTTTTACCGATTTATATAGCACTGATAATTGGTTATCAGTGCCAGAGAACGCAGCTATGTCGGTGAAACTACATGAAAATACGGATCACATCCCAATCGGCAGAGAAGTCCAACTGATACCTTATCGCCTAAACTGTTTACCGCAGTACTAGAATATGCTTGTAAAAAACTTATCTATCTATCTAGCGGAAATATCAATATTGGAGACAACGAAGTAGAGCTGGTGGAAAAATACATATATCTTGGACACTAAATAAAGATTACAAGAGACAACCAAACATGCGAACTACATAGAAGAATAAACCTAGCATAGGCAGCTTATGGAATACTCAAAGACATCTTTAAAAGCGATTCACCAATTTTTTAAAACGTAAAACATTTGACCAATGTGTGTTGCCTGTGATGATCTATGGTGCCGAAACTTTGACATTGACAGCTACAATTTCTAAAACGCTGCAAATAGCTCAGAGGAAAATGGAAAGATTAATGCTGAGTATATCGCTTCGTGACCGAGTTAGAAATGAAGACTTTAGACGAAGAATAGGAGTTACCGATGTAATTTCTTGAATTGCCACACTGAAATGAAACTGGGCCGGACACGTCTCCCGAATCAGTGACAAAAGGTGGACGAAGAGATTGCTTGAGTGGAGGCCGAGGTTAGACAAAAGAAGTAGAGGAAGACCCCATACACGTTGGACTGACGATTTTGAGAAAATGTCAAGAAATTGGATGAAAAGTGCTCAAGACAGAGCACAATCGACAAAAATGAAGGAGGCCTTTTGTCCAGCAGTGGACGCAAAGGGCTGGGTGATGATAATGGTGATTATAATTGGTTATTGTGGGTTGCATATTATTATCTGAAATAAAACGCTGGTTAATTGATAAGAAGTTTTTGCAACTTGGGCTTAAACCGATGTTCATGGCTACTGCAACAAGGTATTTTTTACGGATATGGTGCAGATGGATTGCCGAAGAAAATTACTTGCAATGACGGAAAGAAGGAAAAGGAATATCACTGCCAAGAACTTACATACACTGACCAAAAATATTTTCATAGCCAATTTTACAAAACTACAAAAAAAATAATATCAAGACTCGTTTATGGTAAAATATTCAAAGACGTTTGAACCAAAATCCTGTAAAATTCACAGTGTAAGAGGAAAAAACAAGATGAATGGTAATTACTTTGTATACAAAAAGTCCTTAATGAAAAGAGTCCGTATGTGTAAAAAGGCGTTTTTAGATACATTGAGAATCAAGCCCAATTGTTTGCTAGGTGTTCTAATCAGAAACTTTAACACCAGTGATCTACCACAAGAAAAAAGGGGCGGGAATCGGAAGCGCATTTTATTTTTAGGAATTAGTTATCACTTTTAATAAAAAGTTAAATGTACTTTAAAGCCACTATTGTATTTTAATTATTTTGTTATTTATTGACGGTATCCTTCGATTGTCAAAATAATCAAGTTCTATCCAAAGTGCCAGATCAAAGCACTTATTACTTTAGACAACTCAACATCTACAATTTAACCATTGGAGTTGGCAATTTAAAGTGCAACCAAACTAAAGAAAATGTATTTATATACTACTGGACAGAAGACCAACACGAAAAAAGTGCAAGTGAAATAGCATCTGCTGTTTTTAATTGCCTTATAAAATTAAACATACCTGAAACTGTGAAAACTACCTAGTGTAGCGTTTACGCTACTGACTAGTCCAATTTAAACCCCTCAAGAAATTTTTATTACCCACCTACGATCGATTTTTAAATGGACATTTTTCCCCACACGCGTAGTAGTCGCTTAAAAAGTAAGATTGGTCGAGTTTGTACGAAAACGATCAGTTTTGGTCAGAACTCGATCGCAGACACGCCAACCGGTGAAATTGTTCACATTCAAAGTGACGGAATTGGAACAGAAAAATAATTTGTGGAAGAATATAATTCATTAATAATAAAATACATATCTTAATAATAATAAGTAAAATAATAAAATCAATATTCATTTATGAGTTCCATTTAAAAAGGAAGATTTTCTTGGCGTGCTGCAGTTCCATGTAAGTAAATCATTTCATACGTATTATCTCCTTATCATATAATCAAATTTATCATTGTATTTAGTATTTCTTTAGAGATTTATTTTTGAGTTCCGAAATAATTTAAATATAAAATTTCCTTGATTTACTTGCAAAGAACAGAAGGTCATTTTTTTTATATAGTCAAACTTAAATTCCGATCTATTTCATATCTTATCATTAAGTTTTTTTTTGGTTCCTATTTTGTATCTAACCTTTTTTGGTGGAATATAAAAAGGTTCGACAAATATTGGACAGCCTTCTATATTCTGCGCATGTTCTTTTCATGGCGCAAGCTTGCCATGCCTACGAAAGTAACTTCATAAATTTGACATGATGTTGACTTAACCTAATACCTAATGTTTTGATGTTTTGTTTTGGTGCAGTCAATCCATGTTGCTACACCTATTGAATTACATATTTATTAAATTAAATAATCATTTTAGATTCCGTCACGTGAAAATATTATTTTCACTTTACTTGAGGATATTCTCTTGAGAATATTCCCTCAAGGATACTAGTAACAGAATCCTTAGATACATAGTTAGCAAACCCGTGGATTTTGCTGTCACCCAGAGGCCAGTGACTGGTTGTGGCTTTTGTGACCAGGATTCGTCTTTACAGCCACAAACTGATGTAGCCGTGCCAAGAGGAGTTTTTCCTATGGACTTATAGTGCTGTAAAGATAAGTCGTTTAACTATTTGACCTTTTGTATTACGTATTACTTTATATTTACTGTTAACTGATCATATGCATATGATAAGGTGAATACCTTTTTTTTTTGATAATTTAATTTTTGATAAATCTAATTTTAAAATATTGGGGAGAAGAGAATACATTACATGTTTTTATTGGGTTTTTAAATAGAATATACAGAGTCTGACCAAACTCACTTTTTTTTGGATATAATATTTTGTTAATATAATACAATTTGATATTGAGAGGGACATAAATTTAATGTGGTTTGTTTTTAAATATTATATAATGAGTATGGAACAACTCACTTTTTGGATGTAATATATATTTAATATAATTGTAATAGAGATTTATCAAGTTTGATATCTTTACAATATTGTCATTAGTACCTCATTTTAGTAGAACTAATTTAAATTTAAATGACTACCTTTTTGTTTTAAGACTTTGGCTACCCTACGGACTATTCTTGGTTTATACTAATATTTCATATTTTATTTGGCCAGTGGTAGTGACTATTCGTTTGTTGAGTGACTATTAGGTCCTATTGTATCTGTACACCATCCACTACCACTGTTATTTGGCTTTGCATTATATGTAAATTGTTTATACACATATACCTATATACATTTGTTTATAAATATATTTATTGTTGCTATTTTGAGTTTTATTTCAGTTCTACTAACCAGTATATAACATAGCAAAACAAGATTAATATTTAGTATTTTTGTATTTCAGAGTATTACCTCCAGATTCATTTGTTACTTCAAAATCTCAACTATCGTTGAGTTGGCGCCCTTCTTTTCTCTTCTTATTGTTCTCTTTCTATAAATTTATTCCCAGTGACCTTCTTTAGTTGTATCACGTTTGATATTACCAGGTCTCATTTCGTTTCTTGTCTCATTAGCTCAGTATCCTTGCTATCTGTTTAAATCTTTAAAGCCACAATCCAGTGCATTGAAGCTAGCCCGAACACTCACTTGAGATTTAGTGTCTCTTTGGCCATTTAAATTTGTTCCTCTGAGCTTAGCCCTATTTTTAGTATTTTTTTTTTCCATCACTTCTCTTTCAGTTCTTCTGAACTTTGTCAATTCCCATAGTTTATTCGTTTCAATTGGCGCCCAACGTGGGGCTTCTTTTCCACTTCTGCCTTAAAAAAATATATATATATGTGTATATATGTGTATATATATATATATATATATATATATATATATATATGTGTATATATATGTGTATATATATCTCCTTTAACTTTTGGTTTTGATCTTGGGTTGTTGTGGTTTTCACTGGTTGTGCTTTTAGATTTTCATTTTAACTTTTAGTTTTGTTTTTCAATTTTTTTTTTGGACATTACCTTATATCTATATCTTAAATTGACTTGTTTTTGCTATATACTGTGTAGACTGAATAAATTGCTTTGTTTTTGATTTGTTAAATAACTATTTTAGATTAATAATAAATTCATTAAAAATTTAAATAACATAAAGTTAACTATTTCACATATCTTACAAGTCCGGAGTAGCCAATAAGTTGAGTCACTACCTCGAAATAACAGTTTTGAAATTTTAGGTTCCTTAGGGTGTTGTAGCAGTATATGTCATTGGATTTCATAACTGGACCAAAACAATTAAACATTACTGGTATAGGTATCCCTTCAGAATATTAATTTGAGGACAGAGAGTAAGTTAAACTTTACCTACTTTTACTCATTCTCTTGTATATTTCAGTTGTGTAATATGTCTGCGTTCAAGGTAGAGCATCTGTTAGCTCCTGAATTAGAGTATGAGTTGAGAGTCCGTCACTTAAACGATCCATCTTTGACAACGGTGGAAAGGAAAAGGGTAGTGTTGCGTGGTGCATTGAAGCAAACTTCATCCAATCGGAGTTTCGCTGTTCTGTCAGCTTCCCATCTTAATTTTAAGGATGAGATTGCTGAAATAGAGGTTACTCTTGCAGATCTGGTGGTCAAAATTAATTCTTTTGTTGGTTCTTCTAGTGATACTGCCTATGCTCGGTATACTTCTCGGTTAGGTCATGTTGCAGCTAGAATCCATCTATTAGAAGCTACAACAGAGGAAGAGGAGGAAGTGAAGAGGTCTCTTAATTTCAGGGTTTTGATTCTGGAAGGTGAACTTGATGGTAAAGTGATTCCACAGGCACAGTCAACTCCTCATGATGCTAGTGTTCCAGTCAACTCGTTTCCTTTTGTTAAGTCTGCTCCTATTCATAAATGGGGTGTGCATTTTTCAGGTCAAGATAACGAAAACGTTGTTAGTTTCTTAGAGAAGGTAGAATGTCTGCGTATAGCACGTGGTAACAGCGAGGAAGAGTGTTACTCTTCTGCTGCAGATTTATTTAAAGATTCAGCTTTTACTTGGTACCTCAATAACCGAGGTAGTTTTGCTTCTTGGCAGGAGTTAGTTGCCAAACTCAGATCAGATTTTCTTCCATATAACTATGAGGACAATCTCCTTGACGAAATCAAGTCTCGTAAACAAGCTCCACAGGAGAAAGTTACAATTTTTATTAATGAGATTGTTAGTATGTGTAAACGTCTGGAGACTCCTCTTTCTGAACCTCATATTGTCAGGATTATCAAGAGAAATTTGTTGCCATCGTACCATTCTAGTCTGGCACTTACAGATATTCCCTCGATTGCTGATCTTACTGAAAAATGTAAGAAGCTGGAAGAAGTTTTGTCATGGTCTTCTGACAGCGTGTCTAGAGCTCCTATTCATCAGAATTTCAGAAATAATGACTCATCCTATTCTGGTAGGCCTAATTATTCTCGGTCTGGTAATGTCTCTTCTTTTAATTCGAAGCTTACCTGTTGGAATTGTCGTCAATCAGGACATGGTTACTACGAATGTTCTGAACCTAGAATTCGGTTTTGTTATGGATGTGGACGTCAAGGTGTACGCAAATTTGAATGCCAATTCTGTTCGGGAAACGACAGAAGGGGTGGGTTGGCCCTGGCTCCTACTCCTCGTCAAAATACAGGGAATACAAACACTGTCCAAACTCCTCAAAACCAAGGAACCAGTTTCTCGAGTCTGGATGCCCAAGCTTCCACAAGCCAAACATGTCACCCTCCACCGAAAGACAAAAGACCACAGAACGGCAAATACCAACCGAAGAGAGGACAACGTTAGTTGAGCACGAGCACCGTAATTCTTCTGTAGTTTCTTCGTGTAATCCCTTGTCTTCGTTTGTTGATTTAGATATAAACTCATTGTTGGTTCGAAAAAACAAGGATAATCGTCCATATCTTGAAATATCTATCTTAGGACATTCTTGTTTAGCTTTACTGGACACAGGGTCCAATATCTCTATTTTAGGTTCTCTCGGTATGGAATTTCTCCAGAATTCCAATGTAAATATAGGAATAGATCAAAGTTTGCAAGTGACTACAGCTGATGGTCAAGTTCAACCGATTTTAGGTCAATTCACTACTGAGATTTGTGTTAGTTTTTGTAAAAGAATGGTTACATTCTTTGTTATTCCGTCAGTTAAGAATTCAGTCATCCTAGGTATGGATTTTCTGAAAACTTTTAATAGTGAGTTAAATTTTCCTGAATTTTCCTTATCTGTTTCTTCATTTAATATCTCTTGTGTCAATGCGGTTAAAGATATGAGTCGACTTAATGCTCATGAATTAGAAAAGTTAAATAATGTCATCAAATCATTCTCTTCTATATCTGCGAAAAATAAGTTGGGTAGAACTCATCTCATCGAACATCACATTGATGTGGGTTCGTCCAAGCCCTTCAGGCAATATCAATATCCCTTGCCTCAAGCCTGGCATGAAAGCCTAGTAAAGGAGGTAGATGAAATGCTTAAGTTAGGTATTATTGAGCCCAGTACTTCTTCTTTTTGTAGTCCTTTGTGGCTGACAAAAAAGAAAGATGGGACTTTTCGTGTCTGTTTTGACGGACGTAAACTTAACAGTATAACTATGAACAGAGATGCGTATCCTATACCTCGTATAGATATCATCCTGAGTAAGTTACAGAATGCTAAATTCATTTCATCTATTGACTTGAAGAAGGCGTTTTTACAGATTCCTCTCAGCGAAGAGAGTAAAAAGCTCACTGCCTTTGCGGTCAATGGAAAAGGATTGTACCAATTCACTACAATGCCTTTTGGTCTTGTGTCTGCTCCACAGACTATGTGTCGGTTAATGGATTTGGTAATTGGTCCTGCTTTAGATCCATTTTGCCAATACTATCTTGATGACATTCTTGTCATTACTCCCGATTTCGAAACTCATATCTCTGTATTGCAGCAGTTGTTTCAGCGTTTAAAAGACGCAAATTTGACTATTAACTTAGATAAAAGTAGCTTCTGTCGTGAATCTATTAAGTTTTTAGGATATGTTGTAGATTCTCAGGGTCTTCGTACTGATCCTGATAAGGTATCAGCTATTCGTGATTTTCCAGTGCCCAAAAATACCACTCAGGTCCGTCGATTGTTAGGAATGGTGGGTTATTATAAGAAGTTTGTTAAATCTTATTCTACCTTGTTGTCTCCTATCACAGATTTACTTCAAAATCGGAAAAAGGGACAAAATATTGTGTGGACTCCTGAGGCTAATGAAGCTTTCATTAAAATCAAGGAGGCTCTCACAAATTCTCCTGTTATGGTAGCCCCAGATTTTACTAAGCCTTTTTATCTGATGACAGATTGCTCAAACACAGCATCTGGTGGGGTACTCTATCAAATTGTTGATGGAGAAGAACACCCTATAGCCTACACCAGCAAGAAATTAAATAAAGCCCAGAAAAATTATACTACAACTGAAAAAGAGTTGTTAGCTATAATTACGGGTATTGAACATTTTAGATATTTTCTTGAAGGTCGTTCTTTCACGGTCATAACTGACCATAGTAGTTTGGTGTGGTTACAAAGTATGAAAAACCCATCTCCTCGTTTGGCTAGGTGGATTTTAAAATTGGCACAATACGATTATAAAATTGTTCATCGTAAAGCTTCAGGTGTAGTAGTCGCTGATGCACTCTCTAGAACTTTCGATATTAATTTGTTAGACTTATCTTCCTTACAACCAGATGACTGGTATCGAAAAATGTTGTATGATGTACAGAATGTACCAGGTAAATTTCCTGATTTTAAAGTTGAACATGGTGTTTTGTATAAACATGTCTTAAGTTCCATGGATGCCCTTACTGGAATGTCGGATTGGAAGATAGTCGTTCCAACTCCTAATAGAGCAGAGGTTTTGGCCACTTTTCATGACCATCCTACTGCAGCTCATTTTGGTTTTTACAAAACTCTCCGTCGTATATCGGAACTCTATTACTGGCCGAAGATGCGTCAAACTGTACGTAGCTACATCGCAAAATGCAAAATCTGTGCTACATGCAAACCGACTAATCTTCCCCAACCAGGTTTAATGGGTAGTTATCGACGGATTGATTTTCCATTTCAACTGATATCTTTAGATCTCATTGGTCCGTACCCTAGGTCCTATAAAGGTTCCCAATATGCTTTAGTAGTTGTTGATTATTTTACTAAATTTCCTTTGGTCCATACCATGTCGAAGGCAACTACTTCTTCTATTATTAAATACCTCGAGAATGAAGTTTTCTTAATTTATGGTGTTCCACAAATTGTTTCATGCGATAATGGACCCCAGTTCACAGCTAAGGCTTTCCGCGATCTCATGGCTAAATACAATGTCCAAAAGATCTGGTACAATGCGAACTATCATCCACAAGTCAACCATACCGAAAGAGTGAACAAATCAATCGTGACCGCTTTACGATCTTATTCTTTTCCTGATCAGAGAGCTTGGGATACTCATATCCACTCTATAGTACAAGCGATCAGGACTTCTTCTCACGAAATAACCAAATGTCCTCCATCTTATTTGATGTTTGGTCGTCATGTCCCTCTTTCTGGTGATTATTTTGGTAAGATTTCAGAGAATGCCAATAACTTTCCCACTATATCAGATCAATTACACCGTTTAGAAGATATTCAGCATCTTCCTGATATTTATGTGGATGTTCGCAAACGGTTGAAAGCATCTTATGCTAGAAATAAATGCCAGTATGACCTGAGAAAGCGAGCCTTATCTTTCAGAGTTGGAGATTCTGTTTTAAAGAGGAACTTTGTCAAGTCTGATAAAGTGAACTTTCAATCGGCCAAGTTATGTCAGAAGTACATACCTTGCACAGTTATTAAGGTGATTTCTCCTTTAATTTATGAGTTGAAGGAAACTTCCACTGGCAGGAAACTAGGAAGGTTTCATGTCAAAGACTTACTGGAGGATAAGACAGTAGGTCCACATAACTTGTCAGATAATTCGGATTCTTCATCTTCAGATGAAGATTAACTGGTCCCTTATCACTTCTGTTCCAGTTTGGTTTTTAAGATCTGTTTATCAATTTTGTTTACCTGAAAAAAAAATCCTAAGATGTTGTGCTATTTTGCCCTCTATTTTTTTTATCTTATCTTAATGTTGGTTATTATCTTGGTTTATGGACTTGTTAATTTTGTTGTTTGTTTTCGCTTAAAAGTCCAACTGCATATCATAGGAGTACAGGATGGATATATGGGAATTTCCCCATCTTGAGTTCTGAGTTGAATAGATATTTACAGAGATAATTAGGAAACACTTTAACATTTTCTTTTATTGATGTTTGCATAGGCTCGTACGTAGACTATGGCCATAAAGCTTATGCATTCATATTCACTTACTGTGTCGGTGTTTTAGCGTGGGTTCAGGATTGATCACCCTGGATGTGTGCCCTCACTTGGCTCAGAAATATATCAATACATATTAGTTGTTCCTTGAGTGTCTCTTAGGTTGAAATTAGAATGTGTCATTTAGAATTGGATCGTTCTGATATTCAGCAGTAAGTCTGTTTAACTTAGTTTGTTATCTCCTATGTTATTATCTTCTCAAAAATTTGAGTTTAACATATCTTAGTATCTTGAGTTTGCACCTGGTATACTGTTTGTTTACCTGTCTCTCTACTAGTGATATGGATTGGTAGATGTGTGTTATCTTTATCTGTATCTTAAATGAATTTATCTTTACCTGTAATTGAGTTTATCTCATACCTGTAATGGAGTTTATTTCGTACCTTTACCTTGAGCGTATCTGTATCTTTACCTTAATTGAGTTTATCTCGTAACTTTACCTGAAGTTAATTATCTTTACCTTTACCTGGATAAGGTTATTTCTTATCTTTATCTTGATTATAGAGTCCTAAAAATCTGTCCTTTACTGTTCTTGTCGTGAGTAAAGAATTGGAACACGTCAATAGTACAGTTTAGGTATTACAGTTAGGATCTCTTTTATCTTTCCTTCTACCAAGTGTATAGCTGGTAGAAGTGAGTTTTGTGCATATCCTCTACCATGAGTAGATCTGGACGTGCAATTATCTTTTACCTTTTGTGCATATCCTTTACTATGAGTTGGGATTGCAGTTATCTTACTTACCTTTTTTTTAGCATACCCTATACCATGAGTATAGTGGGCTTGCTAGTATCTAGGCTTGTGCCTTTACCGATTGTGTGTTTTCCTACCGCTGCTAAATCAAGTAGGTGTATTGAATTATCTTTTACCTTGTTGTTGATATCCTGAACCATATATATGTTTAGGTTTGTAGTTTCAACTAGTTCTGAGTAATTAGGCCCTCATTGAACTCTATGGTGACGAATAGAATCTGGTCGCTCTAGTGTCAACGCTGGGTAAAGTTCATAGGACTTTGTTTGAATTTCGTTGTTATGAATGGTTCTTGGAGATATTGTGTTAGGGGTTGTTAATACACATATATAATGTAGTTTTAACGATGGTTGTTTTTACTAATACTTGAGAATGTAGATAAGTAGTGTTAAAAGTTAACTTGATCTGTAATGTTATAGAATTAAACTTAAAATGTATATTTTTTTTTTTAATCTTTGGTTTATACTAAATTAACATACATTATCGCATTAAAAAAAAATGTATGACTTCGTCTCATATTCTTCGTTCCATATTTTTATTTTGTCCTTGATTTTGTTCCAATTCCTGAGCAAATGGTTGACTGGTGAGGAAAATGTTCAGTTTTAACGTATCAACGTTCATTGTCGACCCAGCGTTAGATCGTTCTGCCACAAAAAAAAAAAGTTCCTTTTTTTTTTGCTGGAGATGAGGGAGAATGTAGCGTTTACGCTACTGACTAGTCCAATTTAAACCCCTCAAGAAATTTTTATTACCCACCTACGATCGATTTTTAAATGGACATTTTTCCCCACACGCGTAGTAGTCGCTTAAAAAGTAAGATTGGTCGAGTTTGTACGAAAACGATCAGTTTTGGTCAGAACTCGATCGCAGACACGCCAACCGGTGAAATTGTTCACATTCAAAGTGACGGAATTGGAACAGAAAAATAATTTGTGGAAGAATATAATTCATTAATAATAAAATACATATCTTAATAATAATAAGTAAAATAATAAAATCAATATTCATTTATGAGTTCCATTTAAAAAGGAAGATTTTCTTGGCGTGCTGCAGTTCCATGTAAGTAAATCATTTCATACGTATTATCTCCTTATCATATAATCAAATTTATCATTGTATTTAGTATTTCTTTAGAGATTTATTTTTGAGTTCCGAAATAATTTAAATATAAAATTTCCTTGATTTACTTGCAAAGAACAGAAGGTCATTTTTTTTATATAGTCAAACTTAAATTCCGATCTATTTCATATCTTATCATTAAGTTTTTTTTTGGTTCCTATTTTGTATCTAACCTTTTTTGGTGGAATATAAAAAGGTTCGACAAATATTGGACAGCCTTCTATATTCTGCGCATGTTCTTTTCATGGCGCAAGCTTGCCATGCCTACGAAAGTAACTTCATAAATTTGACATGATGTTGACTTAACCTAATACCTAATGTTTTGATGTTTTGTTTTGGTGCAGTCAATCCATGTTGCTACACCTATTGAATTACATATTTATTAAATTAAATAATCATTTTAGATTCCGTCACGTGAAAATATTATTTTCACTTTACTTGAGGATATTCTCTTGAGAATATTCCCTCAAGGATACTAGTAACAGAATCCTTAGATACATAGTTAGCAAACCCGTGGATTTTGCTGTCACCCAGAGGCCAGTGACTGGTTGTGGCTTTTGTGACCAGGATTCGTCTTTACAGCCACAAACTGATGTAGCCGTGCCAAGAGGAGTTTTTCCTATGGACTTATAGTGCTGTAAAGATAAGTCGTTTAACTATTTGACCTTTTGTATTACGTATTACTTTATATTTACTGTTAACTGATCATATGCATATGATAAGGTGAATACCTTTTTTTTTGATAATTTAATTTTTGATAAATCTAATTTTAAAATATTGGGGAGAAGAGAATACATTACATGTTTTTATTGGGTTTTTAAATAGAATATACAGAGTCTGACCAAACTCACTTTTTTTTGGATATAATATTTTGTCAATTTGATATTGAGAGGGACATAAATTTAATGTGGTTTGTTTTTAAATATTATATAATGAGTATGGAACAACTCACTTTTTGGATGTAATATATATTTAATATAATTGTAATAGAGATTTATCAAGTTTGATATCTTTACAATATTGTCATTAGTACCTCATTTTAGTAGAACTAATTTAAATTTAAATGACTACCTTTTTGTTTTAAGACTTTGGCTACCCTACGGACTATTCTTGGTTTATACTAATATTTCATATTTTATTTGGCCAGTGGTAGTAACTATTCGTTTGTTGAGTGACTATTAGGTCCTATTGTATCTGTACACCATCCACTACCACTGTTATTTGGCTTTGCATTATATGTAAATTGTTTATACACATATACCTATATACATTTGTTTATAAATATATTTATTGTTGCTATTTTGAGTTTTATTTCAGTTCTACTAACCAGTATATAACATAGCAAAACAAGATTAATATTTAGTATTTTTGTATTTCAGAGTATTACCTCCAGATTCATTTGTTACTTCAAAATCTCAACTATCGTTGAGTTGGCGCCCTTCTTTTCTCTTCTTATTGTTCTCTTTCTATAAATTTATTCCCAGTGACCTTCTTTAGTTGTATCACGTTTGATATTACCAGGTCTCATTTCGTTTCTTGTCTCATTAGCTCAGTATCCTTGCTATCTGTTTAAATCTTTAAAGCCACAATCCAGTGCATTGAAGCTAGCCCGAACACTCACTTGAGATTTAGTGTCTCTTTGGCCATTTAAATTTGTTCCTCTGAGCTTAGCCCTATTTTTAGTATTTTTTTTTTCCATCACTTCTCTTTCAGTTCTTCTGAACTTTGTCAATTCCCATAGTTTATTCGTTTCACTAGGTATATATGGAGGGCACAATAAATAAATTGTAAAATAAGCTCATTGCTACAAAAGCAGGGAAAGTTTTTGAGCTAAAAGTCACAGATGTGAGAAAAGCATCTCGGGGAAGATTAGACATCTTTAGGCACTCTTGAAAATTACAAAAGGATCCTAAGAGGTAATCAGTTGGCAGCTGAAGACAACCAAAACGATTATATTTGCTAGCACCAGCCTGAAGAGGACGGCCTAGTATACTAACCAGACGATTTCAATATACAAAATAAAAATATAAAAATTACACTTTAATTTTTTAGTTTTTTTATAAATTATTAATTTAATATAATAATTTAATATTATAAATAGCTTAAGCAAAAACTCCTTTTCTTGATAATAAGTTTAAAACCCATATAAATCAGCTACAGTTTGTTTTAAAACAAGATAGATCCACAACATTGGTTGCAAAACCAGATACACTACTAAAGTTGGTTTCGTAGATTTTTTTTTCAAAAATGAATTATTTTTCTCAAAAGTGAAAATACAGTCAATGATGTAATTATCTATGACCAATTTATATAAAATATTTAAAATATAAATAAATATAAATAAATATAAAACTAGCTAGTTATAAATTTTTCCTTCTTTTTGAACAATTTGTAAAAAGTGATATACCTGTGTTTTGAAATTGGTCGGCTCATTTTTTAAAATATACAGATTTAAGCAAAAGAACAGAACTAAAACAAAAAAATCATGTTTGAGCGGATTTACATAAAGAAATATCAAATCTATCAATAATACGACCGATATCAAATATTGCTCCAATATGTATCATTATTTAATAACAAGTTGTTTTTTAAATGCGTCATTGGTAGATATTTAAGATACTACCCTGAATCATTCATATTTTGAAGTACAACCAAGACAACCATGTCTTAGTTACTGAACCTTTTCTGGATCTTGACACAATTCATATAACCGGTTACCTCTCTCCTTAATGTTGCCCAGTTTAAATTCTTCACAAAAATGTGTGCAGCGACCCTGTCCTATTTTTTTAATAAATTCTCTTATATACAATTGAAACTCTACCTTGGTCGGTTTTAGAGTTTAAATGTTCTACCGATTAAAGAGCATAGTTTTTTTACTTCCTCATTATATTTCTATTCAAGTGTTAAGGCATACATTTGTAAAATACTAATAACGTTTTGACACAAAATTCATTGGCTTTAATATTAGGAAAACCAAAAAATATCAAGCTGCCTTTGGAAACAAAAGTTTGTATACCTTTGTTAATGTCAGCTAAGATATCTTTATTGTATAATTTTTACTTTAATATGTCGTATAAATTAAACATAAAAAAGTGTCTACAAAAGTATCTTTAAAAAAGTTAATTGGTACTCAAAGATGAAATCTGTCGCATATTGCAGTATGAAAACATTATACACAGGTACATTTCAACAACAATTGCAGAGTGCGAGCAGGGAATACCGTGTCTGAATCTCCCAAAAAGTAAAATGTTTCCAAAAATAGGAGACCACGTGCTTTTATTGCTCAGAGGTCCGAAAGATTCGAAAGAAGAGAAAAAATAGCTTAGAATGTCAACGACGAGATTGGCTTGGCAATAGAGATCTTGCAAGAGTACGATATCGTTGGAATTGGGAAGAAATGGTCTTGAATGCCAAAAGCGATATAAGTGCCCAAAATACTCTCAAGCGCAACTCCTTCGCATGCCCAGATGCTGTGATTAACTCAGGTGGCTACACTTTACCAACGAAAAAATAATATTTTAGGTGATGAAAAGTATAGTACTCTGAGTAATTCTTAAATAAAGGAATCTGATTTTATATGTACAACTTAGAAAAATGCCCTTAAAATCTTAGATACAACCATAAACCAAAATATGTAAATTAAATCCTTATCTGGTGCGTAATTTCTAACTAAAGTGTAGCCTGACCTTTTTTGCGAATATTCAGGGTACAGTAGTACAGCTTTCCGCCTTTTGTATATACAGATTGAACGAAATAAATTCGGAACATAGGAATATAATGTATTTCGGCTCAATTCTGCTGTAGCTGGTTGGCCAACAAAAGATTGTCAAATAATTATATTATAAAAAATCCCATACTTCAGTGGGCTGCTGGATTCTGAACTCATAAAAATTGAAAGCTACACATAAATCTACGATTATGCTGTCAAACCAGTTATAGTCCACGAAATGTAGCATTTCACCTCGCAATTTTTTCGTGCGGCGCGGATTGACTTGAAATTTAACAGAAGGTAGGTAATAGCCTAAGGATCAAAATCTATATCGAACCAAAGTGCGCCAAAGCCTAGGGGCTGTTGCCACCCCATCTCCGGGGTGAAAATTTTTTTTACGCTTTAACTACAGGTTTCGATTAGAAAAGTGATTCTAAACAAAAAATGTGCTATACATTTGTTTTATAAAATGATATTTTTTAAGTTATTCGCGATTGAAAGTAACAACTTTTAGACGAAAAAATCCACGTTTTTAATCGATTTTTCGCGAATAACTCGAAAATGGTGCATTTTATCAAAAAAATTGTAGAGAACAAATTTGTAGCTTTTAAAAAGACAAATACAATTACAAATACAATATCAATGTTCAGCGGTTTTCTTCAAATGCCAAATTTGAAAGATTCAAAGTCAAATATCGGGAAAATGATGCATTTTTGGAAGAAAACTCACAAAACCTTTTTTAAAGAGCATAAATAGACCTATCATAAAAAAATAAGGTCAATACCTCATTTTTTACGAAAAAATCGAGGAAAACAACACCTTAACCACCCCCATAATTAAAATCGCTCTTCACCCTTTTGCAATTCCCTTTGTAGATGTATTGTTAATACTTCCAAGAAGTTTGACCCATTTAAAATGCTTAGTTTTAGAAAAAGTACAGCTTAAAGCGAGAAACGATTTACAATTTCATATTTTTTACCATTCTTTTTTTAAATATGCCAGAAAATACTGAATATATGAAAAAAATAAAAATTACCAAATTGTAGATTTGGAATTGAAGACTAAAATTATCCTTTATTTAGATTTGTTGTACAATGAATATTTGGCGAGATACAGCCGTTTAAAGCATCGATTTACGATCAAGCACCATCTTTTTCGGGCCCTTTAAACTCACCCCATTTAAAAACCAAGGGTTCCAAAAAGATTTAATTCACAGATCCTTGTAGCTATTAAAAACCTCTACAAATCGTTTTTGAAGAAACATCTATCGTTAAAAATTAAAGGAAATACTTTAAAAAACCAATTAATTTTTTTCCGGAAAATTCCATTAGTATAGTACAGTACATTTCGGAGCATAATAATCTACAAAACCGGTATATTAGCTAGTGGGGCGTTATACATTCGAAATTTTAAGCGTTCTTATTTTGAAATCCCATACAACAGAATAAAACATCTGCTCATATGTCTATGGCTTGGCAATGAAAATATCAGAGCAACAGATTGGGGATGGTTTTCCAAAGATGGTTTGTTATTACCCGTACGCATGAACAAACAACCTGCACCCGATAAATTTTTGAAAATTATTTTTTGCCAATGCAAAAAAGGATGCGGCGTTTCATATGGGTGCAGAAAAGTTGGTTTATACTGTAACTCTACTTGTTCTGGGTGCTCAGGTGAAGGGTGCAATAACAGTCCACCAATAATTGAGGAAGATGATGATGACATAGATCACGATAAATATGTAATTGATGACGAATAAAATTAAGATTATAATTGTTTTACCTATAAATGTAAATATTTTCAACTATTTATGTAAATGTATAAGATTATATGGTGCCTTTTTATGTTGATAATTTTTTTTGTATTTAATTCTACTTTTTTCAATTTATATCTTATAAATTAGTTTATAAAAACTTCAATGTTGTAAAGGGTGATTTTCAAAAGTTGAAAAGTTGCAAAATTTTGGCAAAAAATTGTTTTCACCTATAGCACTCATAACAATTGATTTTTAAGGGTTGAAAATGTATGAATTTGTATTTTAAAGTATAAAAAACTCACTATTTAACTAATCCAAACCAAATTTCACTCATCTTAGGATTTGTAATATTATTTTACAATTTTTGAAAACTAGGGGTAGTTTTCACCCCTAAGAACAATCAGGGTTCATCGGCATGACATAAACTATAAAGCAGAGGGTGAGTTGAGCTTAATTCCAAATTTTTATGCAAGTCGTTTCAAGGTGAAATCATTTTCTTCGCATTACTAATTTTTTTATATTAATCTCTAATGAGGGTCGCTTTTTAAGGGTTGAAGTATGATGGAACTTTATTGAAAAGCACGAAACTATCATTATTTAATTAATTCAAACCAAATTTTACCCATATTCAGGTTTAATATGTTATTTTATAATTTTTGACAATTAGGGGTAGTTTTCACCCCTAAGAACAATCAGGGTTCGTCGACATGACATAAACTATAAAGCAGCGGGTTAATTGAGCTTAAATCCAAATTTTTATCCAAATCGATACAAGGCAAAATCATTTTTTTAGAATTAGTAATTTTTTACATTAATCTCTAACAAGAGTTGCTTTTTAAGGGTTGAAATATGATGGAACTCTATTCAAAAGTATAAAATAATCATTATTTAATTAATTCAAACCAAATCTTACCCATATTCAGGTTTAATATGTTATTTTATAATTTTTGACAATTAGGGGTAGTTTTCACCCCTAAAACCCTTCAGCGCACTTCGGTTCGATATAGATTTTGATCCTTGGGCTATTACCTACCTTCTGCTAAAATTTCAAATGGATACATGCTGGACGAAAATTGCGAGGTTTTAACTTTTTTCGAGCTTCAATTCCTGAACTATTTTCGCCTCCTTAGACAAACCCGTCTTACGCAAACAACTTTGTTGCGAGACAGATAGTTGAACGATATTTTATACAATGTCTATACACAGGTATGGATTTATTTTTGTCCAAGTTTTATATTGGTCCACTATTTTCCACTATATATATATATATATATATATATATATATATATATATATATATATATATATATATATATATATATATATATATATATATATATATGTATACAAAAGGCGGAAAGCTGTACTACTCGAGAGATAATCACTACCATCAAAATGTAGTCTGTATTGTTGTGTTACCCTACAATACATAATATGTCAAATAGTTTTACCTATTTCTGAGAGAGCCGTTCTACTCTAGTTAAATAGTAATCTTTTGATAACGTATGTACTAAAAGTTTTGGCACAAAAAAAAAAATATATATATATATATATATATATATATACATATATATACATATACATATATACATATACATATACATATACATATATATATATATATATATATATATATATATATATATATATATATATATATATATATATATATATACAAGAAATACTGGATATTAGTGACTGTCGATATAAACAAACAACACAGTTTATTAGTGTTGCAGTCAGAATATTGGCCGGGATGTTAAACAAACACTCTTTTGACTTTTTATCGAGCTTTCGGAATGGTTTTATTCCTTTTTTAAGACACTGTAATAAGACAAATATGCAAATATTTAAAAAATATCACAATTCTTCAGTGTAACTTACTAGTCGTTGAGATTATTTATATAAGCATTGACACTCAACATTTATAACACACATTAAAATATACAATTATGGACAGAATACATTATAAAATTTTTAAAATTTATTGTAAAAATGGTAAAACTTAGTTGATGGCATGTTTTACTGGTGTGTATTAACTCATACAGAGAATGGAAAGTAAAAATACCAATTAACATGTAATTAGGTGTAATTGATGTTATCTTTCTTTTCAAGAAATACTAGAGGTCCTTCTTAGGTGACTATACTTTTTACACTTGTCTTAATGGTATGCAACATATTAGAGGTATAATTTATGTACAGGTAAATATTTATTTTATTTTTGGTGTTTTTCTAGTAAATAACAATTTGTCTATGTCGGACTTTTTGTTGATGCAAGATGTGCTAGATTTTATGAAACACATTTCCAAAAAAACACGTTTTGAATGGTTTTTTTCTTTTGCCAAAATACAGGAAACATCAAAATTGAATTCATGTTTCAGAGTTAGTGCATGTTCTGTCAATGCACATGCATTGATTTTTTTGTTTTTATATCACTACGATGTGATATCACCCTGTTGTGAAAATTACGAGATGATTCTTCTATGTAAATTTTATTACAATTAGTACACGGTATAGAATAAACAACATTCGATGACTCCTGTATTGTGAAAGGATCTTTTGTTTTTGTGTAAAGCTTCGATACTGTTTTCACATTTTTGGTTGTAATTTTTAAGCCACTAACATTTTTGAAGATGTTCATTAGCTTAGGTGTCAGAAATGGAATGTAGGGTAGGCAACCATAAGTTATTTTACATGGTAATATTGATGCGTTATGTGTCAATGTCAATTGTCCGATCTCATTGTTATGAATATTATGGTTGACAGAAACTTGTGAAGGAAAAGGAAAACCGATGATGAGTTTACTTAACAGCCCTATGGGATAAGAATTCTCTTGTAGTATAGATCTCAACTTTTTTAGTCCCTTGTCCCTGAATTCTATGTGTGACAAGTTGATAACCCTAGTTTTTAAAGCCAAAACCAAATTTGTTTTCATCTTAGATGGATGTTGAGAATAAAAGTTTATGAAACGGTTACTAAAACAAGGTTTACGATACCACTCCGGCTTTAGTATGCCATCATTGCCACGATGGATTAGCATGTCTAAAAAAGGAATCATATTATCAGCCTCTCTCTCAAGTCTCAACCGTAAACTTTAGGTGTTCACATTGGGCGTTAAAAGTGTTTAAAACATCAGTTACCTTGTTTTCAGGGACCGATAAAATCAAATCATCTACATAACGTTTAATAAATGGTATGTGAAAAGGTATGTTTTCTTTACACGTTGTTATAAGTTCATCCAAAACAAAATTACATAATATGGGGAATATTTTGCTGCCCATTGGAGTGCCAAAAATTTGTTTAAAAAAATTACCATTGAAAAAAAAGATGTTAGAATGAAATATAAATGTTAACATTCTAATGAAATCATCTAAACTGATCTTAGTATGTGGAGAGATGTTGTTCCAGTTATTTTTAATGCTGTTAAGAATAGCATCTAGTGGTAAGTTTGTAAACAGTGACACAACATCTAAACTAATCAATATATAATTATTTGGAACTTTAACATTGTTAATGAAGTTACTAAATGAAAAAGAATCTCTAATATAGAATTCATTGGATTCGTTGTAGGAAATTGTGAGAATATCTGTAAGGTGTTTAGCAAGTTTACTAGTGGGAGCATCAATGGAAGATACAATAGGCCTCATTGAAATAGTGGGTTTATGAACTTTTGGCAATGTATAAAACCTGGGCGCAACTGCATTGTAAATTTTCAACGATTTTGCAACTTCTGTTGTTATGGATTTAGAAGCAGCTAAATCCGAAACCAGCTTGTTCGCCTTTTGTTGGAGGGTGCACACCGGACTGTTCTTAAGTTTTATGTAACTTTTTGTGTCATTTAATAAACTATTACTTATTTCAATGTAATCATTTTTATACATTGCCACTGTTACATTCCCTTTGTCACTCCTAACAATGTAAATGTCTGGATTAGATTTCAAAAATTGTTCACACTCATTGTATATTGTGTTCAAAAAATGTCCTTCTTTACTTGTTTTTTGTAAAAAGTTAGTGATAACATTAGTGCTTTAAGATCTCACAATATCCTTCTCTTGAGGTTCTAGACCAGAAATAAGAAACTCAATATCTGAGAGAAGAGAAGACATTTTAAAATCTCTAGCACTAGGAAATAGGCAAAACTTTGGACCCAAAGACAAAAGCTTTTTAACATTGTATGAAAAAGTGATTCCTTGAATTTTTCTTGAAATGTTATTTTTGAAAATTGATCAACTTTTATTTTGTTAAACTTTTTAATGTTATTATTTTTAATTTGAAAGAAAATTTTATTATATTTAATTTTTTGCCTTCCATAGAATTCTTATAGTAAAGGAGCAGGTAAATACTGCTCTAATGTATTTTCTAGTTGATGTAACTTCTTTTCTGTGTATGTCATATCATTTATTGTTACAGAGATTTCTAAATTTAAGACTTTGGTTTTTAAATTTGAATTAAAGTTTTGAATTTTACTACCTAATTTACCTCCTTTATGATGTAACAAGTTATTGATGTTAAACTTTCCATTCTCTATGTGTGCAGGAAAACAAAGTTTTTTTTCTACATTCAGAAGCAAAATTCTTCTGTTCTTGAGTGATGCAAGCTTGATGTTGAAATTGGCCCATTGTTTTAGGAAATCTACAGTAGCAGAACCATATCCTCACCTGATGTTCTCAAAAAACCCCATCGTGTAAATACAAGAAACACTGGATATTATTGACTGTCGATATAAACAAATAACACAGTTTATCAGGGTTGCAGTCAGAATATTGGCCGGGATGTTAAAAAAACACTCTTTTGACTTTTTTGTCGAGCTTTCGGAATGGTTTTATTCCTTTTTCAAGACACTGTAATAAGACAAAAATGTAAATATTTAAAAAATATCACAATTCTTCACTGTAACTTTTCTTCTGTAACTTCACAAAACTTTAATTCAAATTTAAAAACCAAAGTCTTAAATTTAGAAATCTCTGTAACAATAAATGATATGACATACACAGAAAAGAAGTTACATCAACTAAAAAATACATTAGAGCAGCATTTACCTGCTCCTTTACTACAAGAATTCTATAGAAGGCAAAAAATTAAATACAATAAAATTTTCTTTCAAATTAAAAATAATAACATTAAAAAATTTAACAAAATAAAAGTTGATCAATTTTCAAAAATAACATTTCAAGAAAAATGGTTCAAAAATCTAACTGACATCACTTTTCCATACAATGTTAAAAAACTTTTGTCTTTGGGTACAAAGTTTTGCCTATTTCCTAGTGCTAGAGATTTTAAAATTTCTTCTATTCTCTCAGATATTGAGTTTCTTATTTCTGGTCTAGAACCTCAAGAGAAGGATATTGTGAGATCTTAAAGCACTAATGTTATCACTAACTTTTTACAAAAAACAAGTAAAGAAGGACATTTTTTGAACACAATATACAATGAGAGTTAACAATTTTTGAAATCTAATCCAGACATTTACATTGTTAGGAGTGACAAAGGGAATGTAACAGTGGCAATGTATAAAAATGATTACATTGAAAAAAGTAATAGTTTATTAAATGACACAAAAAGTTACATAAAACTTAAGAACAGTCCGGTGTGCACCCTCCAACAAAAGGCGAACAAGCTGGTTTCGGATTTAGCTGCTTCTAAATCCATAACAACAGAAGTTGCAAAATCCTTGAAAATTTACAATGCAGTTGGACCCAGGTTTTATACATTGCCAAAAGTTCATAAACCCACTATTTCAATGAGGCCTATTGTATCTTCCATTGATGCTCCCAATAGTAAACTTGCTAAACACCTTACAGATATTCTCACAATTTCCTACAACGAATCCAATGAATTCTATATTAGAGATTCTTTTTCATTTAGTAACTTCATTAACAATGTTAAAGTTCCAAACAATTATATATTGATTAGTTTAGATGTTGTCACTGTTTACAAACTTACCACTAGATGCTATTCTTAACAGCATTAAAAATAACTGGAACAACATCTCTCCACATACTAAGATCAGTTTAGATGATTTCATAAAATTGTTAACATTTATATTTGATTGTAACATCTTTTTATTCAATGGTAATTTTTTTAAACAAATTTTTGGCACTCCAATGGGTAGCAAAATATCCCCCATAATATGTAATTTTGTTTTGGATGAACTTATAACAACGTGTAAAGAAAACATACCTTTTCACATACCATTTATTTAACGTTATGTAGATGATTTGATTTTATCGGTCCCTGAAAACAAGGTAAACTCAAAGGCAAACAATTAGCGGTGCACGTCATAGATTTAATGACGTCATAACTCAATGGTACAAACTTGACGGCAAACAAATTCAACAAATTTTTCCTCATATATAAGTTTTTTCGCTACCGTTAAGTTTTGCAGGAAAGCGCTGTTGCCAAATAAAAAACATATATGTATTTACCACAGCAACTACCGGCTACATTGTTTCTCTTTGTCATTCAAGAGTCTGAAACAAAGATAACTATATGTACTGTAAGTGTCAAACCCATGTTGTCCTATAGAAGGTTATGTAAGATTTGTTTATAGTTGTGAAGTTGGTTAAAATATAAACCTATAAACTGTCTACAAAACAAATTCTGTTACTTTAGTTTCTCGATTTGATTTCGATTCAATTTTTTGGATATTTTAACTTAATTGTGTTAAAACAAAAATGCCGTCGCATTTGACCAGTCATTGCAAGCAATTAATTGCAAATTTAATTGAATATTTTGAAAGGGAGAAGAAAAACGGTGGTCTATTATTACCACAAGAAGCAATTATAGAGGTATGTAGGTCTTATTATTTAAATATATTTAGAAAGTATTTTATTTAGAACAGATAATACAATTATGTATACTAAAAATACTGTTTTAGAGAGTTGCATCAGCGTTTAAGTTGAGTATTTCTACTGTCAGCAAAGTTTCTCAATCCGCAAAAGAGAATACACCTTTATGTTCTCCACCTAAGAAAAGACCGAGACCTGTAAAACCGATAACTAATTGCAATAATGCACCTCTAATTCGAAATGTAATTTATGAAATGTATGAAAAAAGTAAGTATATTTTAATATTTTATTGACACATGTAAGACTTTGTTGTCAATTATATTATAGACTATAGATTAAATTTTCTTTTAGAGCAACATATAACTGTTAAAACTCTACATGCAGTTTTACAAGAGAGAGATCTATTTGAAGGTAGTGAATCATCTTTACGGAGAGTACTGCATAAAATTGGATTTAAGTGGCAGAAAGACAATCCAAAGTTGATGGTAAAAGATATATATATTGTTCTTCATGCTGGTAATGTAAATGGATTTATTCATGATGCTGAATTAATATTCAGTTCAAAAGATGCGACTTCAGACTACCATGGTGAGAAGAACGAAGAAAATTTTTTACACTGGTTTCAAACCAAATTCAAGCCCAAGATTCAGCAGTGGCTTATGGAACAAAAACTACCATTCGATGAAAAACTTTTAAAAGCAGAAATGTTGAATATTGTAAATTTAAATAAACCGCCAAAAATTTATAAAGTTGATCAGTTGGCTGAACATATGGGTCATAGAGTTCTACGTCTTCCTCCATATCACTGTATGTTTAATCCCATTGACCATATATGGGGAATATAAAAAAATTATTATAATCTACATAGGTAGGGACGTAACAACAAAAAATGACTGTTTGGCTATGTGGAAAGAAGCATTATTAACTATTACTCCTGAAATATGGTCAAACACTATTCAACATGTGGACAAAATCATTTATGACTCTAGGGAAAGAGAGGTACGTTTTGATAGGAATGACATTGCACCTGTGGTTATTAATTTTAATGAAGACGGAGAAAACAGTGACACTGATGAAGACTTTAATTTTGATCAGTAAAAATAAGTATTTTTATTTCCAATAATTTTATTAAAATATAAAAGTGAAAATCCCAGTGGTTGGCTGTATACCATAGTTATAAAAAACTTAAGTACAATGAAGTAAAAACTTAGAATTTGTTCAACCATTGAACAAACTACGGATATAATTCTTATCTATCTAGGTCTGCTAGGTTTGCAAATCAGTATACAGACAGGTTAGATTGCTTTGAAAAGCAAAGTATTTTAAAGTGCAATTAATATTTTGCACTTGATTCTTTGATGCTACTAGCTGTGTAATTTAGTTTAATCAATTTTAAATTGTGACCTGGTTTTTATTTTGTATTGTTTCTTTCTTTTGTTGGTTTTAAATATTGTCTTTGTTAGTTTTAAATTTCATGACATGTAATAAATTAGGGTTTAAAAATTTTATATTTTAGTATTATAATATTGCAATATTGCATTTAAATTGGGCAACTGCTCGTTAACAAATAAATAAATAAGTTATAAATGCAAAATCTTGGAAAACAGAAGATCTTGTTAATTATCTGACAGGGTAAATAAATATATGAAAAAATACCTTTAAGAATATTCTTTTCTAGATATTACTTTCAGAATGAAAGAAGAATCAAAAGTATTAGGCTCGCTGTATGGAGTTTGGAAATAAATATGATATAATAACTTAAAACATTTAGTAGAAACATTACTTGAAAAAACAGATAAGTAAAAAAATCTAAAAGGTTTTATTCACATTCTACTTGCCCATAGATATTCCTATAATAAATTTTGTTCAATGTGTAGAGTATATGCCATATATGTAATGCAAAATACATGTACTGTAATATATATTTGTATTGTCATCATGTTGTTTGTAATATTTTGTAAATATACATATAAAACATAACTGTGAATTTCATTTCTAAGCATAGTTGTAAAACATATGTTTATGTAATATTAATCAAAAAAAGGGAGAAGAGGTCATAATGCAACATTTCATTTTGCTTCCATAGTTTCAATATTACTGTTTTTATGTTCACACATTGTCAACTTAAGAACACACCACAAACTAGGAGAAAAACTGCTTAAGAAATAAATGTCTACAATATAATTTGAAAATAATATTTTCACATATTTAAGCTCCACAATAAAAAGATTATTTTAGATCCATAGAAATATCAGTGTATCATAAAATTTCAGGCCAATGTTTTTTAAATGCATTCATTTTTTTCGAATTCTGAAAAAACTAATAAATATTTTTCAAAAATTTGAAAATAGAACGAAAGATTATTAACGATGGCCGAAAGTCCCTTAGAATCAACAAAAAGTTTCTTTTGAATAAGATATTTGTAATTAAAAATCACACTAAATTTTATCTTTCTTTTTTTCACCACTGTAACTTTTTAAAATAAACATTATAGAAGTTTTCAGGGGATTTCGGCCCTCGGTAATAATGTAGTCCTTCATTCTGTGTTAAAATTTCTCAAAATACTTATTAGTTTTCTCAGGATTCGAAAAAAATTAATGCATTTAAAAAGCATTGGCCCGAAATTTTGCGCCTCTATAATCTTAACCTAAAAATTTTTCTTATTCTTTTTTGATTCCAATATTATGACAGACGTCAGGTAGAATTTACGATTCTCACTTCATCTAATAATGACGTCATATAAACTCGTCACTAGTTCTAGCCAATGAAATGCTCGGTGTAATAGGAGTGATATGTCAAGAAAATCTGATTATTCCCTATCTATTTGTTCAAATTTAAAATATGGCAACAAGGGGAAAATTGTGTACAATTTTTATTGTTTGACTTTGACTATAACTGATGTTTTAAACACTTTTAACGCCCAATGTGAACACCTAAAGTTTACGGTTGAGAGAGAGGCTGATAATATGATTTCTTTTTTAGACATGCTAATCAATCGTGGCAATGATGGCATACTAAAGACGGAGTGGTATCGTAAACCTTGTTTTAGTAACCGTTTCATAAACTTTTATTCTCAACATCCATCTAAGATGAAAACAAATTTGGTTTTGGCTTTAAAAACGAGGGTTATTAACTTGTCACACATAGAATTCAGGGACAAGGGACTAAAAAAGTTGAGATCCATACTACAAGAGAATTCTTATCCCATAGGACTGTTAAATAAACTCATTTTCGGTTCTCCTTTTCCTTCATAAGTTTCTGTCAACCAAAATTTTCATAACAATGAGATCCGACAAATGACATTGACAGATAACGCATCAATATTACCATCTAAAATAACTTATGGTTGCCTACCCTACATTCCATTTCTGACACCTAAGCTTTAAAAATATTGACACATCTTTAAAAATATTAGTGGCTTAAAAATTACAACCAAAAATGTGAAAACAGTATCAAAGCTTTACACAAAAACAAAAGATCCTTTCACAATACAGGAGTCATCGAATGTTGTTTATTCTATACCGTGTACTAATTGTAATAAAATTTACATAGGATAATCATCTCGTAATTTTCACAGCAGGGTGATATCACATCGTAGTGATATAAAAACCAAAAAAATCAATGCATGTGCATTGATAGAACATGCACTAACTCTGAAACATGAATTCAATTTCGATGATTCCTGTATTTTGGCAAAAGAAAAGAACCTTTCAAAACGTGTTTTTTTGGAAATGTGTTTCATAAAATCTAGCACATCTTGCATTAACAAAAGGTCAGACATAGACAAATTAAGGAACATTTTTTGTTATTTACTAGAAAAACACCAAAAATAAAATAAATATTTACCTGTACATAAATTACACCTCTATGTATAATATGTTGCATACCATTAAGACAGGTTTAAAAAGCATAGTTCACCTAAGAAGGGCCTCTTCTATTTCTTTAAAAGAAAGATAACATTAATTACACCTAATTAAATATTAATTGCAGTGTTTACTTTCCATTCTCTGATTGAGTTAATATACACAAGTAAAACATGCTATCAACCAAGTTTTACTATTTTTACAATAAATTTTAAAAATTTTATAATGTATTCTGTCTATAATTGTATATTTTAATGTTTTAATGTGTGTTATAAGTGTTGAGTGTCAATGCTTATATAAATAATCTCAACGACTAGTAGGGTAAACTGTGCAAATACCGGTCAGTGGATAATGGCGGTCATCCCGATTGTGCGAAATCTATTCAATCTGGCAACCTCCTATACCTGCCAACGTGTCGCTACACTACTCTGTATTCAGATTGCTGACGAACGTTGAGTTGGCGCAAACCATTGTCATAGAAATATTATTAACCTGTTTTCAGTGTTTTCGATCTTATTTTTATGCTGAGTAATATAAGGTCTTCATTCATTTTTATTCACTTGTAGATCTTAAAATTGGTTACAATTGATTATAATGACGTTAGCTGCCTATTCCTTTTTTAAAGATCAATATTTTAATACATGTTTACGAGTAAAAAATTCTAAGAAAAAAAATGCCAACAGGAGGCAATGCCGGTCAGTTGACCGGTATTACCCCTATGCTATAATTTATACCCTATACTATTAATCCTTAGAGATTAATCCATCCATTTTTCGACATTGCAAGAAAGAATAAAAAGTAAAAATCTTCAAGGTGTCTCATTAGGTAGAAAATCAGTATTTTCTGCCGGACAAGAAGCTAAAATAGCCACACAAAAAAAAATATTTAGCTTAATTTTTTATGGCGTAACAGCAATAGAACTGAGAAAATTAGCATTTGGGTTTACAAGATAGTTTTTCTTGTAATAAAACACCTTTTTCTTGTAATTGGTATTACAAGAAAAAGGTGTTTGATTCTAGTTCTTTGGAATCGGATATTGATATATCATGTGATAACAGTGACGATGCATACGAAGATAGATGCCTGGTTTACAGCGAGTTTGGCAAAAAAAAATGAATTGTGGTATATATTTACCGTTTGCTCACGATGGGCTTATTCAGAGTGCAGTGGATGGGATTCTGCAGTTATACCTGCGATGACTGTCAACTATTTTTACATTAAAATACATATTTTTGTTTGTTTTGTAATAAAAAATATTTTTTCACCTTTCTTACTGATTTACTTGAATTATGACCCATTAAGCCACATTCGTTAATCGTTTTATAACAAAAAAATGTTAAATAGATATTGATTTTTATTTTGATAATAACACAAACAAACTGACTGGCATTACCCACACTCATGACCGGTATTGTCCATGTATGGTGACAATACCGGTCAAAGATACTTTTTTATGTTTTGTCTCTGTCAAAGACAAAAATTTTATAATTTTAAAATTTAATGTATCTTGCAATAAGTTAAAACCCCAAATTACGGATTGACGGCTTAAATTTGATTCGCAGAGTTTTACTTTTTTTTATATTAAATTTTCTTCTTAGATGACCGCGATTTGCACACTTTACCCTAAGTTACACTGAAGAATTGTGATATTTTTTAAATATTTACATTTTTGCCTTATTACAGTGTCTTGAAAAAAGAATAAAACCATTCCGAAAGCTCGACAAAAAAGTAAAAAGAGTGTTACAGTTAACATCCCGGCCAATATTCTGACTGCAACCCTAATAAACTGTGTTATTTGTTTATATCGACAGTCAATAATATCCAGTATTTCTTAGATATATATAAATATGAAGGACCCTTATATTAAATTAAATATTAAATAGATTTGTGGGCGGTAGATGTCTCTCCGGCCCTGGTTGAAAATTCTATTTCAGACTTGATATCTGATAAAATTGCTTTCCCGACATTTTATTATCTCCTTTCAAATTTCAACGACTGGAAATATCCAAAGTTATGGAATCCTCATAAGCTTAAAGAGTTTATACCAGAATAATGGAAACATCTCCAAGTACATCTTATCTGGCCCATAAAAAATTCAATTGCTATAAAATTTAAAGTTTAATTTTCACTAAAACTTCAGAACGAAAAGATTGAAAATTTATTATTTATATGGCTCTATCTATGGTCCATAAAGTAAAGAGTGAACTCGCTTTCCTACAAAATAGATTCATTACTTATACTGTATTGCAAACTCTACTTTTAAACTTGAAAATGCAATAATTATTGTTTTTCCAAATGTACATATATATATATATATATATATATATATATATATATATATATGTATATATATATATATATATATATATATTTATATATATATATATATATATATATATATATATAATATATATATATATATATTTCTATGGATGTTTGGTTTTTCATACTGTTCTTTTTAGATGAACTGATGATGCTTTCTGATTAGAAACCGAAACGTTTTCAATAAATAGATAAAGTAGCCACCTTCTACTCGTACCTAAATTAAATTGCGTATTCTGGGACCAACAACAATTTCTTAGAAGTTAAAAAATGAATAATTGAAAAGTTATGGGGTTTTAGGGTGGGGTGCATTGGTTAAATATATATATATATATATATATATATATATATATATACATAAATATATATATATATATATATATATATATATAAAAAACTGGTTTGCCTCTTAGTACTTTTTCCATAAGCTAGTTTTTGTCAAGATGTGGCTTCTTTTTTAATATTTTTTACCTATTTTCCTAATTTCTGATTACCTATAAATCTACCTACTACCTACTAATCTAAAATATAAATACATTTTCATATTAATACCAGGTCTCTATAATCTTACTTAACCATTTACAAATATGTGGTGGATTTTACAAATGTTTAAAATGATCTCCATGTTTAAGGAAAATTAAATATTTTGGAAAGTCATGGTCTTCAGACGAAATCGATTTGCAGCTTTCATGATTCTATTTGCAAGGTAAAATCAAGCGTGAAAGATTCATAGGAAGACGAAGAATTTCCTGATTAAGAACCCTAAGAGGGTGGTAGATTTGCAACTCAGTAGATCTTTTTAGAGCAGCCGCCAATAAGATACGGGTAGCTGTGATGATAGCCAACCTTCGATAGGAGAAGGAACTACAAGAAGAAGAATGATTCTATTTCTTAGTCGTTCGTTCATAACTGAAGCAAAAGTCAATTGGGTTAAGTTTTGCACCTCTAGGTGGCGCATCAGGGTCCCCTTTTATCCAATGTTCATTATACTAATCGAAAACGTATTTTTTTTTATTTTATTATGGTAATGTACTGGAGAGCATTCCTATAAAAGCCACATTTTTTGACCTCTAAGTCTAACTGCTTTATCTAAGTACTCTGGTAACACGTTTTGTAGAAAGTGTAAATCATTTTTACCATTTAAATTGTTTGGACGAAATATTGGCACTATTACAATATTATCCACAATTCCTGCCAAACGTTAACTATAAAATTTCTTTGGTGATGAGAGACTTTTTTTGCGTAGGGGTTTTCTTTGGCCCAGGAGTGCGTGTTATGATCGTTCGTAAAGCAATTTCTGTTAAAGGTAGCTTTGTCGGTAAAAAAACGTGATTAATAAAATTGGCATTTTGTGTTTTTTGTTAAAAACCAATTGCAAAACCCTATTCTTTTAGAATAATCTTCACCCAGTAATTCCTAAACGGGTTTAACTGATAAGGATGAAACTGCTGTTCCTTGAATCTTCTCCAAATTGTCATGTGAGAAACATCTAATTGAGCTACTAGTACACTTGTAATGCTTCTAGGGATTTCTTCAATTGCTTAAAAAATCTATTCAATGGTTGCAATGTGCCTGTTCTTCGTAAACGTCGAGCAATGGAAAGAAATAATCGTGTGCCTGGTGTATTTCGATTAGGTTATTTTTAATCATAACGCTGCAATATTCCCTTAGCATTCACCTGTAATTTAGAAATTATCAATAATTACCTAAGACCCTAATTTAGCCTGCTCAAACTTACTCAGAATTAAATGCACATCTGACATTTCTAAAAACGTGTACTTACACAATTAAAATAGAAAATTTAGTTTTTCTTAATAATAGAAAAAGTACTAGAAGGCAATTTTTTTTAAAACGTTGTGTTTAACTAATGGTACCACAATAATAATTGAATTGAAATGCATATAAACATTTGCGGGGGTTACAGGAAACAAAATCCCCATAAAATTTTTATGTGGAGTACAAATTTCACTGTTATTTTTTTTAAGATATTAACACCATAAGAATCCCACATGTCTAATTTGAATATAAAATCTGTAACAGTTTTCGATACCTATATTAAAAAAGTAATTTTCATTTTGTAACTTCAAAGAGGTGTAACTTTTTTTATGTGTAAATTTGTACAAAGGTAAGTTAGGTTCAATCGAACTATTTTTGGTCCCCGAATACGTGATTTAGTTTCTGGCCTACCTTTTTGTTAAACCCTGTATATATGTATATAAATAAAATAAAATAATATTACATTAAATTTCATCTACAAAAATTAAAAAAATATATGTTTGTTTTGTTGTAGCAGTAGCAACTCCGGTACTTGGAAGTAATTATTGTTTAACCGGAAACCTCGATGTGTTAGTTCTAGAGTAAATTACTATTTAGCAGTTAACTAAATACTGGCTGCTGCTGTGAACAGCGCTGTTGGAGAATCCTGAAATTTGAATATGGGTTTCTCTCTTATTTGGTACATGAATATGTATTACAAGGTAATATAAACGCTAAAACGCGTCATCAATTATTCGAATAATTCAGTTAAAATATGCGTAGTTAAAAATTATTACTACGAGAAGATAATGCTTTATTTCAACAAAGCATATTTATTACGTACAATACAAACACTAGGGAAACTAAAAGCAACAAAGTCACTTGGAGTGAGGAAAGTAACGAACACTAACATATTTAAAATGAAAACACCATGGTGTAGAGAGGAAGTGAAGAGAAATTATTAAGAAAAGCAGAAAGCCTTTTTAGAATATAGAACACAACAAACACAACAGGCATATAACCACTATAAACGAATCAGAAATAAAACGAATAATTTAGTTGGACAAATAAAAAGGGAACACTGGCAGAGTACACACAGAACACGTAAAAAGAAATATGGAAAATAATCTGTGGACAAAAAAAGGTGGCGATAATAAACCACCAACACCACAGGTGTCAACAAACGAAGAAATAAATATTGAGAAATAAGAAGTAAAGCATTAAGGAAATTAAAAAATAGAAAATCACCAGGAGAGGACAAAATAACCAAAGAACTCCTAAAGTACGGAAGTGATTAGATCTGCCAAAACAACTATTAAAACTAATCCAAAAAATAATAAAACAAAACAGAATTCCTTAAGACTGAAGACCAAGCATTCTAATATCTTTTCCGATTTCTTTTAAAAGGGAGACAAGTCAGACCTAAAGAAGTGCTGAGGAATTAATTTATTAAATACAGCACTAAAATTTATAACCAAAGTGATAATAAATAAATTGAATGAAAATATAAAACCAACAGAAGAACAAGGTTTTAGGTTTGGAAGTCATGCATCAACACTATATTTATAATCAGGCCAGTACAAAAATACAACAAACCGGAGTATCTGTGTTTTGTGGAATTTAAAAAGGCATTTGAGCAAGTCATATGACGGGATGTTATCCACTTATTATACGCAAGAGAGATACCTCTATATCTACCATAGAGAAAATATCTACCAAAACAACACAATAAAAGTAAAAGTAGAACAAGAACTAACCGACCCTATTAAAGCTGGCAATGGGATAAGACAGGGAGATTTCTGTCCTCAATCTCAATTAAGTTCTCATCTTAGATTATAGATAAAATATTAAAAAAATAGTAAGAACTAAACAGGGATACCAAATGGCGTAGCAACTTAAAATAATCTGCTATGCAGACGATGCAATACTACTCTCTCAAAGTGTAGATGATTGACAACGTATACCAATTTTTCCCATAAAAGACAAACTGCATGATTATAATAGAAAATATACCAAGATGTAAATTTAAGCTAGAAGGTCAGATAATTAATTTAACAAGTGATGTAGTTTAAATATCTAAGCATTACATTATCTAGCTACGGAAAGCTCGAAACTGAAGTAAAATATCAAGTAAAGAGAGCAGCAGTTTGCCCAAATAAAACAATGTGGAGACATAAAAATACCAGAAAAGAAATGAAAGGCAGAATTTACAAAACAGTCATCAGATCAACAACGGCATACGCACACACACACACACACACACACACACACACACACACACACACACACACACAGAGGCAAAAACAATAATAGAAACAGCAGAGAGAAAAAATGATGCTAAGACACTATAAAACAGATCTAGAAGTACAGATATTTGACGTAGATGCAAGGTGGAGAACATCAATAACGGGGTAAGAAATAAAAGAGTAGAAGTAGAATGACAAAAAATGTAGTAATAAAGACATCGAGGGACGGTTTCTCAAAATAAACACGATCATTAGGAAGATCACGAAAATGATAGAACGACAACTTACTAAAGGCACATTCAAAAACAGACAGAGCCTTGTCTATATAATAAATAGCAGAAGAGGAAGAAGACTTTTTACCAAAACATTTACCTCTAAACTGCTATTTTTTTTTATTTATAATGAAAAAGTGCATCTCTGAATCTACATGGACTTTACGTATGTATTGGGTTGTATCCGCTGCGCTGTGAGCTGACGATGCGCCACTGAGCAAGTTATTAGAAGTTCCATATCTTTGTCAAAAATTAACATATAAACATTTACTAAAGCTTGTAATGTTCGTTTTGAGTTTTTCTTTAACCTGTTTTAACCAGATTTTCAAAGTTTGTCGCTTAAGTTTCTTTTAATCTCTTATAATTATATTAAGTTTTAACTTTTTAGTAAAATTTTAATTGTTAGTGCGTTACTTATACACCTTTTTATTAATAAAGACAAAGTAATTTTGCAAAGTTTTTATTTAAAGATGAAACAATTAGTTTTAAAATAAGTGGTTTTTGAAAGTAAATCGAAATGTACAAAAGCTAAAGCTCGGTACACATATACGCGCCAAACGGTATGCATACGGTATGCGAACGATATATTCGTTAATGTGTACGGCAGAAAAAACCGGTTGCGTACTCTTTGATCGCGAACCAAATTATTGCGGTTTATTCCACGACTTCAAAAGAAGTTCGTCTTTCAGTTTGGACGGCGCACTATAGACGCAGCGAACATTTTTATTGTCTCATCAAATCGACATTGTGTAAATGACGTGTTCCTTCCTAGAGAGATGTGAGAAAACAGTAAACTGATTTCAGAAATTTTTATTTCTGCTTTTTTAGAAATCTTTTTGCTCCGACCCTCCAGCTCCAATTTTTCTCTTAGTAGATTATTTTTAGCTTTAATTTTGTCATTTAGTTCTTCTTCTACTTTTACTTGATTTGTGTTATTTTGGTAGATATTTCAATCCTTAAAGTATACTCTTGAGTACAATAAGTGGATACTATTCGTTAATTTGACCCTGTCAAATGCCTTACTTAGGTCCAAACACATGAATAAGCCGGTTTGTACTATTCTCGAAATTTCTCATACAGTTGCCTTATTATAAATATAGCATTGGTGCATGGTCTTCCCGACCTAAAAACTTCTGCCAGTGAAATAATTTTAATCAGTTTATTTTTTATTACTTTGTTTATTAATTTCAGTGTTATCTTCAATAGATAAAATCCAAAATTATTAAATTTACCAGAAAGCCTCCAATGCCTCGTACACTTCTTCACGATTCACCCCTTCCTTCTTCTTCTTCTTCTTCTTCTTTTTCTTTTTTTTATATAGACATGACTCTGTCTGCTTTTAATGTGTCTCCAGTAAGTTATCATTCCATCGTTTGCGTGGTCTGTCTACTGATCGGCTTCCTATTGGGGAAATGTCTCTTGCCGTCTTTACTACTCTATTTGTTGTCATTCGGCTTATATGATCGTTCCATTCTACTCTTCTATTTCTTACCCAGTTTTTGATGTTCCCCACCTTGCATCTATGTCATATATCTATACTTCTAGTTCTGTCCCATAGTGTCTTACCATCCATTTCTCTAAGTGTTTTCATCTCTGCTGTTTCTAACATCCTTTTTGTCTTCACTGTGTCAGGTCTTGTTTCTGTCGCGTATGTCATTATTGGTCTGATAACTGTTTTGTAAATTCTGCCTTTCGTTTCTTTCCCGATATCTTTCCCGATATTTCACCTCTTCCTGTAGTTAATAATTGTAAAATACTGCCTTAATCCTTTGATTTACGACTCTCTTGAAAGCAGCGTATTTTAAGGTAACAAGTTCTGCCACAAAAGACTAAATATTTTTTAAACGGTATCTCATTATCACTGAGGTGGATATCGCATTACGCTCAAGTCCATTTGAGAGTCTCCACTGTAAAGTTGATAAACCCCCTTTTGGATAAGATAGCAATATCTTCTCCTTTCCAATGTCTGTCTCTTCTAAATCCTTTATTTATGTCTACCGTTTATTCACATCTATCTATACCAGCCCTGCCCAATAAGAAACCACTGATATCCACTAAAACGGCTTCAATAGATATCACCTTAACAACTTATATCCAAATTTGTAATGATTTAGAAACAGAAGCATACATATTCACCAGGATATTATGACAAACTCACTGGAGCTCCTTAAATACATCCTTACGTGCAATCCACTCCTTATGGTATAATCCATTATACACTGGCCTCACGGGACTATTTAGCTAAGACCTTACAATTATATGAAGAATCCGAATAGATCACACCAAACTTACACATAGCTTCCTGATAATATCAGATGCCCGACCTATCTATCAAACAAGCCAGTGCCAACTAAAAGTAAAAGAGATTCTTACCAAATGTCCTCAATACAGTGAAGTCAGATGACAGATAAATCTCACAGCGCAGCTAGACGACATTCCCATTGATCCCAACTTTTAGAAATAGTACATTGTTTACCGGGTAGGAAAAGCTTAACATTCCTGGACGACTGTGAGGATTGCTAAGTCGAGGCGCAAGCCGAGACTTAGCAACACAGAGTCCAGGAATGTGGCTTTTCCTACGAGGTAAACATACTATTTTTCCGCAAATCGTTTAAAATTCGACAGATATTGATTGATTTAAAAAAAAAACGCGATAATTTTATTCCCAAATAAATGGTGCTTTGAAATTCCTAATAAAATTACTTGGGTTACTATGGAAACGTATTGAGGTTGAATTGTCAAACTTATGTAGAACACTAACAACTGTACGGAAATATCATTTCCTTACAGTAAGGAAGTCCTGACTTTTTCTTCAAGAAATTTTGACAGGAATGTCAAAATTTCCTGGCGATTTGCGGAAAAGTATCATTATAATAAAAACTGTAAAAGATTTCTGTATGATATACTTAATGTATGATATACTTATGACAATATATGATAACTTATTATTGCTATTCTACCTCTTGTAATGTTATTTGTTATCACGTTCGTGCGAGTGGCCATAATTGCCGAGGACGTAAATGTAAATAAAAAAAAATATTATAAAGAATCATATATAAATTTTAAAAAATCATATGATTTTAAAAAATAGAAGAAGCTTTTTTTATTCTATTAGAAGTTTCTTTATGCCTTTTTTGAAAAAATATATTAATTCCTGCTTTATTGTTGAGGACATTTTCTTGTCTTAACATGTACTTCTTATTTATAGATCAACGCAAGTAAACATTTACATATTTTTGTATACACATATTTTACTATCGGAAAATTCTTTAATTACACATTTTTACATAATATAACTTATACATTTTAGAGGTAGATTTTTTTTGGTTATATAACTTTGAGACATATTTTTCAAAAATACGAAATATTTGAAATACCGTAAAGCTCAACGTAAAATAACATCACGTCAAGCCACATAAAAGTTTTAAAATATATCTCGCATTGAAAGGACAGAAAATATATATGGAATGGCTAACGAGACAGCAACACAATGACAACTGAGTAACGATCCTGCCATTATTAATGCCAGGAATTGGTTTAAAACAAAAATATTTCTCTGTTGAGTTCACATTTTTTAACTTTTTAGAATCCTACTTTGAATTTTACCCATTGTTGTAAAACAGCAACTAATACTATATGAGCTCAGAAATGTATAAAAACGTTGAGTTGTTAAACAATTCCATTTTAAAACTAACTTGAATTATGATTTAGCGTTTGTGCACTTATTTAAGTAAAAATTTCTATGGACAGGTTTAAACAGAATAACAAGTAGTTATTAAGGACTCGACAGATAGTGAAACACAGTCACTTTTTGTCCATTTGTCCGTCCATTTGTGCAATATTTCACGCAGAAAAAGTCCTAGAAACTTCTTCCTATTTTTATATTTTTAGGTTTTTTCATTTTCTTGAAGAAAATATTCTAGAACATTGAAATTGGTTTGTATATTTCTCTTGTTCCAAGGAAAGTCCCTATTGAATTTGGATTAATAGGTTTTCTTCTTTTCATATTTTTATAGCCTTTTACTAAGATAACAGACCAATGTTAAAAAAAAATTTCCATTTATTTCTAATAGTAACATATAATTAATCAAACTTGTAAATTAAAATCAAATTTAACATCGTCTGTAATAGTGCATGTGCTAACTATCCAAGAAAATCCATTTATTGTGCAATAATGTTCTTTTTAATAGAAAATACAAAGAAATATAATTCTTGTTAAATAAAAATATTATGGTCTAAAGGTCTAAAAACGTTTAACCAGGATAAATTCGTAAATTCAGCAGAATTGTTCTCTAATCCTTATTGAAGTTTAAAACTTCAATAACCAATATTTAATCTTCAGCAATCGCGGCAGGGTATTATAAAACTACAAAGTAAAATTCCTCTGCCATGCTTTTACAGTCAAATATTTTGCAGTTGGGATTTAATCCCGAATATTCTCACAGCAAAATGAATTTTCCAGTCCAGTAAAACTTATAATGAAATCCACACTGACTAAAAAGAGGAATAGATAGGGTTTTAGCGGTTATGTGTAATATAGTTATAAAGAAGCAAATATAGCTGCAATTCGGGATAAATCTAGTATGTTAGAAAATTTAAAATCGTTAATGAATTTTAATGATTTAAACGCAAAATTATGATAAACGAACGTTAAAAAAACATAAAACAAACATGTGATTAGTATCACAAAACTCAACGTTAAGAAAACCAAATATATGATAGCAAACAAAACAATATACAGGATGACGGTATAAAAGTCGGAGATGATGTACTGGATAAAGTAGAGAAACTCGTGTATTTAAGCAGTAATATCAATGTTAGCTCGGATCGAATCGTAGAAATTAAAAGCCGTATAGAACAAGCCCGAACAACTTTTGTACAAATGAGGAACGTACTTTGTAGCTATGATCTAAGCATTGACTTTTACGTTTAAATGATATACGGCAATATTTTTCCAGTACTGCTGGATGGAGGTCAGCATTGACTTTAAGTGAATCGATGCTTAAGTGCTGCGAAGTATTTGAGATATGGTTATATAGACAACTACTAAAAAAATACGCATAGCTTTGATGATAGCCAAACTTTGGAACGAAGACGGCACTTGAAGAAGAAGAAGAAGACAACTACTACAGATAAGCTGTATCGGCAGAGTTAAAAATGAGGACAGACCAGTTTGCTAATTAGTTTCTAGTTTTTTACTTGTGTTGTGGTGTATTTTTATATACACCTATATTGTGTGTTTTCAAATAAATGCAATCCCTATTGGACATTGATAAAAATTGAAAGACGTCCTCTTCGACGAAAGAAATAGATGTGGATGTAATTAGTGAGAACAGTGCATTGGTAATTAAAGATTAAACAACTCAGAAAAAAGATGGTTTGCAGACCACGAAAATGAAGATAAAGCATTTTAATTTGCTATCAGATAAGTACAATTTAAATAATATTATATATACTGTTTAAGAAATTAATACTTAGTATATAGAGAATATTGCATGCAGTTTTAAGTATATATAGAACAAAGCGTAAGATTAAAAAATAATCAACAATAGAGTATGTAGATAAGAAAATTGTAGTTATAACTTTTTTGGGAAATATTCTTCTAAGTTTCGTTACCTTCAATCAAGTTTATTTTCCCGTTGAGCAATTTGTTTGTAGAGTTGTACAATGTTACATGTGTCTGAAATTTTGACATGTTTATAAACAGTGCAAAATTATACAGGATTCCTGTATACAATGCGGTGAAATTAAAAACGCAGATCATAAATGTGACAAAACCAAGTTTTGCATACACTGTAAAAATAGTGACCATGTAACAATACCTAAAAACTACCCTTTATATGGAAAGCCGAAGAAAATTAAGACCATTATGATAGAGTATCACATTACCATTTTAGAAGCAAAATATACTGTGAAAATTCATTCTCCGGCCAAATTTGTCACAATCCTTTTTCTGTTCTTTCAAATTTGAAGAATTTGAAGAATGATAAAGAATTTCCCACACTCCCTGTTAATAATAAAAATATTTCTTTAAATCGACCCAATAGGATTATGAGACAAACTCAAATTCCAACACACCGTCAAACTAATTTTGATAGCGAAAATCTTTCTACGGAAAGAATGGAAAAGCCAACTCCCCTCCTATTTAATCAACAGTACAGCATTAAATTTTTACCTTTGCATTTGGACCCTCACAACACTTACCTCCTAACTAGGGATTGCAATCCAGCAGCATTTTCAGTCCAGCTGGATTTTTGCAAGACTGGCCTGAATCCAGCAGGATCCAGCAAAATGTGGAATCAAAATAAAAACACGATTTTAATGTTTTTTTTTGTTCATTTATTACTTTTTAATACAAATTAATAAAATAAAAACTTGAAATAAAAATTATATTAGCTGTATATAATTAAATAAGGACGTATAATCAGTCGCAATTCGCAATCAATCTTACCTCTCTTTAACATAAAATGGCTAGAGCAAATGCCATAATTATCATGAGATAAAAAAAACTCAGTAATCCGTGGAAGCGAAACATAGGGCTTTGCTTGTGTCGGCTGAGAATTGACAATGATATTGTCAATGAAATCTTATCCAAATGAACTTATCTATTGTAAGTGTAGTTCATTTGAAGCAAATTTTATTAATGGTAATTTTGAGTGGACACAAGTTAAGTAATATGTTCTTTCTTCCATGGCTTACAGAGTTTTTTTTGGATATCATGATAAAAATCAGCCTGTATTCTAAATTTCTAAACAACAGAATCATGAATTATTTAGTTTTTTTGGAAGTGAGACATTAAAAAACATATTTTATCTTTTGTCTTATCGCCTAACCTAATTCGCACAGATCTGCACACTCTACGCTGGTTGGTTTTAATGTCATCAAATAGTCCTAAACCATGGACAAATGATCGCATTTCACTCTTTAATCTCTTTAAGTAAATGGTCATTTCCTTTTTAAAATCTTTTCGTAATCTTTTTGAGAACCAGCTTTTTTTTGGTTATAAAAGATTTCTCTATCTCGTTTCAGTTCAATCTCAAGTTCTTGCTCTAAAGTAAAATTCACGGGCTCCGGATTAGCTGGCATATTTTCTACTTCCATTATGTCCTCTTGCACTGTTTCCACAATTACTTGTTTATTTATACGACTTAACAATTGTTTCTTCTCTTGTCGCGTTGCATTCTTTTTCGGCATGGGGAAATAACCAGGATTGTTTAGTCATTCGTCGTACTTTTTGGGATTTTGTACACTAATGTACCTGTAATTTTAGTTTAGTGGCTATTTAGTTTATCTAAGACAAATTTCAAGGTTGTGTCGACTGTTATCAAAGTGCACTCTCTTCTACTGAGAGCTTCTACAGCCAGTTTCACCGGTTGAAAAGTGGCGATCAACTCATTGATTAGTAACCACTCGCCAGCAGAGAATTTGATCGCGGAATCAATGTCTATCAACGCTTTATCGATGCAAACTTTTAGGCTGTAGAAACGTTCGAGCATACTGAGCAAACTGTTTCACCTGGTGCGGCAGTCAAACTTAATTTCTTGCCTTGCTCTTCCTTGACATATTTTTGCAAGAACATGTCGTCTTTGGTAGGTGAGTTTTAGAACGTTTTAACAACTTTTCGTATTTTCATGAGTAAATGGCTGTATTTTAACAAGACTCACCGATGAAGAGTGGGCAAAGAAAGAGAGGTGATGTATACCATTAAAAGGAGAAAGTTGGAATATCTCGGACATATAATGAGAAACAGCACTAAATACAGATTACTGATGGTAATCCTACAGGGTAAAGTATTCGGAAAGCGAGGAATTGGGAGAAGGAGAATATTATTTTTGAAGAACCTGAGGAAATGGTTCTCCACAACAACAACGAATCTATTCAAAGCATCAGTTAATAAAATAATTATAGCCAGAATGATTGCCAATATTCGGAACGAATAGGCACTGAAAGAAGAAGACCGATGTTGGTTCGATTGTTACTACAAATCCTTCATTCATCTCTCTCTCCATATCTTCATTTTCGTCTTCATATTCATCAGTGTCATCTATTTCTGCTTGTTCTACTTCTCTTTGAGGTTTCTTTTTATACAGCACGTCTACTACAGCAAAATGAATTTCATGTACATAGCACAGTTGTTGATAGCAAGGTATGAGCTTGCCAACTTTCACCATAACGTATGCGCCGTCGGTTGTGATAGCAATGGTGTCGGATTCAATCATTAAACCAAAAATTTTCAACCGTTCTGTCATTAATTCAATGCAGTGATCGGTAGTGCACGAGCTGTGAATTCTGATCAAACCTAGATTAAAATGTTCTGCATTGTGCAAACTGAGATTTATGTATTTGCGATTTTTTTGGGAGGTCAACTCGTCGAAGTTCAACGAAAATCGTTGTCCTTTTTTTATAAACTAGTAAATTCTTTTATAAGGTTTGCTTAGACTTTCTCTGCATACCAGTAAATTATCGCTCTTATAGTGTTTGGAGAAGTTTTTAATTGGAATCCACTTTTTGCGAATAACCGTCTCAAGTGGAATGAGGTACAAAATTAACTCAAGCTAAAACCATCTTTGCAAACCATTCTAGTAACCATATCTTTACCAAATCCAATTACTTACCATTCAGTTTCCAAACAGTTCACACGGCAGTACATTAGATCGAAAGAGGCACTTATTAGGCATAAAAACAGTGTTACTGGCGAGAGCAGAAATTAGACAAATAGAAGAGGTCTAAGAGCAGAACAGCTATTTTATACCTACAATAGATAATAGTAATTTTAATGTCTTATAAACATTTTTTTAAAATAAGTCAGTGGAACGCTAGATCTGCTGTTGCCAATAAAGGCAGCTTAACGAATTATTTTAACAAAGAAAAAATAGACATTCTTCTTCTCAGTGAAACATGGGTTAAAAAAATTTGCAATATCGATTTAATGGTTATATTATTATCAGGAATGACAGGCACGTCGGTTTTGGCGGCGTTGCCATATTAATTCATAATTCAATTTATTTTAGTGAATTAAAGTTAAATTGTAGTTATAATAAAGATATTCAAGTATATGGTACAAAGACTAAATACGAAAAAAGTGAATTAAGCATATTATCTATATACAAATCGCGTAAAAGTAAAAGCACAGTATATGATTGGACGAATATTTTCTCGGAAGTAAGTAAACCAGCAATTATAGGTGGAGACTTCAACGCTCGTCATACAATCTGGCGATCGAATTTTAATGACGTAGTTGAAAAACAACTTATAACAGCTGCAGATGATTTGCTTGTGGCATTTTAAAGTAAATGCCAATAAGCCACAATTGAACGATAAAATAAGTTTATTGACATTTCAATTTCCACTTTCGAAATCGTTCTGAAAATACAAACATTAATAAATCAATTTATTATTGTGATTTCCAAAGTGGAAATTAAAACGTCAATAAATGTATTTTAACGTTCAATTGCGGTTTATTCCCATTAAAATAGTATCTACGAAAATATACTATTTTGCGTGTCCATTATTCGACTATACTAAATATTTTCTATTTTATTTTGTATACACACAAAATGAAACAAAATATAACGACCGAGAACTTTTGTTCTGAAACGTGCGAAAAAGTTGTATTTAATATCCACATGTTCAGATGGGGGTAAGGTTTTCCAGAAAGTAAACCTGATTAAGTTGTAAATGTCACTTATATGGATTGATGTTGCGTAAACATGTCTAAAAATACATTTCGACAGAAGCAGCGGTGAAATATAATACGGAACTTTTTCCGCTATTAAGTATTGTGGGGTATCATTATATTAACAAGATTTTTCCGCTTGGATTTTTATCTTTGTACAAGGTCCTTTAGGTTTTGAGTGCACTAACGTGTTTATTGAAAAGTAATAATTTCATTTTAATAAAGACAAAAGTCTTAAACTGAAATACTCCTAGAATAAACCTTAATTATATTGAAAAGCTTATTTTAAGTAAATATTATAGGCTGAATGTAAATTTGAGTCATATATTGTTTAATTGTAATGTAATCTAATTTTGAAATAGGTATCTTGTTTTGCTTCAAAGGAAAGTAATCTGATAACAGTATTTTATATTATATTATATTATATTTATAGTCATAGCCAAACATAGACCTTGGAAATAAATTTTTTTTAATCACATTCGGTGTATTCGAGACGAAATAATCCAATCTAATAAAAGGATGTGATGATGCGTCACACAGAAACGATAACTCCTCTCGCCACCTAGGAAAGATATCTGAAATACTTACTGACATTTCAACCTTAACCAATCTGCCATTTTTGTATTTTTAAGCAGCGCAAAAAAAATCAAATATATCGTTTATTAGAAAGCATTAAATTACTTAATGTGCTTGCCCCGTTTGGGACAGATTCGCTGGAACACCAAACAAGTGGATATTACGCTAAATAAAGCATGCAGGATGGTAAAGGGATGCATAGAACCAACGACACTCTTAAATCTATATAAAGCAACGGGTTTTGAAAATTGTTCAACACGCAGAAATGTAGCAGAGCACATTAAAGAGAAAATTATAGAAATCGCAGATAAGTGGTATGCCCTATACAGAGCTCAAACACGACGAAATAGTCTGAAATGCAGAAAGGTTGCTTGGAGCAGTTCGGTATATTGTTCTATTCCCTAGCTTTCATGGACCGATCAATCTCTAGTCTTTAAAAGGAGGAAAACTATGAATAGGATAAGAACGAGGGTCGCTCTAGTAAAATTAAATATAGCAAAATGAGAGAAAATATACCATGATAATGTAAACTGAGGGGACATATACTGTGGGGAAATACAAAATCTGAAACAATCCTCTTAAGTGCAGAATCTATCCCCACGGTATACTCTCGAAGATTTGTGGCTCGCCAATAAAGATGAAGCTGCCTTGGCCCGATATTATACCGAGATTATATGAATTATATGTCAGGACACGATAAAGTAAAGAAAGTAAGAAAATTTTTATTGCTATATAGTAGTAGTAAATCAGCATGTGTAAATATCCCAATGCATATGCTGCTGTTACATAATTATGTAGGACTTTGGTGTTTAGGAATTTGTAACATGGGTATGTTTCATTAAACTCTTGTACGGCGTGTGCTATTTTGCTTACCAGGCTATAATGCAATTCGTTATTGTTCTGCCGTGTATTATGAGGTTGAATTTCTTAATGACGAGATCAGGAATCTGCTTATTTAAATAATTAGGATCTTGATATTTAACTACATCTTGATTATAAATTTCTCGTTCAACTTTGCTTCTGATGGTATAATAAACATGGTATATTATTACTTAATAAGATTATTTCTTATAATCACCCTGTATTAATTTTATACTCCTGGTTCATATACTTGAATTTTTTAGTACTCCTGCAAAACTTGGCATAAAGATTAAATAAATTTGTCTACTTTGAAGAGAAATATTCCACCACATCAAAAATACAAAGGTAAACAATATATAACTAACTATGTTATAATTTATTTTAAACATACATACTTTTAATTAATATTTAACTGGACATAAGCCACAATTAAAGATAAAAATACGTTTATTGATGTTTCAATTTCCACTTCGGAAATCGTTCTCAAAATACAAACAGTAAATTAAACAAATTTTGTTTTTTGTTGCATAGTGAAAAATTCTTCTAATAATTTAATTTTATCTGATTTATTTATATTGACAATTCAGACATACATTATGCATTTTAAAGTAGACGACTTTAAAATGATATTGCCAATATTGTTGAGTTGCGCTCCTGGGACGACTTTACTTATAAGATAGTTCATTCGATTACATGAAATCAACTTTAACTTGAGAATATCCGTCAGAAAAAATCATAGCATATAATTCGTCTTTAAAAAGACAAACACGTGACATGATGACAGTAAAATTCTCTTGTTAGTGATTCCATAGTAAATTATGAGGGAAAAACCAAGAAAAAAACCTCATAATACTATCCCTACATTGTAAGTATTTGTTCGTGAATTTAGTTTACCTTCAACAAACATCAAAATTCTGATTTTATATGTTACGTTATTTAAAAAACATAAATAATCTATCCTCTATATGTTACTGACTTACTAATACTGGTATTTTCTTATTAATAACTTCCTCTTTCAATATTTGTAACCAGATTCTACTACATTCTACCGAGGAATTTGCGACACAATTGGCCTCATTTAGCATAATTAGAGCCGCTTCTTTGATTTTTCTTTTTTTACCATCCGTTTCTTTTAGGACTACATTTGAATTATTCCATTGAACCCTATGTTTATTATCCCATGCGTGTTTACATATTTGAGATCTATCAAATTCTCTATTTTTAATATAAGATTGATGTTCACTTATTCTAACATTTAATGGCCTTTATGATTCACCTAAATTGTCCTTTCTTGTTCATTGTTAGGTTTGGTTTTGGACAAAATAGATCTCAACGTGTTTGTTATTTTGAATGTTGTTGGAATGTTGAATTTATTTCCTATCCTTCTTAAGTTTTTCTGATAATCCTTTTATGTATGGTCTTGTTATTTTCCTTATATTGATAATCTTCCGATAATATTCCATATTTATAAACGATAAAGGATAATCATTTTTTAATAAAACAGATGTTAACAAATGTTTCTCCTCCAAGAACGAATTTTCTAATTATAAAATTATATACATACTTTTGTATATAATGTTTACAAGTAATAAATAAATAACAGATAGTTCAAAATATAATTTAATAATTTATTTCTTACACTCCCAGGAGCGGTCATGTATTGTTGCTATGGTAATAAAAATATATATTTTTGTCAATTTTATTAGGTATGCACACTAAATCTTCTTTACTTAATGTACAATATTTTTCATCCAAACTACAACGAAAATAAATGTCTACATTAAGTCGGAATAAAAATAAGAGATATTTATAATTCTAAATTAGTGTATATTTGAATTCATTGTCAGGTAGAACATAATCAAGAACAATATACATGAAAAAACAGATTTGCTTTTTATTTAATTTTTTGAATATTTGAACTTGAACAGTTTTACCTATAATAGTACTTCCAAGTAGTATATTTACGTATTTAACAGGACGTAACAGTTAAAATAAACAGCGGTGTATTGGTAATATCTAATTTATTCATCAATCGTCTATCGATTACTAAATACAAGAAAATGTGGTATAATTTTAACATCCAACCAAATGAAGTGTAACACAACGTCGAAGATAATCAATTTGCACGAAATTCAATTCAACTAAAACCTAATTTTAATGCCTTTGAGTCTATTATCGTTCCCCATAGTCTTTGTTAAAGGAATGTATTGCACGAACAAGACAATAAAGATCAGATTGATGCTAGATCCAGCATTCTATTCGTCATTCTCTAGACCATTTGTAAGATGAGCGTCGGGTTCATACAGAGATGTAGTTGTTTGGGAGAAATTGTGTTTGATAAAACCTAGTGGTTTATATCGGTTAATATTGTACATAGGTGTTATATTCTATATTTAATAAAGGTGAAGTTAGCTTGTTTTAAAATGTATTCCTTTTTTAAAGTAAAATTAAAAAATTAATATAAAATTACATAAATTGGGAATCTTCCGGCGTTCTGTGATTCTGTTTTTTTTTTTTTGCTGTTGTATTTATTAGATTAATGTTTGCCTTATTTTGATGTTTCTTCAAATTAATAACATTTGAACTGATGATGCTCATTAAGCAGTGGGCGAAACGTCTTCATTAAATAGATAAAGTAGCACAACTCTTGTCTTTTTTATCTCCAAATTGACCGAAAACATCCCATTGGGTCTTGTAATCAATATTGACCTTTAAATAAAAACTCTTTAAATAAGGTTTGTTGAGCTTTCGCGTTTGTTTAACTCTTTTTTAAAACATACTAAAAATTAACATAAAAAACTACACGAGAACAATGAAGTGTTTTTACCAAATCTCGAAAAATAATTATTCTTGGTATAAATGTATTATACTGTATTATACTGTATTAGACTGACCAAAAAAGATACTTTTGTTTTTGTATGTAAAAATTATGCAAAAAGAGTTATTTTAATTTATTGGGTCGTATTTCGTAAAATAATTAAACAAAATATTTTTTTGGAAAATATTATCGGTATGGCTTTACCTATAGCCATTTTTATAACTGCTTATTTGGATCCCCCGTATAAAAAATAGCTGTAAATAATTCTTTTAGGAAAATTTTTAAGCTAGAAATACTGGTTATAGTTTTCGAAAGAAAATTATGTCTTTTTTTTGTTTTACAAAATACATCCCGATATAAAAAGTTAACCCTTTTTGCAGAATAGAGTACTTTAAGATTGTAATCTGTTTTAATAAAAACTGAGCTGTCTATTTCCAAAAATTCATTCTTTATATATTTTTTGGGTTTCAGCAAAATTTTGCATTCATCCTACCCCTTGTATGACCACTAGACTCAGCCAAATAAACTAAGATTTTGGAAAAGTTGTTCTAAAAATCATGATCCATCCCCAAACCACTAGATACGCGTCGAATACAACTATGGCAAGCGTCAGTTACCACAAAAGAACTAAAACAGACTAAGCGACGTTCTTAGTGTACGTTCACACAGACCGCTATGGCGCGATCAGCGATATGATGCTTTGCTATGCTTTGTGTTCCATAGCAAGCTATTATAATATGTGGGTACTTCAATACAGTCATATGCTTGTGAGCTAATAGCCACTGTACTCTTTTCTGTGTCGGACGTGGCGATGGAGAGAAAACTAAAATAAATATTGGCAAAAAATATTTTCAAAAAGTGTTTAAATAGAAAACGTAAATGTGTTCATAAAATTCACAAAGTACGAGATTTGGATAGTTTCGTTATTTATTTGCTAAACTAATTACGCATCCTGATAAATTTCGAGAATATTTTCGGAAGTCTTTAGAAACATTCGACTATATTCAGAGAGATATCACTCCTTACGTAGAGAAAATGCACACAAACTGAAGGAAACCAATAGGCGTTAAAAAACGGCTTACAATAACTTTAAGGTGCGTTTGAATATTAAAACAGTACATCAAATATTTTCATAAATGCTCCAAAAAATACATAGAGTCCCGATCGCACACGATCACACTTTAGGGTTAGAAACTTACTTATAACTAATTAGACTACATGGGGAAATATAAAAAGTGGGATGTCTATCCAATATAGTCTCTCAATGGTACGACTCTTATAATGCATATAAAAAATACACAAGAATAATAGAGAAACGTTTTAATAATATACGTACACATTTTACATCAGATAGGGTGTAATCTGACGTACGTGAACCAAACGGAATCCCTGCAACTGTACTCGTATGGGATTGTTCGTGTTGTTGTTGTTAGTTGTGAACAGTACAATTCTACAGAAACTCTTGCATCTTCTAACGGAACCACAATTTAGTATCCTCACCCATTATTTTTAAAGGTGGCCAGAAACTCGTTAAAAAATGAAAATCTTGATCATCATTATGTTTTGAGTTAGTTGCAGAGCCTAGTAACTCTATTTTTGTTTCTTCCAAAGATATGAATCGATCGATATCCAAATAATCTTGTTTACGTTTACGCCCTTGGTTAGTATTTTTGGATGACGTACTAGGTTGGAGTTCTTCGTTATTAATAAAGTATTGTCGTTGAAAATTCCCGTATTAATTTCAGCTTGTGATATTATCATCTGCAGTATATTCTTCAGTTAGAATTACATTATTTTGTGACAACAGGTTATGCCCATCATTAAGTGAATCGCTGTGAATATTCAGAGACATCATATCACTTTCTTCAGTTGATGGCAGATTGCCAGTCATGTTGCCACATATCATTAAATCTTTTACGAAAATTAAACTTTTAAAATGTGCGCAAGTATTTATGCCTTATTATATTATATACCTAGGTGTTAAATAGCATTAGTAGCATTTAACTTTTATTGTCTTATTTATTTTGGTATTTTGATACTGGAAAAATAATTATTATTTATTAACAAAATTCGTTATCATTTTCATATATTATTCAGAGTTCTGTTTAAATACAGTTTTGATAACCCAAACTAAACTAATATTTTTGGCAGTCTTTATTTTCGTAAAGAATGATTTTCTAATTACAAATACCTCAAATACGCTAGAGCATATATACTAACGTAATTGTTAATAAATAGAATTAATATTTACTTGTCATTTGTAACTCCTCTTTACCCTAACCCATAATGTATTCACCTTGTATCTATTGTAATAGTTGTTTTATTGTTGATCCCATAGGTTCGGACGAATTCCAAGATTGTTTATTAATTTTTTCACATCCATATCGCTCGCTAGACATGCGACTACTGGCGTTGGAATCAAAAATCAAACATTTTTTAAAACCAAACCGAAGCGCATACTAGCCGCCACTAGCATCGCATCGCATCGCATCGCACTGAATCGCGCGCTATTTGAACAAAGCACGTTTTCATCGCATAGCAAACCATCGCATGGCTGATTTTGTGAACATAACAGTCTGTGTGAACGTACACTTAGTCTGTTTACTTCTTTCTATGCGCGCGGAAAAATAGTGAAATAAAAATTCGATATTACATTGATCAGGGCCATTTTATATTATTGTAAATCTTCTATACCATAGTTTACTACAAAACCGTTTATAATATACTCTATGTTTTCATCTATTTGAGACTAATGAATAGTATTTTCTACTTATTTGTATTATTTTGTTGTATCTTTAAGTAATTTATTTTTCAACTTAATATTTCACTTTTTAATATTTCTTAGTTAATTTAGGATTTTTAAATTTACCCTCCATTATTTCTATTTCTTATTACCGTTACGAGTATCAATATGTGTGGATGTGTAACAAAATATAAACGATGTAAATTCTTCAGGAATATAAAATAAATCACGATATCCAATAACCGTTAAAACGATAATTCTCTAATTTTCTCTAAAGTAGAAATCCACTATATTGTCAATGCGTTTACAAAATTAGTTTATATTTTTAAATTACATTTATCGTATAAACTAATTTATGTACTACTAATATTATACAATGTGAAGAACATACTTATAGTTTTAACAGCACTCTGGCATATATTACTTTATTAAGAAATAATGCCGAGGGAATATTTCCCATTTTACTCCAATAATAAACTTTGTTAAATTAAGTGTTCCTAAGTGGGATTGATAGAGCAAGTGCCTTTGCTCTACCATATCCTCGTCTCTTCCCCCCTGACTATCTGGTTGCGTCAAAACCGCTGCGGAAATATATAAAAGACCCTCTGGCTTTCACTGATACATTTCCAGTATATGGAACTACTCGTGTCACTAAAGCATGGTTAACCCGACCCAATAATATGTATTAGACGTATCTATCCTATACTCCGAGTATAACCATAATCCGTATAAGACACCATGCTGAAGGATGCATGGCCACACCATATGTGTACATGGCCTCGAACGAGTCTCTTCTTGTTTGTAATAAGTATTGTGCCCATATAAGAGGCATTTGTAACATCTTACGGGCGTGTACTTTTTCATGATCGGGCACGACACCTAGTATATAATGATTGAGCTATATTTCCTCAATTCTACGGCTTTTGTTGGGCGTACGGCTATAGTAGCCAACTGTTACTACTGGTCCTTAACGCTTTTATATCTACTTCGTCTTTGGAGATAACTGTGTATGACTTTATGGCGCTATGTAGCCTCTCCTCTGTAACGCCAGAGTCCAACCCAGTTATTGTAAGATGGATTTCCTTTTTACGTATGGCTATGTTCATATCAGACATTCTCGTATCCATTTCTTTTTTCAATTTTTCCGCGGCTCCCTTCCCTTTTAATTTTACGAGGATGTCTCCCCCTTCTGTTTTTTTAGTCTATCCACTTTTATTTCTATCTTCCCGATATCTATCTTTTGATTCATTTCTTTTAAAACTTCTATATACTTTTGTCCTCCCGTTTTAATTAGAAGGGCTTCCTCTTGTTCGATTCTCACCCCTTTATCTATTTCCTTTCCTCTTACTATAATTTCCCAAGTAATATTCTTCCCCCGACCCACGAATTCTAGTGGCTTCCGAACGTCGTCTTTATTGATATCGCTGTTGACGATTACTCTGACCGTTTCCGGTTGCTTCTCCCTTTCTTTTTGTCTGCTTTATGGCCTTCTCTTAGCATTCTCGATGGACTCTATGCTCCCCTCTTTGCATCCCTCTATGAGTTCAAAGACTTCTTCCCTATATGTCCTTATTAAACTTTCTATTCCCCCGTCTTTTACTTATTTTTTCGTTATTATTAGGCATTCCTTCTTTTCTACTGTTTCTTGTAGGCCCCCCTGTTCCCACTTAGTTTTTTCAAAGACCTTTTCTTTCCATTTCTTTTTATAGATTTGGCTAAAGGCGTCTGAGTCTCCTCCTTTGTTTAGGACCCCAATTATATTTTCTGTCTCCTTCCTCTGCCTTTCCTGTTCTAGCTTTAATTGGCATTGCTTGCATTTTCCTTTTCTTTCTTTTCTTCTGACACTTGGATTTGGCTGGTTTTATTTTGAATCGTGTTTATTTCTCCCAATAGCTTCTTCATTCTAATTCTTTCTTCTTCTATGGATCCATCCATGTTTAGGATATCGAGCATCTCCCTTATCTTTCTCTGGACCCTCTCTTTGATCGTTTCTTCGAAGTATTGCTTACTCTCCTCTAATTTTTCCTTCTTAAATTTCTTGTTAATCTCCAAATTATCCCCTTTTTCTTTTTCTACTTGTTGCATTTCAATTCTTTCCTCCTCATCGAACAGGGAAGTTGCCAGGATGCTCTCTCCTGTGCCCTCCATCCTGCTTCCCCTTGGCTCTCTTTTTTTCTTTTGGCTTCTGCCTTCGCATTCTCTACTGTTTTTGCCGAGGAACCTTCGTCTTCTCTGTCTCACTCCTCTTTTTCCTCTTCTTTCCTATTTGTTTCTCCTAGAATCTCTTCCCCTACCAGTGTCGAGTATTTTTGGGCACCCGACCTGTTCATTTTTGGCTGCTTGCCATGCCAATTCAATAGTTCCAATTCAACTTTTCTCTGCTCTTCTTCTATTTTGCCGTCTTGCGTCTGTTCTTCCCCATTTACATTTTTATCTATAGCGTTGTCCTTATTCGTTTGCATTTGGTCGTCTTCGCCTTTCATCTTTACATTTTTGGTTTTTTTGGAATCATATGAATTCCCACGAGTCGGGACGTGCTATTCGTTCGACGCGGCAGTGCGCCCTTACTGTGTTAAGGCTGGATTACTTTAGGAGGTCGCCAGGTATCCTGAAAGGATCTTTATGATGCTCTAACCTTCACATCTCTCATATCTTTAGCACGATGCCTTCCACCGTGATAGTGGGGATCTTTTATTGAGGTTTACTCCTCTAGGTAAGGCAGGAAGGCAAAATGCTCGCCTCTGTTGCGGCGCCTTTTGGCGTCCAGTGGCGGTGTCCAGCGCTCACCCGGTGCACACTTACTGGACGCCGGGACTGTGTTTGGTTTCACTGATCGTGCTCCCCTCACAAAATTCAGGGACCACGACCAATTCCCCTTATTAACAAACTATCCGTTTTATCTGTTTTTAACATATTATAAACTATTTATTGACAAATTGTAGGTTTTTAAATTACAAAAGAGTAAAAGAAACTGTTAGCGATATACTTAGATAGTTGTACGAAGTTCTCATGTAGTTTTGATTGTGTATTGGTTAGTTAGTATAATAAATTCTTTCTTTAAAACTCCATCAGGCACCACGGATCTGCTAGGCATAGAGTTGTATATACTTTACACTTTGCCTTGCCATGTTTTTCCTTTGTCATATCAAGGTTATAGATTAGTAGATTACTATCTTCTACTATAAGTGAGAGTTTAAATAAGTCATTGTTCCGTAAAGATTTTATACATACTGTCTTGCGACCTTATGCTTGGTCAACTTGCTTTCCAATATATACACAAAATATAAATTTCTTTTCACTTTCAACCAAAACTACAGAGATTTTATAGTACTGTCGATAATAGTGGTTCCCAAAATGGTGAAGATATGAAACATGCACTTTTGAGATTAGTGTAAAAAAACTATCCAACTGCCAATGAAAATGAGGTGATATGGCTATCTTCATGCCAAACTCGATTTTCATGCTTTCTGTTGTAACAGTGCCGAAAAGAAATAAGTATCATTGGATAAATAAGTGACAGTGAACACGTTCAACTATTGAATCAGCACAATTAGATACTACTGATGAATTTTATAACTCAATATTTCATATACTAAATATTTTTTGTGCCTTCTCTTCGGCTTTAAAACTTAACTTAAAAATATGAAAATAATTGATATTAATTATTGACATATTTTTGTTAGTTGTAATTCAAAGAAAACGCTGTAAGTTATAAAAAAAACGAGTAAATAAAAATTAGCTTCGCATTGTCCTTGCATTGGACCATACTTAAATTAAGTTAGCGTTCAACGGAGTGTAAAAAAAGAACAGTTGTAAAAATCAACAGCAGCACTATTTAAAGCATAAATACAAATTCTTGATCTTTGCTTGAATGTACAAAACAAGTAGAATTCGTAGTGAACAAGAGTAGCGACCAAATTGCGTACCATAAGTTTAAATTTAACCTACCTATATATAAGTTGTGACGACATGAGTAACAATGTGATGTTATGATTACGTTTAGGATAGACGTTTTAAAAAACAGTATTACCTTCTCAAATAAGTAAAGTACGTCCATGACGATAACTGGTCTCCTTTCTATCTCAGACAATGATTCATTAGGAGCCATGGATTAGGCCAATATTACACCCTATCCTGCGATGTTAACAGCTACGTAAAACTTTGCGTCTTACACAAAAAAATCGAAGAAGGGTGATCCTTCGCCCTTTTAGATAAAAGACGAACTCTTTTCCTTTTTCAATAGATTTATTAGCACCCTCGACTCTTTGTTGTTTAAAAGTTCAATATAGATCAAAAGGACAAGAAAGTGTAAGTAATTAGTTAAATGCTGCAGAATTGTTAAAATATATATTTAAGAATTTTTGCAAAATGTAAGTAATCACGTGGAAACTGTGTTTAACAAAAAAACTGTAGACACAGTTTCTTTCATCAGTATTTGATATTTTTGACCATTCTGATATGTTTAATTATAAACTATGAAGTGTAAAAAAATGTTTTAAATAAAACTGATGTATATGTAAAAAGGCAAATACAAAGGAATGCAACGAATATCGTACGATAGCATTGATGAGTCATGCTCTAAAACTGTTCTTAAAAATAATCCATAATAGGATCTATAGGAAATTAGACGTAGACATCAGTAACACTCAGATGGGATTCAGAGAAGGGCTGGGTACAAAGGAGGCTCTGTTTGCAATGAACGTTCTCTCACAGAGATGCTTAGACATGAACCAAGAAATTTACGTCTGCTTTATTGATTTCGAAGAGGCCTTTGACAAAGTACAACATGAACCACTAAGACAAGTTCTAATAAAGAAAAATATATACAGCTGAGATATTCGAATTATATGCAATCTATATTGGAATCAAACAGCAAATGTCAAGGTTGAGGGCAGACTAACAGAAGAAATTCAAATCCGTCGAGGAGTCCGTCAGGGATGTATCTTATCGCCACTTTTATTTAATCTGTATAGTAAAGCTATCTGTGAACAAGCACTCGAGGAAGAAGATCTTGGTCTGATAATAAATGGTGCGACGATCGACAATATAAGGTATGCTGACGATACAGTTCTCCTAACGGGAACGCTAGTAAAACTACAACATCTCGTTCAAAGTCTCAATATATACTGTAACAGTTACGGCTTGAAAATTAATTTGAAAAAAACTAAATTTATGGTAATCACGAAATCAAAGAACATCAGAGCTAATCTTGTAATAGACAATACAACGATTGAGCGTGTGCCCTGTTATAAATATCTAGGTGCTTGGATCACAGACGATACTGTCATTAATAGAATGCGCAAACTCTTTTGCAATCGTGATATCAATATAAAGTTACGAATACGAATGCTGCGGTGTTATGTCTTTTCTACCCTGTTATATGGAGTTGAGGCTTGGACACTAAAACAGTTGACCATAAAAACATCGAAGCTTTCGAGATGTCGAAGATTTCGAGTTTCAAGTAAACTCTCGAAGATTTCGTGTTTCAAGTACTCCAAACTTTAGACAAAAGGTGCGAAATTCTAAATGAGATAAAAACTAGAAAGATAGAATACTTGGGGCACATTGTGAGAGGTGAAAAGTACGAACTTTTAAGAAACATCATGCAGGGCAAAATTAAGGGCAAAAGAAGTGTGGGAAGAAGAAAAATATCGTCGCTTCGTAATCTACGTGAATGGTTCGGGTCTAGTTCGATTGAACTTTTTAGGCGCGCTAACAAAGTCGCAGTGGCCATGATGATTTCCAATCTCCGCTAGAAGTGGCACGAGAAGAAGAAGAAGATGAATATCAAAGACATTTATATTTTCAAATTAATTATTTTCGATTACACAGGGGCAGTCAGAACAACGGAATAAACTGTGTTAGTTAAAATAAAACGTCCTGTATAGTAAACCATTTTTGAATTTTTTTTTTTTAATTTAAAGAATTTGTATAAGGTTTTAGATGCCCAAAAGGTATTAATTTTTTAGTGTCGTGTTATTTTTAAATACTTTAATGTCTTTGACATCCAGCTATATAATATACAGTGTGATCACTATTTTATACCTTTCTTATGGTATTAGTATTTACATTCACAGCATGTTTCTTTTTGTAGATATTTAGAGACGAACTATAGATTTTATGTTTTTACAAATTTACTATTAAAAAACTTTGTGTTCCTATCGAAATATATAACAAATATGAATTATAAAAATTATATTTTTATTTTATAAACATAAATTAAAATATCAAAAATTAAAAAAAGTATGCTGTGAAAAATTAGTTGAATTTAATAACTTATTATTAAGTTAACGTCAAACACAGAACAAGAAGAAGAAGAATTGACCTATATAGAAGTGAAAGAGAAAATATGCAAACTCAAAAACGGAAAAACAGCAGGAGGAGACGGAATATGTGCAAAACTTATAAAATACTACAGGGAGGCACTATACAGACAGAATTATAAACTAATACAGAATATATAGATCAAAAAAATATTACCCTAAAAATGGAAGAAAGGAATGATAGTGACAATCCCAAAACAAGGAGACAATAGAATAGGCAAAAAGTAAAGAATCAAAAGGCTGATATGTTTTTTGTACACACTTATGACAAGTCAAAAGAAAAGGCAAAAAAGTATTTCTGAAGTGTGTATGTTTTTTAATAATTCCTAGCTGAGCGCTTTCGGCTTTACAAAGCCATCATCGGAGCTATGCTACAATAAAATGTTTTTATAAGTAACTAATTGGTGAAGATTTTAATTTTATACTTACGTCAATTTATAAATTCCACTACAATGGAGAGATCTCATTTTCTTATTTGTTGAAATTTTGATTTTTTTAATTACTTAGTTGTTAAAAATTCTTAAAAAACATACAAAAAACCGACACTGGACTTCACAGACACTAATGAAATCATATGTCGGTCCCTTTAAACGATTTTTTAAAAGTGACAGTTGACAAATGTCATGTATAGGAAATAGAGATTGTTTTAAATTCTTACAAAATTATTTAATAGTTTGGAATTACTAATAGTCATCAAAGACTTTCTAAAAATTAAGTTTTTAAGCTTTTAAATTAAATCTTATGTGCTCATCACATCATATAGAATGATATTAGTTTGTAAATTGACTCAAGTCATTGATCAAGGTCAATGTATGTTCAATCTGACAGTCATCCCATAATATAAAGAAGAAACATGATATTAATGTTACATTATGATCTGATATTTAAGTTTATTGAGAATTGTATCTCTTGATGGAAATTTGTAAGAAATTTGCATAATTTTTTTTTTTTTTGAAGAATATATTTTCATGTTTCAATTAAGAATAACTTGTCAAATGAATTACAAAATGTCGTAAATTTATAATAAAGTTTAGAATTTTTGTTTGAAAATATAAAATTATGAAAAAATGTAATAAGATTGCATGAGGTCACTTCTTCCTCTAAAGTCTCCCATAATAATTTAAAAAGAGGTTTATAATTGCAATTGATATTGATTTGTGTGTTTAAGCAACAATCAGGGTTTAGTTTCATTTCTTTGGATATCTCAAGATCTCCCAAGAGATTCATGAGTCTAAAGTTTTTATTGGGAATGTTGTGTAAAATTTTACTGTTTTCAGAAGGAGAAAAGGAATGATTATTAAATTTAATGTGATATCCAAAGTTTGATTTTTCTGGGTTATTGAGGTGTTCTTTGATTCTTTGATTCAGAGTTCTCATTGTTCTACCTACATAAGTCATATTACAGTCACCACAGGACTGCTTGTAAATACCATTTCTGTTTGGTTTGTCAACTTTGTCTTTTGTCTTGCTAAAGATGGACTTGATGTTATATTTGGTTTTAAAGGAGATGTTTAAGTCACTGTATTTATTAACAAGTACTCTTGAATTTTTTTCTGAACTTAGGACCAATTTCAGAAAAAATTTACCTCATGCAATTTATTATAAATTTACAACATTTTGTAATTCATTTGACAAGTTATTCTTAATTGAAACATGAAAATATATTCTTTAAAAAAAAAATTATGCAAATTTCTTACAAATTTCCATCAAGAGATACAATTCATAATACACTTAAATATCAGATCATGTAACATTAATACCATGTTTCTTCTTTATATTATTATTGAACGATTTGAACCCTTGTTTCTTAGGGATGACTGTCAGATTGAACATACATTGACCTTGATCAATGACTTGAGTCAATTTACAAACTAATATCATTCTATATGATGTGATGAACACATAAGATTTAATCTAAAAGCTTAAAAACTTAAATTTTAGAAAGTCTTTGATGACTATTAGTAATTCCAAACTATTAAATAATTTTGTAAGATTTTAAAACAATCTCTATTTCCTATACATGACATTTGTCAACTGTCACTTTTAAAAAATCGTTTAAAGGGATCGACATTTGATTTCATTAGTTCTATTCTGTCTACCTCCTAATAGCAAACAATAGTCGGGTTCTTACACCCGCACCATGACAAAAAATTTTTTAATGTGTCTGTGAAGTCCAGTGTCGGTTTTTTGTATGTTTTTTAAGAATTTTTAACAACTGAGTAATTAAAAAAATCAAAATTTCAACAAATAAGGAAATGAGGTCTGTCCATTGTAGTGGTATTTATAAATTGAAATTGAATTGAGAAATTATAAGTATAAAATTAAAATCTTCACTAATTAGTTACTTATAAAAACATTTTATTGTAGCATAGCTCCGATGATGGCTTTGTAAAGCCGAAAGCGCTCAGCTAGGAATTATTAAAAAATATACACACTTCAAAAATACTTTTTTGCCTTTTCTTAAAAACTAAAGAGCAATTAATTTACTTAATGTACCATATAAAGTAATGAGTGGTATAATCAGAGACAGACGAACAGTATATACACAAATAAGTATAGGGGAATACCAGTACGGTTTTAGAAAAGAAAGATCCACGATAGACGATAGACAATACAAATAATAGGATATGTGGAGAAAATTGTTATAGTAGCAACAGATAAAAAAGCATTAATGAAAATAAAAAAATAAATGAACTTAAGCAAAAAAAAAAGAAGTCACAAATGACAGAATTGACAATAGATGCACACAATTTCGAAGAGGTTGAAACATTCAAATATTTGGGGGTACTCGTCAACAAAAGAAATGAAAGTGTAGATATAAAAAGAAGAATTGAAGCGGGAAATACAGCGTTTTATACATAGAAATAAAAAAAGGTTTAGAGATAAGAAGATAAGCCGAAACACAAAAATCAAAATCTACCAAACGACCATAAGACCAATACAATTATATTTTGCAGAAACATTTACATTAACAGCAAGAGAAGAAGAGCAATTGGAAGTTTTCGAGAGGAAAATTATCAGAAAAAAATACTGGGATTAAAGATAGAAAACAAAGAGGATGTAAGAAAGTGTATGAATCACGAAATCAAAGAACAAATGGGTCAAGAGAACATAGAACAATAAAAGCATAAAGAATTAGATATCATGTAGTACGGACACATAATGAAAAGAGGGAGGAGCAACCCGTTAAGAGGTATAACGGGATGGATACCACCAGGTAACAAAACTAGAGGCAGACCTAAACTAAGATGGAGGCAACAAGAGGAAAAAGACTTAAGGAGTATAAATTAGAAATATAGAAAGGACAATCAAAGAGAGAGAAGAATTGAGAAAAGCTGTGGAAACAGTGAAGTCACACCAGAAACTGTAAAACCAAATTCAGAATGGGATGATCGCCCACACAAAAAGGATCTTCAAGTAAAAATAGCTTTAGCTTCCTCGGGCCCGTATAGGTTGTATATTATGTATATTTAATAACTCATTGTGTTACAACATTATATATATATATATATATATATATATATATATATATATATATATATATATATATATATATATATATATATATATATATATGTCCGGTTTTTTAGGTATTATATTTACCTAATCACATTATATTTACCTAATCTATAAGATATGTTTGTAAATGCATTATTAACTATGTTAATAAATGTTTAAAAAGTTGTCCAATATGACACAGTCAGTTGATAAAGGAGTATCGAATACCCCATAGCATTTTAGGTTTAACGCTGACAAAGACATTTTGTGTACGAATTTTCATATTATACTATGTTACCGATTCGTCGTCGCATAATAAATTCCTGATGTACCCCAAAATATTTTCAAAGGTTTTTTTACATAATGTCTTCAGCACAGATATATATATATATATATATATATATATATATATATATATATATATATATATATATATATAAATGAGTACGACCGGCAAACAGTTATTATAAGAAGTACTTAACCTAAGGTCATGCGAGGTTGTGACCTTTTCTATACTTCTTGGTATAGAAAAGAAATGGGTTACGAGTAACCGTTTTCTTAATTACCACTCATTCCATGCGATGAGATACAAATACAACCTCGTACAAGCTCTTAGTTTTAGGGTTCATATGTTGACACATTCTGCTCACCAAAGGGATTCTCTTAACCTTCTAAAGTCCATTTTGTTACAGAATTCTTATCCATTATATGTATTATTGTTCCATTGTATGTATAATTAATAAATTTTTTTCTCTACCAGTTACACACTGTCTAGACATAGTTTGAACGACAATAGTCAAGTATAGGGTCATCCTGATATTTCAATGGGCACACCAGAAAACGACTCCCATAACGTTCCTTCTTCCCCTATACGTTACTACTCTCTCCCTTATTTCCCTCATTTGACTAAGAAGCTCGCAAAACTTCTAACATTAGCACCAGTGAAAATTGGAATTAAAAATGGCAGCTTAGTTGGTAAACTATTTTCTAAAACCAAAACTCCTCTAAACCCGTTGGAAAAGATCAATGTGGTTTACATTATTCCCTGTATGGATTGAAACCTGTGTTACATTGGCCAGACTCGTAGATGCCTTAAAGGTCGACTAACTTCTCACAAGAGTAATATTAGATGCCAAAAACATTCCTGTGTCTTAGCACAACATATTCTTACTTCTGACCATCGACCAGATTATAAACAGGTCAAAATTCTTTGTATATAAAGCAACCATTTCAAGAAAAGCTTCCTAGAAATGTGCCACATTTTCCTTAATCCCTACTCTATGAATAAACATACTGACATCAACAACCTCAGTTTATTATACCATTCTCTTCTTTCCAACATCAAATGAGGAATTTTTCGACGTTCTTTTGCTTCCAGACTGTTTCATCTCCGTTCCCTTTGATCATTTATCATCACATCTTAGTTACCTATCAACTTTCTTTTTATTCCCCAATAGTACTTCCTTATATCTAACCTTTTACATTTATACTGATTCATTAATAATTTACATTAAACCTTTATTTATTTTACAATCCATATTCTCCTTCCTTTGACTTAATAAATTTTAGATTTTAGTACAATTCAACCTAGAGCTAAGATTTATACTATTATAAAAATTAATATTAAACTCCGGGTTGAACCGCGTCGATATTCATTGGGCCGAGCTTTCGACATCCTCTCTGATATAAGTCTTCTTTATAACTTTCGAGGTCTCAGTCTCCCGAGCCTCCAGACACTACTACATTCACTAGTCACTTTACTTTGACTATTATGACTGGGAGCAGCAGCAGCAAATTGATTAAACCCAGCCTTAGAGAAATGTTCACCCGGGTAGTACGATTGGGTGTAACAATTCATTGGAGCAAGGTGTGCTAACTCGTGTAAAAACAGGAGTCACCCCACCGTGCTCCAATGCTCAAGACCATCCCTTTCCCCCCTATAGCAATCTGATTCGCTATAGAGGCACAACAATCAGCCAAGTGCTCTTCATGTGGAGGTCCTGGGTAATAGAACCCCAACATGGTTTCCTAATACGATTGTGAAAACTCAGGACAGCGCATCTCCGCTTTATTCCTGTTTATCTTACTGTGGCATATCCGCGAAACTAAATTTGCTTGCTGGGCATCAAGTCCCCGCTCTGAGTCCCGGCTCAGCTCGACGACTTGATGCTCGAGAGTGATGGGCCCTACGTGCCCGGGTTTTTGTGGTTTTTGTTAATTTTTTTGGTGGCCGAAGCCGGTTTTTGTTAGTATTTTTTTGATTTTTTTGGTGGCCGAGGCCGGTTTTTTGTGTTTTTTGTGATTTTTTTGGTATTATGACTGGGACCAGGAGACGGTTCATTTATACCGTCAAAGGTGACGTGGTCTAGGTGGGGGTTAGGGTGGGGATTAGCGCGAGAGTTAGCGCGAACATTTCCGACAGTGGGATTTTTATTCGAGGATGGAGGGGGCGGTATTTTCTTTATGAGAGATCTCCATGTAGAAGGTACCTGTATAGCGTCATCTCTTTTATTAAGGCAATTTGGTCTTTTTTCTATCTCTATGGCTTCTCGGATAATTCTTGGTTTAGAGAAGCGGATGGGGGCTATGGTACTGGAGTTTTCAAAATCAATTTTTTTGAACTGTATAAAGATGGTGTTGACCGAGAGCTGAAATTGAATCGGAATTGCGAACAGAAATGGAATGTTCATAAATCCTATTTTGGATTCTACGATTTGTTTGACCTATATAAGATCGGGGGCAGTTTGCACAAGGAATTTCATAAACTCCGTGCTGTTTATTAGGAATATTGTCTTTGATTGATCAGACAAGTGATGAATGTTTTTGTTGGGGGGTAAATATTGTTTTAATTCCTCTTGGTTTAAAAATTTTACCGATTTTGTCAGTCACAGCTTTGATTTATATCAAACGTGTCACTGATGTATGTATATATATATATATATATATATATATATATATATATATATATATATATATATATGTATATATATATATACCTGCGACCTATGAATTTTTAAACTTAACAAGTTTACATTACTTTAATATTTATAGACACAAATATAATTTTAAATTCAAATCTAAGGTTTAGAATTTCATAAAATGTTTCGGACAACTGAACATTACCAGAATAAAATTATGAACCAGACATATGACAAAAATATGCTTAATGAAACATATCGAGCGAATAGAGAAATAAATGTACCGTATCGTTCGTCATATGAATTCGGTTTCAAATGGGCGTAATTCCATCGGAAACCAGTACAATACAATTGCTTTATCTTCAACAAACTCGCTGCATTCGTCCAAGCGCACACAATTTAATTTGTGTAAAACATAGCATCGAAGAGTTCTGCGAATATGTTGCAAAAGAGAAGCATTCAGAAATGAATTGGGCCAAAGAGTTGAAAGCATTCAGAATAGAAATGAGATGTTACATTTTTTTAATAAAATAAAATTATTCTTCAGTATGACATCTTTACTTTGTCCAGCAATATAAGTAAATATACAAAGAAATCAAATAAATACCGTATATAAAATGCTTTTATTCAAACTTGTATTTTTATCGGTTATCCTAATTTCCACTTATAATTCGTTCTCATCAGCGTAAATAAAAACATTACTGGATATATTGAGCAGATTACTAGTATGAATACAAAATAGTGTTAATATTGTTATTATTATTAGATCGTCTAACTAGAAAAAACTTCCTTGTAATAAAATAATGACTGTGACTTATTGTTTTTTATTTCCATCAAAATTGACATATTTATTTGTCTAAACTACAAAACTTAACTCATTAACTTATTTACAACATGGGATGGTAAATTACGTAGATGCCTTCTTCATTCTGCTTTAACAAATAGAACATTTTGAATCTAAATGTTTAACTTTCCGCAAATACCATAGTGATCAATAAGATCGACGTTAGGAAACACGATCGAAGTTTTGGAGAAGCCTTAGTAGACTATATCAAAAGATATTGATTATTTAAAAATGATGACCAATCGTTTATAGGCTAAAATAAGTTGGTGATTGTTAAACGACTCTTGATGAAGTCATGTTTCTGGTTAGTGACTACATTTTCCTGCAGGAAAAACTCAGACGCAGCTTCCAAAATAATGGATTCTATGACCTTGGGGATAACGGGAACTAGGCTAATAATTATTACAATCAAGTTTATTTCGTTTCCTGAATATAGAAGTAACCGAAGTCAATTTCCAGAATTAAGGGAAAAACCCTAATTAAAAGAAGTATTCCTAATAAAAGGCATAGAGATGGCTACAAATTTCAATTAAGGAAAAAGGTAATAAGCTTGTTAGTTGCAAGGTAATAAGTTGCAAGGATGCTTGGACACATTGTTTAAGAAATGGTATCATTAGGTTCGTGTGTGAAATGCTGAAAAAAAAAACGATAAACATTCCGAGGATTAGATATTCGAAGAAGACCCGAGAGTTTTTTAAAATAATAGTATGAAGACTTGAGAAAATAAAGGTGTGCGAATGTACCGATAATTTTAATCACTAATATTACTATGGGTTTACATCATCAAAGATTTTTCCCGAAACAAAGGTATTTGTCATCAGGTATTTTCCACTAAAACTGCCTGAAATATATTTTCGAAGATGCTCAGATATAAAAAACGACAAATGCTCATAGGTTAAACCCAAGAGTCCATCAAATATCTTACTGGTGGCTTCTAGGCATTGAAATGAAACTGATTGTACAGAATAGCATGACTCAATAGAAAACATGTTTCATTATGGACTAGCTTAAAAACTGGAACTTCTCCAAACCAACCATATTCTTGATTATTAATACGTCCCTGATAGGATGCTTAATAACGAAAACTATAAACTATACTGAGCTGCACTGTGCTCACAGACCAATCACTAGCACGTAATAGACGAGATCTTATACTAGTTAATAAACTAATTAGACAAACAATACTAATTAATGTGGCAATAGGTAACAACCATCGAGTTAGAATCTATGGAAAAGGTATCACGTGACTAAAAACGACCTTCCGTTGGCCATATTATTAAGATTGTTTTGACACTTTTGACAGATCGTATATGTTTGTTTTCATTTGGTGTTTTTCAATTATTTTTAGTTTTATAATACTTTTATAGAAACTGTAATAATTAATTGTGATAGTGCATAATAATGGTTTCTTGTTCTCAACGTAGTTGCAGCAGCAGAAACAATGTTAATAAAAAATCTTCAGGAATCTCGTTCCACAGGTTAGTATACAAATATGTAAACAAAGTAATGGCACGTATTTCATAGAATAAATTAATAGTATTTGACCGATTAATTTATCTTTATGTATAATATATCGTGTTTTTAGTGTTTACCGCGGGATAAATAAATCATAGTTTATTAAAAATGTATTGCACTTTTTTAGATTATAATTATATCTTCTAAATAACTAGTCATATTTGTATAGTAGTTTTAATATTATTGAGCAACAATAATATTCGTGATAAATACAACTAGAAGATCGCAATGTCAATAGTTATTAAGATACAAATAAAGAGACTGGAAACTAAAAACAATGGAGAATGAAAAGAAATAAAATGCATGATAAAAAAAGATAATCTGTCACAGGTGACTTTCGTAAAGGTCTCTTTAAAGAAAATTCAATTTTGTTTTTATTATCTACAGACCGTTTGCTCTCTTGTAGTATTCTGGATACGGTCCGTACAGAAATGCCTATAACGACGTAAATATAATCAGCATATAAGTAAAATGAAATATAAAGTAAGAGAAGATCTGGAGAAAATGGTAATGAGACAATGGGAAATAGTGGCACAGGACCGACAAACATGGAAGGCAATAGTAGACGCGGCAAATACTCACGAACAGTTGTAACACCATTGGCAATGATGATAATGACTTGAATAATAATTTAAAATGATTGGTATGTTGCAGGAATAATTCTTCACATTTTAAACAGACAACATAAAGAAATAAAAAAAAAACGCATTGAGAAGTAATTCAAAGCGATAGTAGAAAATTAAAAAAATAATAATAAATAAGTGCTTTCTACGAAAACAAGAGCCTATGAACTCTTTCTCCACATATGAAAAATGATGACGATCTATTACTAAATGAAATAGCTAGGAGAATAATGACAATTTGGCAAAATTACCGACAGACCCAGAAGTAGTAAATAAAGTAACGAAGTAAACGTAATTATAGCTAAAAATAACGACTGCAACGAAAGTGCAGAGAATATGATAATTCGATATATTGACAGAATGAAAAGGAAATATGTCGAAAATGGTATTCTCGACACACCTAATATAAAAGAGAAGCGAAGGTAGGCAAAATGAAGTACAAGAGCAGAGTATAAAATATAGAAAAATAAGTAACATTGAGAACTAAAAGTAAAAAGTGTTGGAACATTGAATTTGAATATCAAAATTTAATACTAAATGCATTGATACTCTTTACCTCTTGCTTCAGCAGTCTTATTTCTTACCATTAGCAGAGTGTCCATTTTACTTTTCATATTTTTAAAATAATTATACACATTAAATATTACTTGACGACCCTGCTCTTCGACACATGCATATATTATAAATATATGTATGAGTTACATGAGTTTTTTGGTCTCAGCATAGTTTAAAATTTTTATTGCTTATTATTGCTTAAAGAATATTGTTTATTGAATATTTGTTTAAATAAAAATTTCTTATACTTTCTCCCTGTTTGGCAGTCCTTATCCTTTACACTTTAAAGCTTCAGAAAGCATTATTTTATCTTTAAGCCGAATACTTTAGCATGTACGTCACGAATGTCACATGTTTAATATTCCTAACGGGATTTGCCAAGATGATAACATTCTCAACTTAACTTCAAAAAGGTTTTACCTAATGCTTTTATGTAACGGAATATCGTTTACTGGGACAAATCATGTTGAAGTTATTTATATTAAGATATATTCTGCTATATCTAAGGACTAAGCAAGTGCAGAATTCACCACTGTAAACGATAATCTATAAGATGTATCCTGAAAACACATTTTCGTAACATGTCTAGTGGAACGGTCTGATAACATTTGTCTCGTTTTCAGCGTATATTTATTCCCGGAATAAAATTCAACAAAAATGTGATATACTGTTTGTTAAGCTATATTTTTTATCGAGTAGTTTGAATGTTAAATTATAACCAGCCATCCGTAAAACTCCTTCTTAGAGTATGACACCTATTAAGACCAACTTGAAATATTTTGTGTGGGTACTTTATCTATCTAACATTAATTGCTTGACAGGTTAATTATAAACAAAGTATATAACTTAAAATGTAACAAAATAAAATATTTTGCGTAAATTAAACATAGATAAACAGATTAACATTTTTAAAAACTGCCAACCATCAAATAAAATTTCCATGACAAAAGAAAATAGATTAAAAGATAAATATCTCAGTAACTGTGCTTCTACTGGTTCATGAGTGGTTCATATCTTGTGGTTCGGTTTGAAATACTGTTGTTAGATGAGCAGCAACGATGTTGACTTTTTTTGTTGGAGCGGGCCCATTCGCCATCTGTTTTACGAATTCGAGGAAAATTTGTATATGGTTTCTTAAGCTTATCAGTCGTTTTAAGTATATGTTGCGAGTTTTATGATATGTTCAAATATTTTGTTGTTGGCATGTTTGATAGCTACTGCTAATTGTCTACGAAATATATTACATACATATTGGTGTATCTTATTTCTAGAACTTCAGGTCCATTTCACTAGATATTTCTTAGTTATAAGTTGGCGAAAGTGCAGGGGGACATTTGTGGTATTTGTTTGTTTGCGTTTAATTTGTAGTGGGGATTTAGCTACTGTTACTATGTCCTTGTGATTTGATCCAAAAATTTAGATGAGTGTTTTCTTCTAGATAGCATTAAAAACTTGTCCATTTGAAATTTTTTTGAGTTTAGCAGAGAAGATAGGTTGTTTATATATGTGGTACCCATGCTAATAATTAGATCGTACGACACTAAAAAGTTGTGTCTATGTTCGTGTATTCCTTTGCTTATATACCTAGTAGTCAAGTATCTCTAGAAGTTTTCTAGGATTAGTTGGTTAATACGTCGGAATTCTATTTGTATGACAATCCCTGTTTTCGTGACTCGTTACTGGTAAAAGGTTGCTACTTTTTGGTATTAAGAATCTTGAGCCTCATAGTTATGTGTTTAAAGTTGCAGTCTCAACTCATCGCTTGTCTTGTTTATAACTGACAATGGATTATCATTTTTTGTTAAAACATTTGTTAGCTAGTTGTTTCTTTTTGGTGTTTATATTGTGGTTTGAGTGGTAATTTACACAGCTGTTGGTGTGGGTTGGTTTTCGGTAAACTTTGGTTGTATATACTGTATAATATTTTGTAATTAACACATCAAATAAAGAAAATGAGTTTTTTGTTTTATTTTTCCATGGTGAATTTAATTGACTCTCTTTTACTGTGAATATTTATCAGAAATTGATTCAATGCTTCTGGTTCGTTAGACCTGTGGGTGGTTTTCCACGATATGGTGGGTTTTTGGTTATCTTTATGCACAATGGTTAGTTTTGATTCGTTTATAAATGTATCTAATAATAATGGAAATAAGGATGGACTCATTGCTAGTCCAAAATCTTGTTTGTAAAAAATCATTGTTAAGTAGAAAAACAAATTTTGTTAGTGCAAGGCAATAGTAACTCCATTATATGCAAAACGTCCTTTTGGGTTTTGTTATCAATGTACCATTCCTTTCTAGGGTTCCTCTTATTATTTTTAATTTTTTCTCCAATGGCACATCAAGAAACGGCTGGTGATATCGAAACTGATTATATATTGTGGGGATTGTAATATATTTCATCTGAATTCTTTAGTTCATTTTACTTTTATCTTTTTGTATATTGTATTTCTTACTTCAACTTATTTTACTTTATTTATTTTTAATATTTCATTTCTTTGATTTATTCTTAATTTTTTTAGCTTACTTTATTTTATCTTTTTCTATGTAGTCTATTTTATTAATTTAACTTATCCTATTTTTACTTATTTTTCGACACTGTTCACCAAAAATACCGAATACAGTTGGTACCACAAAAAAAATATCAAAAAAGATTTTTCTGCAACAGCAATTATATTTACCAATATCATAATGTCAAGGTGAGCGCTGAGTCTTGGTTTACACACACACACACTTGGTTTATATATATATATATATATATATATATATATATATATATATATATATATATATATATATATATATAGTAGTTTTGAGTTTCTTGAACCGTATTATATTTAATATAAAATTAATGTTTCTTGGGTTTAGGTTCAATAAAGATATTACATGTGGAACTAGATTTTATTTTCCATTGCAATCAATCAACGTTTCGGCAGGAAACCCTTGCCTTTGTCAAGATTCTAAAATGTGTATATATAAGGACAAACAGATATTGTAAAATATGTATATATATATATATATATATATATATATATATATATGACTTACCAAAACGTAAAACGTGACACGGACATTAACGAACTGACATATAAAAGTTGATATCTGATATCTCATTGTTTACTGTCATTAGTATATAATTATTTTTATATGGGCGTATCGTTGATGTTTTTAAAAAAGGTAAGGTGAAGATATGTTATGACTTTAAGAGCTTTTTATGATGTTTTATTATTATTGTTTAAATCAGATTGAAATATATTTTATTTAGGTTTTGTGTATCTTTTTTGTCATTTATTGCGTTGGTGTTTCTTTTTATTTCTATTGATTCGTATATCTCCCTCTTCTTTTTGTTTTTTTCTGTTTTTAAAATTTTGATGTTTTCAAAGTCAAATTTATGCTTCTTCCCCCTTTCATGTTTTGTGAGCGCAGTGACGTTGTTCTTGTTGTATTTGTGAGAACGAATTCTGGATTGAAGCAGTTGACTGGTTTGACCGATATAGACACCATCACAGTTTGTACATGGTATCTCGTAAACAACATGTGATTTTTTAAGTTTTGGAGTTTGTGTTTTTAGTTTTGTGAAGTATTTATTTAAGAGGTTGTTGCCTTTGTGGGCCACTGTTATATTATGTTTGGCTAAAATATTTGTTAGTTGTTCGGATAAACCTTTTATATATGGAAGAGTTGTATAAGTGGTTTTGATACTGTTAGGTTTGTTGTAAGTTGCATTGTTATAAAATTTATTGAGTCTTGATTTGAAAATAGTTTCGATTAGATGTTCGGGATATGCATTTTTTAGAAGGGCATTTTTTGCTTTTTTTATTGCAGTTGGTCTGTAGTCTAGATCTGTTAGTCTTATAGATTTATCAGCGAGACTTATAATTACAGACTTCTTGTGGGAAAATGGATGATGGGAATTGTAGTTAAGATATCGTGAAGACCATGTTTCTTTTGTAAACCACATGGTTTTAACTGTATTGTTAATGCAGTGTAAGGTGATATCCAGAAAGTTTATTTTATTATTTTGTTCAATTTCTATAGTGAACTTTAATTTTGGATGGTAACTGTTGAAAATATCTAAGATTTCGGTAGTTTTATTTGTTGGAATAGCACAGACACAGTCATCGATATAGTGGTAGAAGAATGGTACATTAAAATCTAAATGACTCATGACAGATTCTTCTAAGTCTTCCAGAACCAGTTGGGCAATGACACTAGATATACTTGCACCCATTGCGCATCCATCCATATGTTGGTATACTTCATCCTTATATAAAAAGTATGTTGAGTTTAACGTTAACTCTACAGATGATTGGAATTCTTCCAATGGGATGTTAGTGTATTCTTTTATGTCATTCCACTTCTTTTTAATGATGTCAGTGGCAAGTTTTATTGGGATATTAGTGTATAGTGAAATGACATCTAAGGAGATTAATTTATAGTTATCCGGTACGTGAATGTTTTTAATTTTAGAAATAAGATCGTTGGAATCTTTAATATAATAAGGATTTTTATTTATGACATTGGAGATAATGTTTTTCAAGAACTTTGAAAGATTTTCGAAGGGTGATTGAATGCAGGAAACGATAGGACGTAGAGGTATGTTCTCCTTGTGTGTTTTAGGTAAACCATAAATTTTTGGTGGAATAGCGTTGTGTATCTTAAGTGATTTTGCTGTATTTGGTGATATATATCCACTTTTGTCCCATCTGTCAATAAGAGCATTATTTCTTTTTTGGAAGATATTGGTAGGATCATTTCTAAGTTTATGATATATGGTGTCATCTTTTAAAAGATCATTCATTTTATTGTCGTAATCATTAGATTCCATAATAACGGTTTTGTTAGTTTTATCAGGCTTTAATACAACTACATTAGGATTTTCCCTCAAAAAGGCTTTTGTCTTTTGAATTTTTTTATGTAATTCTTTATTTTCAAATGAATATTTATTTTTGTTTCTAATATTGGCATGGGTGAAAATATGCCTTACTACCGTAGTATTGAATCTAACTACGGACGATCAACCGTTCTACAAATGAAATTATACCAGAAATTACTAGCAAAACAAGCCAACCAAAAAAACCGGAGAATTTTTCTTTTACGCTGTAAAACTTGTAATTTACTACCAAACTTTTTAAACATAAATATAAGCCATATCAATTTTAATTCTGTAAACGTTACACGTAAATTCGAGACAAATGTTTTTAATTTGTTTGTGAAACAAGTTTTAAATTTACTAATCACTGATACTGTTATCTCATTAAAAAAGCTAAACTGTCAACTCAATAAAAATGAATCAAATTTAATCAATATACTACCACCAGATATTTTTAATACATTTAAGAATATGTGTTTAAAACGGAGTGAATATATTTTTAACAAAACTAAAAATAGGAACACCAAAAAGATTAATAAATTACTTCTAAAATCAAATGATACTGAAAATAAATTAGATAGATCTTGGGTCGAAAATTTAACTACGGTCGAAATACCTAACGACGTACAGGAGATTTTAAGTTTAGGAGACAACTTTGCAGTTCCTATTCATAATAAAAACGAAATTCCTGTATCTGATATTATATGTTCGATTGAAAATTCAATTTCTAATTTAAATGAAACTTCACAACATCAAATAAGAACAAAGTGCTGTAATATCTTATCCAATTTTAGAAACAAAAATAAATATTCATTTGAAAATAAAGAATTACATAAAAAAATTCAAAAGACGAAAGCCTTTTTGACGGAAAATCCTAATGTAGTTGTATTAAAGCCTGATAAAACTAACAAAACCGTTATTATGGAATCTAATGATTACGACAATAAAATGAATGATCTTTTAAAAGATGACACCATATATCATAAACTTAGAAATGATCCTACCAATATCTCCCAAAAAAGAAATAATGCTCTTATTGACAGATGGGACAAAAGTGGATATATATCACCAAATACAGCAAAATCACTTAAGATACACAACGCTATTCCACCAAAAATTTATGGCTTACCTAAAACACACAAGGAGAACATACCTCTACGTCCTATCGTTTCCTGCATTCAATCACCCTTCGAAAATCTTTCAAAGTTCTTGAAAAACATTATCTCCAATGTCATAAAAAAAAATCCTTATTATATTAAAGATTCCAACGATCTTATTTCTAAAATTAAAAACATTCACGTACCGGATAACTATAAATTAATCTCCTTAGATGTCATTTCACTATACACTAATATCCCAATAAAACTTGCCACTGACATCATTAAAAAGAAGTGGAATGACATAAAAGAATACACTAACATCCCATTGGAAGAATTCCAATCATCTGTAGAGTTAACGTTAAACTCAACATACTTTTTATATAAGGATGAAGTATACCAACAAATGGATGGATGCGCAATGGGTGCAAGTATATCTAGTGTCATTGCCCAACTGGTTCTGGAAGACTTAGAAGAATCTGTCAAGAGTCATTTAGATTTTAATGTACCATTCTTCTACCGCTATATCGATGACTGTGTCTGTGCTATTCCAACAAATAAAACTACCGAAATCTTAGATATTTTCAACAGTTACCATCCAAAATTAAAGTTCACTATAGAAATTGAACAAAATAATAAAATAAACTTTCTGGATATCACCTTACACCACATTAACAATACAGTTAAAACCATGTGGTTTACAAAAGAAACATGGTCTTCACGATATCTTAACTACAATTCCCATCATCCATTTTCCCACAAGAAGTCTGTAATTATAAGTCTCGCTGATAAATCTATAAGACTAACAGATCCAGAATACAGACCAACTGCAATAAAAAAAGCAAAAAATGCCCTTCTAAAAAATGCATATCCCGAACATCTAATCGAAACTATTTTCAAATCAAGACTCAATAAATTTTATAACAATGCAACTAACAACAAACCTAACAGTATCAAAACCACTTATACAACTCTTCCATATATAAAAGGTTTATCCGAACAACTAACAAATCTTTTAGCCAAACATAATATAACAGTGGCCCATAAAGGCAACAACCTCTTAAATAAATACTTCACAAAACTAAAATTACAAACTCCAAAACTTAAAAAATCACATGTTGTTTACGAGATACCATGTACAAACTGTGATGGTGTCTATATCGGTCAAACCAGTCAACTGCTTCAATCCAGAATTCGTTCTCACAAATACGACAAGAACAACGTCACTGCGCTCACAAAACATGAAAGGGGGAAGAAGCATAAATTTGACTTTGAAAACATCAAAATTTTAAAAACAGAAAAAAACAAAAAGAAGAGGGAGATATACGAATCAATAGAAATAAAAAGAAACACCAACGGAATAAATGACAAAAAAGATACACAAAACCTAAATAAAATATATTTCAATCTGATTTAAACAATAATAATAAAACATCATACAAAGCTCTTAAAGTCATAACATATCTCCACCTTACCTTTTTCAAAAACATCAACGATACGCCCATATAAAAATAATTATATACTAATGACAGTAAACAATGAGATATCAGATATCAACTTTTATATGTGTTCGTTAATGTCCGTGTCACGTTTTACGTTTTGGTAAGTCATATATATATATATATATATATATATATATATATATATATATATATATATATATATATAAATATATATATATATATATATATATATATATATATATAGATACATATTTTACAATATCTGTTTGTCCTTATATATACACGTTTTAGAATCTTGACAAAGGCAAGGGTCTCCTGCCGAAACGTTGATTGATTGCAATGGAAAATAAAATCTAGTTCCACATGTAATATCTTTATTGAACCTAAACCCAAGAAACATTAATTTTATATTATATATATATATATATATATATATATATATATATATATATATATATATATATATATATATATATATATATATATATATATACGAAATAAATAAAACAAGAAGTCAATATCAATTTACTTCGACATACATCTACGATTCATTTTTGAAAATTACCATCTTTTTCGCTCTTTACGTAGAGAAAGACGTTAAAATGAAAGTAAAAGATTTACCCGAAACACGTATAGGGTAATAGTGGAGTTCCGATTAAAATGAAATGCAATCTTTTACTTTCATTTAAACTTTTTTCTTTTCTTTCTCTACGTATAGAGCAAAACAGATGGTAATTTTCAAAGGTGAATCATACGAAGTACGAAAATGATGCATGTCTAAGTACAAGGACACTTTTTATTGACTGATATTGACTGATATTTTACTGACTGTCAGTCAGTAAAATATCACATCTTGAGTTTTCCATGTATTTGTTACATTTTTTCGGGCATCTATCAATGGTGAATAAATCTTCTTCTTTTTTGTTACTAAACAAAGAAGAATTTTTTAAACAAAATTTTATTTTTGACAATATGTCAAAAATAAAAAATTTTAAATTAGTATTTATGACATTTAGGCTGTTTTGTAGCTATTCTATTTTTGTTTACAAATTCATTTTTTTTTCTTAAGAAACTTCATCAAAATTTTTCAGAGAAACATTTATTAGAATAAGACATTTTTTTATTAATATTTTTTGTATTTAATATGTAAGCAGTAGTTTTATATAAAAAACTAATTTTATTTGGTGAGTTAACAAAAAATTTTTTATTTCTAGTTCAACTTTGTAAGATATTTTGTATTTTTTAGAAGCTCTTGATAAAAATTGTAATCACAATTGAAAGCTCGAGTAAAAAATAGTCAACAATTAGCCCCTTTTATGGACTCCAACCCATTAAAAACAGTTATATATATATATATATATATATATATATATATATATATATATATATATACATATATACATATATAAATACCAATAAAAATTTGAACCACCTCAAACTACAACATGTTTGGACAATTTTTTTATTTTAACACTTATTTTCAAATTTTCATTCTGCTCGGTACTACAGATTTTTGCAGATTCTCGGTACTTGAGATTTTTTGCAGGCTGTATAAGATCAAGTTTTTTAAATTCAATTTTTTAAGCTTAAGATAGCTTATACCTTAGTTATGTTTATTAAGGAAAAATAACATAAGTCGACACACTTTTTATAACACACATTGGTATCAAATCATCAAATGAAGGCTGCACATTTTTTATGACATATAAAAAACGTTAATAGGAAGCTGTAATTGGATAAAAAATGGAAAGTAATCGAATTTTTAACGTTTTTAGAGGGTTCGAAAAATTTCAATTAAACGTAAAGCTGGAATCAATTATTGTGTGGGCGAATTTTAACTTGGCGTTTGCATTTTTAATGTAGTAATAAAAAATGGCATCTGTAATAGAATGACAATAATTGTTTCATTTTTGGATGAAAAACAAAAAATTTTAAATTTATTAACTTGTTAAAAGTTTTATTTTTTTATGTATATTTATAGAAACTAATAAAATATAAATATTAAATACCAACTGATCAGAATAATTTCTCTTGTCAAAAGACATTTATAGTCTTAATTAATCACCATAAATACAGAAGATACCATTGTAATTAATTTTAATCGTTGGATTCGACGATATTAAATACCTAATATATCTAATTACTATTTAACTGGGAATAAGCCACAATTAAAGATAAAAATACGTTTATTGACGTTTCAATTTCCACTTCGGAAATCGTTCTCAAAATACAAACAGTAAATTAAAGAAATTTTGTTTTTTGTTGAATTTACTGTTTGTATTTTAAGAACGATTTACGAAGTGGAAATTGAAACGTCAATTAACGTATTTTTATCTTTAATTGTGGCTTATTCCCAGTTAAATAGTAAGTCATTTAAAATGCCACAAGAAAATAGCTTCAGAACAATACCCAATATATCTGCTGCATGACTCATTTGTTTTATCAACTACTTATAAACACAGCAAGCGAATTTTTTTTTATTTAATATTAACATGTCTCGACAGCTTATGGCCATGGACACGGGTACAGTACAAGATTATACATATTTTATGTACAACAATTTTTTTTGGAAAAATTAAAACACTAAAGTTTATCACTATGCACTGTTTAAATTAGCTGAATTAAACTTGTTTCTTTTAAACATTTAAGAACACTGTAAAAACTGTTTGGAACACCTAGAATGTCTTTTAGATTTCCTTTTAGGTTGTGCTTGTTTCTGAAAGAATCATGCTGGCAGCAGTTCACTGTCACGTGTTTGATGGAAAGGACGCTATTACAGTAGTGACATACTGGAGGGTTTTCTAATGCCATAAGGTGTCCATGCGTGAGACGTGTATGACCTATTCGTAGTCGGTGAATAACGGATTTTTTCTTCCTGTTCCTAAAGGAGATATTGACGCTAGATAAGTTGGGTTGAACGTCACGCAGGTTAATTTTTGTTTTACTTCACAGGTCTGCCCATGAGCTGAGCGTTTTTTGTTTTATCAATATTTTAAGATCCGTATGGATTTAGACCTCTTTGAAGGCTAAGTTGAAAGAACATGCTGATTTAGCGGGTTGGTCTGCTTTTTCGTTTCCTAATATACCATGTGATGAAGTCCAGATCATTATGACTTTTATGATAGCAGAATATAGTTCAGTAGAGATGGCGTGAATTTCCTGGACTAGTGGATTTTTCGAGAAAATGCTTCTTATGAAATGAATCGAGGAAAGAAAATCAGTACAAATGGCGATTTTTATGCTTTCATTTGAAGTCGGATGGATTGAAGTCTTTAATGCTTAGAGTATTCCATATAATTCTGTATATAATACTTTTAGTGAATTTCACAAAGCTTATTGTCGTCGTCACTGTGGACACAGCGGAGCAGCAACCTTGGAGGACGCATCGGTGTATAAAATTTTATCAAATTGTGTTAAGTTGAGGATGCTTTGGAAGGTTTTTCTAAGGATTAAGTTTGGGGTTTCTGTTTTGTCGAATCTGCATAAATTCTTATTGAAAATTGGAAAATTGTGCATCGATGGAGCTGTCTTGGGGGTATAAACAGAAGTAGTATTGGAAAGGTTGGTGGAATCCAATATATAGCATATATAGAGTTCTGACTGGTGGTTCTATATATGAGAAAAAGTCATTCATGCTAAGTAAAAATAAGGATAAGGAAAAAAAATAAAACTGAGCCTTGAGGCAAACCGTTGTCCAAAGTATGTGGTTTTAATATTTTTTCATTTGTTAAATTCAAAAATGCGTTAACAATGTCAGTGTGTAGTGTTACAAGTTATCCATTGTACTTCGATTTGATCTGAAGCCTGTTTGGAATGGATCAAGAATATTATTTCTTTCTAGATATCATAATAAGCGTTTATTGACCATCTTTTCTAACAGTTTATATAGTGAACAAGTGAGAGAAATTGGTTTATATGAATTTAGAAGATTTGGAGATGAGTCATTCTTATTAATAGGAATTGCTTATCGCCATAACGTTGAGACCTGTTTTTTAGACCAGATCTTATTATATAACTCTAGCAGTTTGAGATGTGTGTCTAAATGAAGATTTTTTAAGAATATTGATGGGATATCGTCAGGACTGGCTACTGAGTTTTTAGTAAAGATATCATCATTTAACCCGGATCTATCCACTGCTGGATATATGGATATAGGTCTTTCTCAGTCTTTTCCATGTATTTCTGTTTTGTGCTGTTTGCATCCAATTTTTGTCGATCCGTTTTATGTCATCAGACCATCTTGTTGGTGGACGACCTTTACTTCGATGTGCTTCTTGTCTCGGTCTCCACTGTATTATTCGCTGTGTTTATCTGTTATCCGACATTCTAGCTATGTGCCCCGCCCAGTTCCACTTAAGGGTCATAATTCTTTCTATGGCATCTGTCACTCCTGTTCTCCGTCTTATTTCCTTGTTCGTGATCCGATCCCTACGAGAAATGCCTAACATCGATCGGTCCATGGCTGTTTGGGAAACACAAATTTTATTTCTTACTTTCTTGGTTAGTGTTAATGTCTCTGCACCATATGTAAGTACTGACAACACGCACAGATTAAAGACTTTTCTTTTAAGACACATCGGCAGTTCTGATTTAAGAACATAGCTCAGCTTGCCGAATGCCACCCAACTGAGTCCTATGCGGCGGCTTAGTTCGCACGTTTGATTATCTCTTCCTATGCGTATCTCATGTCCTAAGTACTTATAAGAGGTGGTTTCTTCAATATGCATGCCATTTACTGAAATCTTTTCGCTTAACACAAGATTTGTCATGATTTGTGTTTTTGTGTGGTTGATGAACTTGTAGGGAGGCTAGGTATAGTTGCTCCAGTTGCGATACTACATCATCGATTCTGTCAGCAAAAAGGACAATATCTTTAGCAAACATCAAATGACTAAGCATTTCTACATTGACATTAATTCCTTTTTCACTCAGATTTGCGTTCTTAAACATATGCTCTAATAATGTTGTAAACAATTTTGGCGAAATTGTGTCTCCCTGTCGCACTCCCTGTTTTATTTTAAATACGTTGGTCTTTTTATCTGCCAGTTTCACGCTTGCTGTCCCATTTTGATAAATTTATTTTATCATGTTTATATAGCGATGCTCTATACGGCACTCTGTTAAGGCTTTCAACATTCTTTGATGACTTATTTTTATTGTTATTATAACAATATTGGCAATATCATTTTAAAGTCGTCTACTTTAAAATGCATAATGTATGTCTGAATTGTCAATATAAATGAGTCAGATAAAATTAAATTATTAGAAGAATTTTTCACTATGTAACAAAAAACAAAATTTGTTTAATTTACTGTTCGTTTTTTGAGAACGATGTCAGAAGTGAAAATTGAAACGTCAATAAACGTATTTTTATCTTTAGTTGTGGCTTATTCCCAGTTAAATAGTAATTAATTTAAAATGCCACAAGAAAATAGCTTCAGAACAATGACTTATTGTGTCGAAAGCTTTTTCGTAGTCAACAAATATCATGACTAATGGCTTGTTGTATTCAACACTATTTTCTATTAAGTTCGTAATTACTTGTAAATGATCATTCGTGCCATATCCTGCTCTAAAACCTGCTTGCTCTCTTGGCTGATAGAAATCCATCTTACTTCCTAGTCTGTTGGTAATAACTCTTGTAAATAGCTTATATATTTGTGATAACAAGCTAATGGGGCGGTAGTTTCTAAGGTCGCTGATATCTCCCTTCTTATGAAGTAAGATGATTTCCGCGTTGTTCCAGTGCGTCGGTGTTATCGCTTCGCACAGACATTTATTGAACAGTTTAGCACGTGTCAGTAAGAGCTTATTTCCTCCTAGTTTTAGGCATTTCGTCATTACCTTGTCTTCACCTGGGGATTTATTGTTCTTCATCACCCGAAGCGCATTTTTAATTTCGTCAACAGTTATGTTCGGCGTTAATTCTGAGCTTCTGAGTAAAGATATAGCTTCGTTTAATTCTAGGAGATTAAAAGGAAGATTCATAGAACTAGTGTCAGAAAATATTTTAGGGCTGGATATGTTGGTATCTGAGTTATTGGGAAGGTTCGGAATATTTCACTTATCTGAAAAGTAGGAGGCAAATATATTTGCAATAGGTATGTTGATCATCGGTAACTGTTTGATCCTGCAAGGAGATGGCTGCAACTTTGCTGGATGTATTATGACCTTTCGTTCGTCTTATTCTTGACCACATTTGCGAGGGTGAGGTATCTTTTGTGATCGTACTAACGTACTGATTCCATGGGGCTTTCTTATTTTTTTAAGCTATTATATTATTAACATGCTATTATAAGCATAATTCATATTTCATTTAAGGCCGTTATATCAAAATAATAATTATATTAAATTGAATATTTGTAGGCACCATTACGATATAATTTAAGACATTTAACTTAGAATTTATTGTCAATCGAATATGGTTCAGTAATATATTTCCAGCTTCCTGGAACAACTTAATAATTATACCTATTCTCAAACCTAACAATGCACGAATTAAAATTTTCTTATACAGACCCATCTCACTCACCAAGCTAATGTCATGGAAAAAATAGTTAATAAAAGATTGCTGTGGATGTTAGAACACAATCATCTCCTGGTTAACGACCGGAGTGGATTTTGACAAAACCGAACTACTACTAATAATATCATTGATTTAGAGTCTGAAATACTGGAATCTTCTCCGAAAAAACAAGAAACTATTGCAGTGTTCATAAAAATTACAAAAAAAATTGTCACAGGATGGTGTTATGATATTATTAGATCACTACACACATGGAATACTTGAGGTAATATTAATTTCATTCTAATTTTTTTTAAACAACTTGTAAACAACAATTTGCAAGTACGATTTCAACTGCACACCTTTAATGAGCCAATAAGCAAATGGCAATGACATATTATATGCAGATGACCTTGATGTTAATATCTTCAGGGAAAAATATCTTCTCAGTTCAGCATCATTAAAGCGACCACTACACTCGCAAATTGATCGAAGTGCAGTGAGTACGAGAGTGTAGACAGGTACTTTATGCGACTTCCCTTCGCCTCGTTCTACTTCCGTTCTGTGTCGGTTTTTTGCGTCGAAGTCAAAAAGCCCCGAAGTTTGAATGCGAAGTGTCACACTCTATTACTCGACTTCACGAGTATGTAAAGAGTCACCTCGCCTCGATTAACTTCACTTGGACACTTCGTCCGAAGCACTTCGATCAAGAGTGTAGACAGCGTTTTACAAACCGCACTCCACGAACTCAAAACTGGTCGAAGAAAACGGTATTTCAGTTTTCACTTAGCAAATCAAAGTGTTTGTTATTAACCTGTTCCGCTCCATCGTATCCACGTATGGATATTTTTAGGTATGGCGAACTCTACCACGATATTCACATACGGATATTCATACAGGGATATTACTGCACTCTGTAAAAGTGGTGTAGTGCTCTGTAGATTAATTTGAATTACGGTAGGACATGGATATCCATACGGCGATATCATGGTTAGTCATTTTTTTACAAAATTCCCAGAATAATGTAAACAGCTCAAGGTCGACGTTCAGTCTGGTGGCAACCCAAGCAGCACCGAAATTTATAATATTTATTTAGTACACTTTTAGGTATTGTTAAGAGAGCACGTGCTCTTTTTATTGCCTGTTCTGTTTATATTTAGATACGTAATTGTGTTTTATAGTAGAAAAATGGATTCGGATCTCGAAAGTGATAGTGATTTGAGCTATGAAATAAATAATAGTGACTTCGAGAGCGATTCAGACAGCAATTATTCATCAACGGATGAGGAAGAAGTCATTGATGGGGTACAAATGAGCGGATGGACAGTCGTTACAAATCCGTTTGATGATAAGCTTCCCAGAGATATACCCGAATTTCGTGCTGACTATAACTTTCACCCAGCTATTGACTTTCAAGATTGTATGGAAGCTGTAAACTGTTTTGAGTCATTTGTAAGTAGCAATATTGTTAAAAAACTATGCGAATGGACCGATCAAAGAGCTGATAAATATTTTAATGATAATCCACATACTGCCATGAAAGTTTTTGGTCTAACTTATAAACCAGTGACAACAGAAGAAATGTATGTATTTATCGCACTATATTTTCTCAGTGGATTGACCAAATGTCCACAAATTTCAGACTATTGGAGTACAGATAATATATGCACTGGTCCATGATCCTCCATGTTTTCATAAATCTGTTATGAGCCGAAATCGATTTTTGGCAATTTTTAAATTCCTTAGATTTTCACCACCAGAACTTGCCAAAAGTAATGCACCGCTTAGCAGACTAGGCATTTTTATGGCTCTTATTAGAGATAATTGTCAAAACTTAGTAGATCCAGGACCAGTTTTCGCAATAGATGAGCAACTTACGTTGTATAAAGGTCGACTCCATTTTCGACAGTTCATAAAAAGCAAAAGAAGTCGATTTGGCATCAAAATATTTTCCTACCCATTTAGAAATGTTAAAATTATTAATTTCAAAACATAAGCCTAGTCTGATATGTTTACAAGAAACCCACTTCAAAAACAACAAAGCTCATGACTTAAAAAATTTCAATTGTTTTTTTAGAAATCGAGAAAATTCGAAAATTGCAAGCGGAGGGGTAGCAATCTACATAAAAGATAGCTTTGACGCTAAACCAATAAAACTTAGAACAACTATCGAAGCAATTGGAATTAGAGTCACAGACACAATTTCTTTTTCAATTTGCAATATTTACATTCCCCCAATAAAGAACCCGATTCAAAAGAAATTTCAAACCTATTAAATCAACTACCTGCTCCACGGATAATAATTGGAGATTTCAATGCACATAATCCGTTATGGGGTTCAACAAAACTAACATCTCTAGGTCGAAAAATAGAAAAAATAATAGAAGAAATCAATCTAAATATTCTTAACGACGGACAACATACGCGCTTTGAAATAAGAACAGGTGAAGGCTCTAGTATAGATCTAAGTATTTGCGAACCATCAATTACACATACTCTTACATGGGATGTGTTACCAGATCTATATGATAGTGATCACTACCCTATCATAATAAGCAATGAACTACAATCAACTACCCCGCAACAACTAAAATGGAATTTAAAAGGCGCAAATTGGATAGAATTTCAAAATTACGTTGAAAACAACCTGCAAAATCTAAATAACAATGTAGATATAGACAAAACAATATACTCTCTGACAAATGTAATCACAGAATCAGCAAAAAAGTACGTTGGAATAATTAAGTACGATTACAAACATCAGTCGGTACCTTGGTGGAATCATGACTGCAAAGAAGCATTAAAACAATCGAAACAAGCTTTTAATAAATTCAAAAGACACAAAACTCAAGAAAATTCTATAGAATTCAAAAAATTAAGAGCAGTCGCTAGGTATACCATTAAAAAAGCCAAACGTGAGTCTTGGAGAGAATATGTTACCACAATACATAGTTCAACTCCTATAACTGATATATGGAAAAAAGTCAACAAAATGTCTTGTTCCAAACCCCATAAATCAATCAACTTTCTAACTCAAAATAACACTATTTATAAAAGCCCAGAAGAAGTATCCAATATACTAGCATCTACTTATGAATATAACTCAAGTAACTTAAATTATACTTCCAATTTCTTAAAAATCAAAATAAAACAAGAAAAAAATCCTATAAAATATTACGATCAAAATAATAACGATCTAAATATACCAATAACAGAGGAAGAATTAGAAAATGTATTTCAAAATTGTAAGAACACTTGTCCTGGACCCGACAATATACCGTTTATATTCCTAAAAAATTTAGGCCCTCAATCTAAAAAATATCTACTCAAAATCTACAATATAATCCTATCCAGAAACGTATTTCCTAAATCATGGAAAAATTCAATCATAATACCTATTCTAAAACCAACTAAACCAAAATCAGATCCACAATCATATCGACCGATATCACTCACATGTAGCATAGGTAAAATATTAGAAAAGATAATAAACAATAGGCTTATGTGGTATCTAGAATCAAACAACTTAATTATTCCAGAACAATGTGGTTTCCGAAAACGTCGCTCAACTTTAGACAACCTCGTTGACTTAGAATCAGAAATCCACGAAGCATTTGCAATAAAACAACATTGTGTTGGAATATTTTTTGATATAACCAAAGCATATGATACAGTTTGGAAATATTCAATCATTAAAATACTCAGCAACTGGTTAATAAGGGGTAACATATTAAAATACATTTCAAATTTTCTTGAAAACAGACAATTTCAAGTTCGAGTTGACGGAACATATTCTCAAACAAAAATTCAACAAAATGGTATACCACAAGGATCAAATTTAAGCACAACTTTATTCTTAGTAGCAATAAATTCAATATTAACAGAAATTGAAAACCCTGTCAAAGCTAGATTATACGCTGACGACCTAGTTATTTTCTGTAGAGGAAAAAACATAGCAACGATTTACAATCACATTCAAAACGCGTTAACACACATTGAGAAATGGTCAGCTACAAGTGGACTTCAATTTAACACTTCAAAAACGAAAGCAATCTGTTTCTCAAAGAGAAATCAAATCCAAACAAAAGAATTATATCTACACGAACAAAAACTAGATCATGTAGAAGAAATCCGATTCTTGGGTATGACGTTTGATAAAAAATTAACTTGGAAGACACATATTCAACAGCTGAAAAAATCCTGTCTTCCTGGTATAAATTTACTTCGATCACTTGCATTTAAAAACTGGGGTGCTGATTATTCAAGTTTAATACTTATTTACAAATCCATAATTCGATCAAAACTTGACTATGGAGCCATAGTCTACAACTCCTCCAAAAAAACACATTTGAAGTCACTGGATATTATCCAAAATAGATGTCTACGTATTTCTTTAGGTGCTCACTATACAAGTCCCATTCAAAGTCTTTATTGGGAAAGTGGAGAACTTCCTCTTTCTTTCAGAAGACAATATCTAAGCCTAACATATGCAGCGGCAGTGTCATCAAACCGAAATAATCCAGTACTACATAACGTTTTTGCTGACCGATTTACAAATAAATTTCAGCAAACACATCAAATGGATCATCCTTTTTACTTTCGTATACAATCATACTTATCCAAATTAAATTTTCAATTTCCAAAAACCTATGATACCTCATCAATCCACAACCCTGCACCATGGACAATATCTATTCCTGCTATCGACATCAGTCTAACAAACCTAAGAAAATCAGAGATGTCATCAACCGTCATTAAACAAAAGTTTCATACACTATTAAACAGATATGGCAATACCTACAACGTATACACAGATGCGTCAAAAAATGAAGACAGAGTTGGAGCAGCAATTTATTCGGAAGACTCCTCAGTTAGTTTCAAATTGTCATCAATTACAACCATCTTTTCGGCTGAATTATTCGCAATTTTAAAAGCACTATCGTTAATACAAAAGAAAAACAAAGAAAGATGTATAATAATCACAGATTCTCTAAGTTCATTAACCTCACTGACTCAATTATACTGTGACAACCCTCTTCTACTTCTTATTAAAAAAGAACTTAAAAACATTTCAAATAAGAACATCCAAGTGCACTTTTTATGGGTACCTTCTCATGTAGGAATTGAAGGTAACGAAGCTGTAGATAAACTGGCCAAAAACGCACCAACTAACCCGATGTCCGAAGAAAGCAACATATTGGTACAAAACGATCTAAAACCATACTTAAAACAAAAAATAATTCACAAATGGCAACAAACTTGGAACAACACTCCAGCAAGGCTATACGAAGTCAACAAACACCCACATCTATGGAAACCAACAATAAAAGACAGAAGAGAACAAGTGATACTTACCCGTCTCCGTATCGGCCATACACGACTTACTCATGACTATTTATTACAACGCAAAAACAAACCAGTGTGTGAAGTGTGTAACAGTGTTCTAACGGTAAAACATTTTTTAATACAGTGTCCCAAATATAACAGTGAACGACTTAAATATAACATACCTAACTCCCTAAAAGATGCCCTAGAAGAAAGTACACATAACCGAAAAATTTTTTCCTATCTTAAAGACTGTCAACTTCTTCAAAAGATCTAAAACGTACATTTTAACATACATACATACTAGTATTATTATCATTGTAAACTAATGTATATTCACCTATTGTATCAACTGTCACATATGTAACATAATCTAAATACGCTAATGACCCTGCGTGGTCGATGCGTTAATAATAAAAAAAAAAAAAAAAAAAAAAAAATATTTTCCTTATGTCCCAGTGCGCCTGAACTTCGAGGATACACATGGAATTTTTGTATATATATCGGCAAAGATATATATGACATATCGCACATTTCAGGAACAGAAAACCTTTCTTTTTCCGAGAAAAGAGTAGTTTATCTTTGCCAAAACCTACTGAACAGTAATCGTGAAGTGATTTTAGATAATTGGTATACATCAGTTCGTCTTTGCGAGTTTCTATTGATACAACAGACTTTCCTTACAGGCACTATTCGACCAAATAGGGGCGTTCCAAAAGAATTAACATTGGTTCCATTAGATAGGCAACAATCATGTTTTGTTCGCAAGAATATGCTCCTTCTAGTTCGCTACAAGGACAACAATGAAGTTTATCTGCTTACCAGTAAACATACTGCAGGATTTTGCGAAAGACAACGATATGTTGTAGGAGGAAATATTCGCTATTATAACAAACCGAAACATGTACAATTCTACAATCAAAATATGGGATCAGTTGATGCAGTAGACCAAGATGTTGAACCGTACAGTCCTTTGCGGAAGTCCTACACGTGGTTCACCAAAATAGGTTTGCACCTTTTACATCTTATGCTATTGAACTCCAGAGTATTTTACAGCCAAACCCATCAAAAACAAGTTTCAATGTATAAATATACAAAACTCTGCTGCCGGGGGCTACTTCTAAAATATAGTAAAGGATATCAAGAAATGAATAAAAAAAATCAACCTACTACATCACGGAAACCGTTGCATGCAATGGCCGATTTTCCAAAAGAAATTGGAAAAAAGAGGGCTCTACGAAAAATTTGTGTAATTTGTAAAAGACGCGGAGTGCGTAAACTAACGAGAAAATGTTGCATTACTTGTTCGGACAAGCCTGGACTTTGCTCAGCGGAACATTTTGAAAGTTTTCATAAGTAATAAAAATAATGTTCTTTTATTTTTTGCTTTGTTCTGAATATAATTAAATTGTTCACTGTCTTTTTATATATGTTTTATTTTTATTTAGCGTGCCTTTATAAATTAAATAATAGACATAGATACATTTTAATGGTATCCAGATGTGGATATTTTGGTAGTACAATCGATATCCAAGAGTGGATATACTGGTACACCCAAATATCCTTATGTGGATATTCTGGTAAACACTATAAATTGTCATATAAATTCAAATTGCTTTAAACATTTTTTTGGCCCCCATAGGTCAATATCTCTTCTATTATACATCATAACTATCGTAAAATGTATTTTCATTAAAAAAATTTTGCTGGTATACAGCTCCCTATCTCAAAAAACGGCCTGGAGCGGAAGGGGTTAAAAAAAAACGTGATCCGACTATTACACAACTTAATTATCTAACCAAATACAAAGTTACGCTGGTGATATTAAATTTTTAGGAATAAATTTTGATAACATTTACATGGAAAAACATATATCACAATTAAAAAAAAAAAATGTCAAAATGGAATTAAACTTATGAAAACTCTCTCTAATCAAAACTGTGGAGCAGACTATAAGAGCTTAATCCATGTTTATAAAACCTAATTAGATATAACAATAAAACACTGAAAAATTTTGTTTTCGAAACTTTCAAAAAATTTATTTTAAATCCTATTACTCCAGCTGGTTCAGCAGAGTGTCTTTCTCAAGAAATCTATTTTTGGTATATGTTAACACTTTTATAGTCTTTTACTATATAGGTAACTATATAGGTTATACTATAACTGAATAGGTTAAGGAGGGGAGAACTACTGTCTGTTACATTTATTTTGTTAATTTAAAATTTGTCGTTAAAAAAATAACTCTAGTCTAGAAATTAAAGTGCGTACGCAGAATCTGTTTTTCTATTATTGACATATTACATAGAAGGGCTTTCAATAATAGAAAAACAGATTATACGTACGCACTTTACCTTCTAGGCCAGAATAATTATGTTAAACACAAATTTCAGATTCTGAATTCTAAATGATTAACTTGAGACAAACAGTACTCTCGTCCTCAACTTATTCATTTAAAAGGCACTTGAGAAAGGCACTTTGCCGAAACAGCTGTACTGATAAGAATTTAAGTTAAATTTTGTGAAAGGTTTAAAATTAAAAGTTTTCAGTGTATTTATTGTTATATTAAATTTTTCTTTACTGTTTCTGTTTCTTTTTTCTTTACGTAACGGATGCATATGTTAAAGAATTCTTATTTCATCACCTCGACCTCATTCAAACTACGCCATTAAGAATTTCTACAGAAGCATTCCGGATCAGCCCAACAGAAAGTTTGCAATCAGAAATTGGAGGACCATCACTTAAATATAAACGGATCGCATAAGTATTTGCCGCTGATTCTAATTCGAATAATCCAAATAAAAATAATATTCTACCAAAGAGTTAGGCACACTATCATGGCTTTACAAATTCCGAAACCAAATACCTTTTCCAACTTCATAAGAATTCCTCCCCCTTGGACAATAAGCATTCCCCAACATGACACACACCCTTAAATATCTTAAAGAACGATACTCCCTACTTCTTAATAAAAAATACTTTCAATAACGTACTTACAAAATGTTCTAACTTCTATCATGTACACAGAAACGCCTCTAAAACATCTACTGAAGTTGGAACACTGTCGTTTTCAAATATCAAATATTACACTTCAGTATAAACTACCATCCTTAAGCTTTATACATACTGGCGAGCTATATGCCATCTACCAAGCTCTCATCCATATTAACTTCAGTGATATATTTCACGCGCTTACATTAAACGATTTATTTAGTTTAATGGCATTAACCAATTTTACACAACACATCAAATTGCGCTCCTTATTAAAAAAAAAACAAAAATACTATACAAAACCATACTATAACCATTATACCATACAAAACAGCAACCAAACTGTATAATTTTTATGGTTTTTTTCACACATTAGACTTTAATGGGAACGAAGATACTGACTGCAGTGCCCAATAAGAAAGAAACAGTGAAACCGTGAGTAAAGTGAGAAATGTAATTTCAAATGACTTAAAATTATTTATTAAGTTGAAGGTGGAAAATTTGTGGCAAAACCAATGGCACAGTTTAACTTTAAAACTTCGCGAAGCAAAGTTTTACACTACAAGTGTAAAACTGTGAAAATATAAAATTCTTAATAGAACCCATCAAGTCGTTGTTCTCGACTTTGGCTAGGATATACCCGACTTACCCACTGTTATATGATTATCGGTCACACTAATCCCACTTTATAGGCATATGTAATGTTATACTCAGTGCTAAGCATGTCCTTTTATAGTGTCCAAAAACTTAGGTCTATGCAAGAGTAGGTTCCAGACTGGATGTGGAAATATCTGGAGCTCCCTGTATTCAATAGGTTGATGTTAGAGTTACTTATGATATCTTCGATATGTTTACCTCTCCCAAAGGTGCGCTGGGAGCCCCATGTTGTGCTGTGAGCGTTAAATTCCCCAATTAAGATGAAAGGGATTAGCAGTTGTTTTATGAGGTCGCTTAGTTCTGAGCTGAATAAGTTATAGTTTGAAGAAATGTATATAGAACAAATAACTATCTTGTTGAGACACCATGCGGTTATCGCAATCGCTTGTGTGTAAGTCAAACTCTTGATGGAAGATATTATTGGAAACAAAAATAGATGATCCATCACTTGCTCGTAGATGTGTAGGTCTTAGAAAGTTATAGCTAGTGTAGTTTTTTAGGTAGGGGTTGGGATCCTTGGTAAAATTGGCTTCTTGAAGACAGATAAACTTGGTTGAACAGTCCGATATGAGTTTTTGTAAATATTCTAGTCTGAGATAAAAGCCATCGCAGTTCCATTGAATTAGTCTTAGCATGGTATTAGTATTATTAGGAGCTGAATTTAGAGGATTGGGATGGTTGTGAGCTGTCAGAAATACAGTTACCTTCATTAGAATCAGCAGAAAGATTTGGACTGGGCGTACTTTCGGGTTCTTCTGGATCAGTGCCTAAGGCCTTTATCAATTTTTTGGTTAGACGGGTTAGCCTGTTTTTGATAGATCTCTCCTGATAAGTTGGGTATAATGCTTGAATGTTAGAAATTAGCCCCGAAACATTTTCTGTAAACTTAAGAGCTTCAGCGTAGGGGTCACTAGAGCCGAAAGTGTTTTCGCCAAAGGTTATCAAGTTTTCTGGAAGAATAACAAGTGATTCTGAGGTTTGCTTAAAGGCTTCTTTGATAGCGTCTTTTGTTAAATCAAAAAGGTAACGTTCTGAAGGTGAACTTGTCCTGGGTTTCTTTTTTGGTTTCTTAATGTCTTCATTAGGGGGAGGCATGATGTTGTCCTCTGATGAATTTGCGACCGAGATGTTATCGAGATATCAGTTTGCTCGCTTGTACTCTCTATTTCGGAGTGGCCACGTTTATGTGTGGGCGCTTTAGTCATTATGGAATTGTTTAGTTCTGTAGCCATATGTGGTAATGTTTCAGGTTGTATAGAAGACTGTGATGGTGAGGGGTCTGTTATCTGGGTGCATGTTAACGACTGAGGCTGGGATGCTATATAATTGGGTGGAGGATTGGGACAATTTGAGGTGATATGCCCTGACTTTTTGCATATGTAGCATTCCATTTTGTCGGTGGACAAAAATATTTTATTTTCATTACCTTCGAATGGGATAACTAATGAAGTTTGCAGATTAAAATTATCATCAGAGATAAAACCATACACTTGCCTTCTAAAGCTCATGATGTGTGAATATTCATCGCCGGGGATACCTGCTCTTCAAAATGAGACGGGGGAGGACAGTTGGAGCCCAAGTTCTTTTATAGCATTTTCTGCAATTTTGTGTAGTATACATGATTCACGTTCTTTTTGTGGGGGAAACTAGCCTGCGAACATTCATCACAGAGTTTCCCATTGTAAAAATCGGATGAGATTTTAAAAGTTAGTCGACGAGTTCTATATTAGTTAAATATATACAAATTCTGTCATTGGATATTCTGGTTGCGAATAGGATTTGTTTGGGACCAATAGCGTCACCTACTGCTATATTTAAACGTAATTGAACAATTTTAGATTTTCATCGGCATGCAATACTATCGCTTGATCCTTCTTTGGAAAAAATTATCTAGGAGTTGATTTGGTTGCAGTTGCGTATGAGGAAGTTGAAGTAGAATTATGCTGAATATTTTGCGACATCTTGAAAAGTTGTGAACTGTGAGGATCTGATGTGAGAACTGTATTTTGTATCGGTGCCCTTGTAGTCAAAGGTAGAAGAAAATTTAATTACTTGTTAAATTTAGTTAGGTTTTATATATTTTCTTCCAAAGATACATAGTAGGTGGGCCTACGCCACTGGAAACTGGCCCAGTTTTGAAGAAATTATTAATTTGCTAATTAACTTATCGTTCCAAAAAAACAAACATGCAATTAGGCTTATCAATACATACTGTAAAGTCTGGTCTTACTAATAGTACTTAAAAGTAGTTGTTAGGTTTAACAAAAAGCACTAAAATTCGGAGCAAAATACTGATACTCTAAGTAAAGTATCTCATGTATATGTTTATGTATATGTGTCGCTAATAACCTCAGAGGTTGATGCGACTATATTTGCAAAAAAAAACATTTGATGTAAAAGCTATACATTTCTATATTTATCAGTAATTTATTAACTTGTGTTGAATCGCAACGCCTGGAAGTAAAAATGCTACAGACACGTAAAAATGCAATTTCTTACAGTAAATTGGCTCATACGTCACAGATAACCACTGTCACTCTTCTGTTGGCTTAATGCCAAACAAAAGGGTAGAAAAGGGTCAATTAAAGTGAAAGGTTTCTCTCATTTTAATGAATACCACCAGCCTTGTCTGACACAGGATTCAATAAATCCAAAATGAAGGTCAACAAAAACTCTCGGCGGTATTAACGACGTAAAGCGAATATATTTGGATCCAGCAAGAGGCCGTAGGGAATTTTGAGGTAGTTTAAGCCGGCATAGCTAAATAAAGATATAGGTTAATAAGAAAGTATTTATTTTTATTTACCGATGTTTAAAATTATAGGTCTAATATAAAATTCTGCAAAAAAATGACAAATCGCTCAAATTATAATAGGTAGTTAATTAGTTATATTAAGTTTATATAGAGCAAGGTAGAAAAGAAATATATGAACAAACTCTTTTAAAATAATTCTTTTCTGAAACTATTGTCTGTAACATCTTAGTGTTTTCTGGAATATATAACTAATATAAATGAACGGGATGTTGTATATTATATATAACTTAACTGGAAATGATTTTAATGATAGATAGTTTACATAAAAAAAAAACAGCTAAAGCAAACACAAGTAATGATGTTTTGAAAACCTCGTGGACCTCGTAAATACGCCATTTTATTATATTACCAGTTCAATTTTATGGGAAAGTAGGCGACAGGGTAGGATTTGCACGTGCTAATAATGTCGAGTATTTCCAATAAAAATGGTTGGTCATATTCCAGTTAGTCATCGCATGTTTATTTTATCTCACATTGAAAGATGTAATAAAAATTTACTACTTCCCGTTTTCACTGCCGATCAGAATTGCTGTGTAAAAATGTAAAATATTTTCATTTCCCTAATTTGGCTTCTAAATAAACCTTTCAAAACTGAAAATAATCTAGAGGACAAGTTAATAAATAACAAATTAATGTATGAATGTAGAAAAAGAATAGGATATTCTTTTTAAATTCAGCAAAATATGTTTATACGAGACGAAAACCTCGATTTCTTCGAATTCGAATTCCTCGAAAATAATTACTTTGATTACTGCAAGTAGATTAGATAACTTTAATTAATTTAATTACAGTAGTATTCTTGTTTCCGAAAAACCGTCAAAAAGGTCACTACATATCCTGGGGCAGATATTGGATCTGATCATCAACCACTCGTTGCAGATATTAAACTTAGGTTAAAACGAATTCAGCGACAAAAAGCAAAAACCAATATACTTAACTTTGACGATATTAACATAAAACATAACATTAAAAAAAAATTTAACAATAGAATAAAAAACATTGGAGAACAACTAGAAGATCCAGAAGAACTATGGAGTGAATTTAAAAACCAAGTTAACGAAATCTCCACAAACAGTGATTATAGAAAAAAAAAATAACTCGATGACAAACGACATCTTGAAATTAATGGAACAACGTCGACTGATAAAATCTAATGTAACAGAATATAGACAACAATAGACATAGAGACATAGAGACAATTCACCGAATGATTGCCGGTATAAGCAATCCCCCACTTATGACCAACGGCTGCGGGCGGATGAGTTAATAAGTGGAAGGGCACTCTTTTGTCCAAGGGTTGGGAAACTGGTCCTAAAGGCGGATGAATCGAAAAATATGTCAACGGCGTAAGGATGCAGAAGGCAACGGGGAACCACTGCATTAAAGACTCTTAGAGTACCCCTAGTAAAGTCATGAATGGCAAATGACAAGTAGAGTAAACAAACTTACTGATTATGGAGCACGGAATCCAAGATCCGGCAGGGGAGGAATAACTGTAGATCACAGGGCCTCCCAGGTCGTAAACCAGAGAAATCCCTGTGGACTTAAGACATTGAAAATAGCAACCTGGAATGTCAGAAGTTTATATGCAAGTGGTAAACTAGCGAACGTATTGCTTGAAATGGAAAACCTCCAAATTGATGTTTTGGGTATAAGTGACGTACAGTGGCCAGGTTCAGGCAAACAAATTACAAATAATGGAACCATGTATTATTCAGGTAACAACGAGGTCAATCATCGTTACGGTGTTGCTATCTTAGTTGCAAAAAAGGTCAATTACTCTGTGATAAGTTTTACTCCTTATTCTGATAGGATCTTATCAATACAACTACAGTCTAAAAAATGTATAGTAAATTTTATTCAAGTTTATGCTCCTACGGCAGATAAAGATGACGACGATATCGAACTGTTTTACCATGATTTGGAACAAGTCTTAAAATCAATGAAAAAACATCACACTACAATAGTAATGGGCGACTTCAATGCCAAAGTTGGCCAGGGAAGAGTGGATGGATATGTGGGGGAATATGGTCTAGGAAATAGAAATGAACGTGGTGACCGTTTGATACAATTTTGCCAGACGGAAGAATTTGTAATAGCTAATACACTTTTTAAGCTACCAAAAAGAAGGTTGTATACATGGAAATCTCCCGGTGATACAACGAATAGAATAATCCGAAATCAAATTGACTTTGTCCTTATTAGACAAAGATTTCGTAATTCTATACTGTCTGCCAAAACTTACCCCGGAGCAGACATCGGTTCAGACCATAACCCCATAGTAGTCACATTACGAACCAAATTAAAACTGGTTAAACAACCCACACAAAGTAGAATTGATATTAAGAGATTAAGGGAACCACAAACAAAGGAACAAACTGTAAAAACTCTTACTGAAAATATACGTAATGCCCAAGAACTGAATAAAAGTAGCTATAACATTGATCAGAAATGGGAAAATATAAAAGCAGCAATAATTAAAACAGCAAATGAAAACTTAAAACCAAACAATAGAAAACATAAAGATTGGATGACTGAAGAAATACTACTATTAATGAATGAAAGAAAATCATTCAAAACAAAAAATCCAATTAAATATAATGAAACTGATCGATTAATAAAAAAGAGAATAAAAGAAGCTAAGGAGAGAATGTTACATGAGCAGTGCCAAGAACTAGAAGAAATTGAGAAAAAATATGACTTTTTTAACATGCATAAAAGAATTAGAGAATTAACAGGAATGAGAAAAACACTTCAAACTAGGCAACTAAGAGATGAAAGGGGTGCACTTATAAAAGATATAAACCAAAAAATGCAGAGATGGACACAATATATAGCACAACTATTTGAAGACAAAGAAAGAACAGAAGCACCAAAAGAATTTAAGGATGATACTGGGCCTGACATTATACGAGAAGAAATTGAATATGCAATGAAACAAGCTAAAGATGGTAAATCTCCCGGGTCTGATGAAGTTCCTATCGAATTACTTAAAATTGTGAATACTGAATCTATTGATCTTCTTTTGGATCTATTCAATACCATATATAGAACAGGTATAATACCTAAAGAATGGCTCCAATCAACATTCATACTGCTTCCCAAAAAAGCCAATGCAAAGGAGTGCAATGAACATCGCACCATAGCCTTAATGAGTCATGTCTTGAAATTGTTTTTAAAAGTAATTCACAATAGAATATATAAGAAATTAGATGAAGGCATAAGTAATACACAAATGGGATTTAGGAAAGGTCTGGGAACACGAGATGCACTGTTTGCAGTAAGTGTTCTTTCGCAGAGATGCTTAGATATTAATCAGGAAGTATATGCCTGTTTCATTGATTTTGAGAAGGCATTTGACAGAATGCAGCATAATCGACTTAAAGAAATTTTATTAAATAAAAACATAGACAGTAGAGACATTAGAATCATCTGTAACCTCTATTGGAATCAAACAGCAAAAGTGAAAGTTAAAAACGAACTGACCAAGGATATCCAGATTCGCCGTGGGGTCCGCCAAGGGTGTATTTTATCACCCTTGTTATTCAATTTATACAGTGAAGCCATCTCAGAATTAGCGCTTGCCGAGATCAGTGAGGGCCTTATAATAAACGGTGAGCCACTTAATAACATAAGATATGCTGACGACACCGTCCTTTGGGCAGGAACACTAGAAGAACTGCAACACCTTGCTGAACAACTAAATATATATTGCAACGATTATGGAATAAAAATCAATTTGAAGAAAACCAAGTTCATGGTATTTACAAAAGCACAAAACATCAAAGTTAAGATAGTACTAGATAATACAGAAATTGAACAAATATCTTCGTACAAATACCTTGGAGCATGGATCACAGAAGATACTGATCAGACAAAAGAAATAAGATGCCGCATTGAAATTGCGCGGTCAACTTTTAATAGAATGAGAAAACTTTTTTGTAATCGCGATATCAATATATCGCTCCAGATAAGAATGCTTCGATGTTATATTTTCTCTACCCTTTTGTATGGAGTTGAAGCTTGGACACTTAAAAAATCCAACATTAAAAACCTAGAAGCATTCGAAATGTGGTGTTACCGACGCATTTTGAAAATATCATGGATGGATCGCAAAACAAACGAACAAGTTCTCGAACAACTAGGAAAACAATGCGAAGTTCTAAATTCCATAAAGATCAGGAAATTGGAATACTTGGGGCACATCATGAGAGGTGAAAAGTACGAACTACTAAGGAATATAATGCAGGGTAAAATCAACCCTCTCTGGGACTGTAATTTTCCCCTCGACGCTGGTGAGAGGGCCGAGTAATTGGTCTTGGTCCCTTAATTTGTAAGGGGAGCACGACCGGTGAAACCAAACACAGTCCCAGCGTCTGTGCACCGGGTGAGCGCCGGACACCGCCGCTGGACGCTAAAGAGCGTCGCAACTGAGACGAGCAGATGCGACGCTTTTTCGCCTTCAGCAACACAAGTACCTACCAACTGTCCCATGGCTACTCAATCCCAATTTTGAATCTCGTCCATCCCAAAAAAAAAAAAAAAAAAAAAAAAAATTCTCCCACCACATTTCATATGAGTAGCAGACACGTTTACCCCACCGGTCACCTTTCCATTACACGTCCCGTTCCAATTCCTACGTAACAGGGGAGGCAGCAGTTATGTGGAAATTCCAAGCAGACTGCTCAAACAGACTGCCACTGCGTCCGGAGGCAACCGTGAAAAAAAGCCTAGAGGAGTAAACTTCGATAAAAAATCCCCACTATTACGGTGGAAGGCATCGTGCCAAAGATATGAGAGATGCGAGGGTTAGAGCATCAAAAACGATCCCTTCGGGATACCTGGCGACCTCTCGAAGTATCGAAGCCTTAGCGCGGTAAGGGCGCACTGCCGCGCCAGACGTATAGCACGTCCCGACTCATGGGACCATTTATGAGTAAAATAAAAAATTTAAAACAGACGGGGATGAAGAATGACGACCATCGGCAAGACAATATGGAAAATGCAAAGGAAATTGAAAAAAAGAGTAGGGAGGAACAGTCGCATGACGACTTGAAAACAGAATTAGAAGGAGAGATGATGAATAGTTTTGAGAGGGAATTGGTAAGAAGACATAAGCAACAACAAAAACTGAATAGGTCGACTGTTGCAAAGCAGTCGACATTAGTAGAAGACGAAATTACAGAAGATAGTGAGAACGATGAGAAAGAGATAGGGGAAGAACAACCACAGGAAAAAATTGAAAAAATTAAAGATATATGGCAGAATATCGAGGGGAGTGCGCTGACTAATATCCTGTTAGACGAAGAAGAGGAGGTGGAGACGATAAACATAAAGAAAAGAAAAGCCGAAAGCATGGAGAGGATAAATGACCTCAAGAGGGAAAGGCTGGAGGAGAGCATAAGGTTTCCAAATGAAACAAAACAAGAAAAAATAAACAGGAAATTAGAGGAATTAAGTACAAAACTCGAAGAAATATTTAACAAATTTAGCGAACAGAGAAAAAAGCTGGAGGTGGACACCGATTTAAAAAAATTGATCGGGATTATAAAATCTACAAACAACAAAAGGGATGATAATAGGATAACCGAAAAAACCAAAAATGAATTAAAATGTGACCATTGTAAACTAAAAGAGGAGCAGGAGAAACAGAAACAAGAACAAGAAAAAATCAAAAGGGTATTAAACATGGGAAAAGGGAAAAAAACATTTATGAGTATATGCGACAGTAAATGGGAAGAGAAAGTATATGTAAAGACAAAGTGGGAACAAGCAGGGCTACTAGAAACAGTAGAAAAAAAGAACTGTATAATATTTACAAAAAAGGAAGCGAAAGATAAAGGTGTGGAAAACATCATTAAAGATGTAGGAGAGGACCTAGCGGAGATGCTAGAAGAAATAGAAGAGGGAGAAATAAATTACCTAGAGAACACTAGAAGAAAAGCAAACAAAAAAACAATATGGTATACTTTCGTTGCCAGATTAGACAAAGAGCGGGGGGAAGATGCATACGACATGGCAGAAAAGGCTATAAAGGACATAAGGAAAGAAACGAACGAAATCCCGGAGGTCATGCGGGTTGTAGTCGCAAACGACCTAAATAAGGAAACGATAAGGAAAGCTCTCGAATATGTAGGGCATAGAGATAGTATATCCTGGGAGATTTTAGTAAGAGGGAAGGAATTCGGTGCAGAGAGGAGAGTGGAACAAGAGGAAGCCCTACTCATAAAGATGGAAGGAAAGAAATACAACGAAGTTTTTAGCGAAATGAGAGAGAAAATCGACATTGGAAAGATCGGGGTACAAGTGGACAAGCTAAAAAGAACAAATGCGGGAGATCTACTTGTAAAATTAAATGGGAGAGGGGCTGCGGCGAAGTTGAGGGCCGAACTGGACAGCAAAATGAACGGGATGGACACGGCAATCCGAAGAAAGGAGACTTTCTTCACGATTACGAGTTTGGACCCTGGGGTGAGTGAAGAAAGTTTAAAAAAAGCAATAAAGAGCTATACAGGCGTCGCGGAGGGAGAGATAGAAGTTAAGGCCCTAAGAGTCAACAGATATGGGGAACAGGTGGCTACGATAGCCGTACGCCCCTCCAGAGCAGAAGAGCTGAGGAGGTACAGCACAATAAAAATAGGATGGGTTGGGTGTCCAATAATGGAGAGACACAACCCAATTAGATGCTATAAGTGCCTAAAGTTCGGGCACAATACATACGAATGTAAAGAAGAGAGCAGGGCGGCGTGCTGCTATAATTGTTTAAAAACGGGGCATACGGTCGCAAACTGCACCAGCAATCCGTACTGCTCGGTGTGCAAAGAAGAAGGGCATAGGATGAACAGGATGGCTTGTCCGTCCTACCGAGCCCTTGTATACGGCAGGAAAAGAGAGGGGAACTCATAAAATACGCCAAAAAAATATAAAATAGACTTTTTGGAAAATGAAGGTGGGCCCATATACAGCCCACCTTGGTGTTATTTTATATCTATAAAGTTTATTTTATTTATTTTTATTATTCCAATTTTACTAAACTATTTTTATTTATTGAATGTTTTTATTTATACATATTTTATCCATATACCGTATTTATCTATTTTATTTATATTAATTAATTTATTTATTTTAGTTATTATGGTTTTTAACGTTCTCAAAATACGTGAATCCGATGCAGAAATGACCTCTGGGAACTGAACCAAAGTGGCCCTCAAAGATCAACCTGGTATACGGATATTGCAGGTTAACGTGGGCAGAGCCCGCCGAGCGCACGATCTTGTCCACGAAAAAGCCTGCAAGCTAGAAACAGATTTGCTCATCGTCCCGGAACCAAACAAAAAGATAACTTCATCCGGTGGTTGGGTTCAGGATAACGGGAAAAACGTGGCGGTGCTCTTTATAAATAGGGGTTTGGGGGTGCGAAGTATTGTTAGGGGAGGAAATCATATCCTCATCAAATTGAGGGATTTCAGCCTCCTGGTATGCTACGTGTCCCCAAATATCCCTATGATAAGATACAAAGAAATTGTAGACGAAATAATGAGCGCCGCCACGAATGAAAAAGAAGTGCTGATCGCCGGAGACATCAACGCGAAATCAAGGTTGTGGGGTTCCCCCATAAACGACGCAAAGGGGGAATTATGGAACGAATGGATAGCCCAGGCTGTCCTCCAAGTATTAAACAATAACAAACCAACTTTCGTAAGAGGGGCCAGCCAAACACACATCGATATTACATTCGCGAGTGAAGGGCTATCCAGGAGAGTGCACGAATGGGATGTCCTTGACGATCAGTTATTCACCTACCACCGGTATATAAAATGTGAAATAAAGATGAAAGGGGGAATAAGGCGGCCGATAGAACACACGGAAATTTATTTCAACAAAAGCACGTACCTGTCGGAGGTCAGAAAGATCAATGAAAAGGAGATTTCTGACCTTGGCCAACTGAGAAGAGCACTAGAAAGCGCAGTAAAGTTGGCCACCGTGAAGAAAAAGAATAATAAAAAAGCCCCCTATTGGTGGACGGATGAGATAGAAGGTCTACGTGAGAGATGCCTCAGAGCTCGAAGGAATTATACGAGAAGCCAGGGCAGCCTCGAGCTCAAAGAAATTTATAAAGATCTAAAGAAAACGTTAAACAAAAAAATAAAACAAGAGAAAAAAGAAAAGTGGCAGACCCTGATAAAAGCTTTGGACGAAGATATATGGGGCGATGCGTACAAGATAACCATGAAGACGCTTAAGATAATCGCCCCATATAGACTTGACGTAGACCAGCGGATGGAATCAGCAGAACTCCTCTTCCCTACCAAGGATCCCCAAAATTTTATAAAAATATTTCCAACAATGGTAGAGGAGTTCACGGAAGAGGAAATAAAAACCGCTGGTCAAGAGATAAAGACAGGGAAAGCTCCCGGCCCTGACGGGCTGCAACCAGAGGCAATAAAAGTACTAGCAACGGAGAAACCAGGCTTGATCAGAAAAATATACAACGACCTACTGCAGAAGCAAGAGTTTCCCAGAGACTTAAAGGAAGCGAACTTGGTCCTACTGCTAAAGCCTGGGAAACCCCCCGATTCAGCGGCCTCTTATCGGCCAATATGCCTTCTGGACTGCCTTGGTAAGTTCTATGAAAGACTTATCAAGAGGCGGCTGGAGCGCGTGTTGGAAGATGAGAGAATGCTATCAAACCAACAATACGGATTCCGAAAAGGCAGATCGACAGTCGATGCCGCAAACTGGATAAGGGACGCGGCCAAGACAAGCAAGAAAAGATGGGTGGTCCTTGTTCTGCTGGACATAAGAAATGCTTTTAATTCAGCAAACTGGGGCCTCATAGTAGACCGAATCGTCGAATCTGGGGCCCCAGAGTATATGTCCAACATAATAAAGGACTACTTATCGGAAAGATCCGTATGTATATCCAAGAAGAAAAAGAAAGAAATGACCGCGGGAGTACCCCAGGGGTCAGTCCTGGGACCCTTACTTTGGAACATACTATACAACGGGGTACTAGAAATACACAAAAAGAGAGGAGTGAGAGCGATAGCATACGCGGACGATCTAGCTTTACTGGTCGAAGACGATACGAATTGGGGAATAAAAGATAAGGTAAATAATGCGATAAGAACGACCGCGGCGTGGATAGAGAAGAACGACCTAAAACTAGCAGTAGAAAAGTCAGAAGCAATAATCTTGAGGGGACCACGAAAAAGAAACGATATAATCTTCGCATACCAAGACTCCGAAATAAGACCCCAAAGGACAGTCAGGTACTTAGGTATAACCTTCGATGACAGACTCTCTTTCGGACAGCATGTACAAGAAGCATGTCGGAAGGCGGAAGAAAGGACCTCAACACTTAACAAGTTAATGCCCAACATCGGGGGACCCGGATCCCAAAAGAGGATAGTATTGCTTCAATCAATACTGTCAATATTACTATACGGGGCTCCAGTGTGGCACGAGGTCCTTCGGATGAAAAAGTACAAAGACATGCTTATTAGGGCTCAGAGGAAACCCCTGATCAGGGTGTGCAGTGCGTACAGGACTGTATCAACCATTGCTTTACAGGTGGTGGCCGGTTCTGTACCGGTGCATATCTCGGCCAGGGAGAGAGCCAGAATGTACCAAAGGGGCAACGGAGCGATAGGTTCAGGGCCACAGGAAAGAGCTACAAGTCTAGAGACGTGGCAAAGGGAATGGGCAGCCGAAGTTGGGAAGGCTGACTGGACGAGATCCCTGATCCCGGACGCAGTGAGGTGGTACGGGTGTCGACATCGGCGCGTCAACTATTACTTCACACAGTTTTTGACAGGGCATGGATCGTTCAGGAAATACACCCATCGTATAGGAAAAACCGAGAACGATCTATGTCCTGAGTGCGGAGTGGTGGATGACGCGCAGCATGTCGTGTTCGTATGTCCCGCATATCACGTTGGACGCACCGAACTGCAGCTGGGCCTGGGATCCCCCCTAGGCGAGCCTCGCGAGCTAATTGATAAAGCTATCGACAGCAAGCATGACTTCGACCTGATCATTGCTTTTGTCACACAGACAATAAAGCATAAAGAAGAAAAAGAGAGGCGACTGCAGACAGGATAACCGTATATTTATCTTTTAACGTGTCTTGTGTCGTAAAAGGCAGTCAGTGGGGGGAGGACCATATACACCCAAACCACACTGACTGTCTAATTTTAACTTATCCTATTTTGTTTTTACACGGTTTTACTTATTTATTTATTTTATCATAGTTTTATATATTTATTTACTTTATCGTTGTTTTATTCTTGATCTGATTTTATTTATACGTTATTGTTTGCTAAACAATTTCACTTTCAATTTCCTTTTCCTGTTAATGTTATCTATCTTTTCCTTCTTCTTTCTTTGGCTTCTTTTCTATCTTTCATTTCATCCTTCCTCCTTTTTCTCTCTTTCTATTTCTTTTTTAATTTCTTTCTTTATTACTTTTATTACTATTACTATAACTATGTCGTGTTTCGTCTGGAGACAGTCAGCAGGGAAGGACCTTTTACATCCGACCTACACAGACTGCCCCATCTAAATGTTAGAATGAATAGATGGATGAGTAGGTGTGTCTAGATGAAAGTAAGGAATGACTGGAGTTGAATGAGACTAAGTATAGAATAAGGGGTGGATGAGAAAGAGTGAATAGATGAAGGTATGAACGACTGGAGTTATTCGTAACTGCCGACTGACATCTTAGGGTTGGTTCCATCATGGGTTGGGAAGCGTCCCGACCGCCCTCTTTCCCGTCTTCGGTCACTTCGCTGTGCGGGGGAGGCGTCCGTGAAGCTGACCAATCCATGGAATTCACGCCGGGGGTGTTAGGGGGAGCTATGAGTAAGGTCGACGGGTCAGACATGCTCGCTAAGAGCGGTTCCAGACCCGCCGGCTGGAGGAAGAGGAGGTGAGTTTAGTCGGTAGGCGGTCTCGACACGCGGTACAGCGAGACGGACTGAATCCGACACACCAGGGACACCTTCTCTGACGGTCTTTTGAAGATTCTCACCTCCCAAAAAAAAAAAAAAAAAAAAAAAAAAAAGGGTAAAATCAAAGGTAGAAGAAGCGTAGGCAGACGTAAAATCTCGTGGCTACGCAATCTCCGTGAGTGGTTTGGATGCAGTTCAATTGAACCATTCAGGCGAGTAACCAATAAAATTATAATTGCCAGAATGATTGCGACGTAATGAATGAATGGTGCGACGAAATGAAGGATGTAATATCTAAACACGACTTATTTAATGTGTACAAAAAACTGAAAGAAATAAGTAATATATTTACAAAACGAGTTCCCTCTGTACTTGTTGATACTAATAATAAAACTATTGTAAATGAGCAAGAAATAATAAAAGAATGGCAGTTGTATATATCAGAGTTGTTTGAAGATGACAGGAATATTATTGCCGAATTCTACCAAAACTGTACTGACGGCCCAGAAATGATGAAATGCGAAGTAGAACATGCTATAAATAATGCTAAAATTAGAAAAGCTTGTGGTCCAGATGATACACCAACTGAGTTGCTGAAACTAATAGAGAATGATAACATAAAAGTAATAGTAAGACTTTTTTAATTCAATATATGACACCGGAGTGATTCCCGCAGAATGGCTCAGATGAGCCAATTGATTGGCACTAATGGCCACACTCTTAAAATTTTCGTCAGAATACTTTACAACAGAATTAGACGTAAATACGAAGAAGATCTTGAAGATACCCAATTTGGTTTTAGAAATGCTATGGGAACCAGGGAGGCACTTTTTGCGCTTAGCATCCTATTACAAAAATGTCGTAACCAAAGAAAAGATGTATTTGCATGTTTCGTGGACTTCGAGAAGGTATTCGATTAAGTACAGCATGTAAAATTAATGCAAATACTGAAAAATATCGAAACAGATGACAAGGATATTCGTGTCATTAAAAATTTGTACTGGAATCAAACTGCTATCGTAAAAATTGGAGATAACTACACAGATGAAATCCCCATACAACGAGGAATCAGACAAGGTTGCATTTTGTCGTCAACATTGTTCAATGTTTACTCGGACCAGTTATTTAAAAAGGCACTTGCGAGACAACCATGTGGAATAAAAATCAACAGGGAACTACTTAATGTGATTAGATATGCAGACGATACAGTAATTTTAACAGATCTCAGTTTAGAACTAAAGCAAAGAATGGTTAAGAGCTATGTTTGGTCTGTACTTTTTGTATCGTGCAGAAGTGTGGACACTAAAAGTATCGAGCATGAACAAAATTGAAGCATTGGAAATGTGGGTTCATAGACGAATGCTGAAGATACCTTGGGCAGCAAGAAAAACTAATAAAGAAGTGCTCAGGAGCGTCAACAAAGACAGACAAGTGCTAAAGACTGTTATACATCGAAAACTGTCTTATGTGGGACATATAGTAAGGGAAAGTCGATATAAAATTTTACATCTAATCCTAAAAGGCAAAATAGAGGGCCGTAGAGGTGAGAAAGAAAACAAGTTTCTTGGTTAAAAAACATTCGTGAATGGACTCAAATACCAAAAGCAGGACAATTATTCCATATTGCAGAAGATTGAGAAGCCTTCGCAATGGTGATCGCCAACGTCGGATAATTTTGATATGGCACGCAAAGAAGAAGTATTCTGTTGTTATAGAAGTATCTTAAACACTTTCTTGTAATCTACAATTACTAGTGCAAATGGTTTAATTTAATACTTAGTTTTATCTACAAGATTTATAATTTATTATTAGTAATATATTATGATCTAAATCTAAAACTGCTAAAGTCGTTGATATGGCTTTAGCTTGGATTTTATTTTGTTAATAATAAATGTCATAAAAAAATTTACATAAAGGTATTAGTCTAAGATCCCGCTATAAAACGACCTTCACCGAGCTGGTTAATGGATGAAAGATATTCTTTATCAAATAATATAGTCAACAAATATATTACGAATGGGTTGTCTAAAAAATTTCAGTCCAGAATATGATTAATTAACAATTAAAAAAAAATTTTTTTTTTTTAATTACACCGGCTTGGTTAATGAACAAATTCCATTCCAATCGAAAATATGAAACCTATAGAATATACAAACATTAGGTTGACTATTTATTTCCCGTCACAACCCTTGGGTAGGCAGGTATAAACAGGTAAATCGATACTAGTAACTTGCGCCGGTCTGATTAATGAATGAAACTAAAATAAAAATAAAGATAAATTTATTACGAACACGGTGGTATAGGGTTGTCTGCAAAAAATCAGTCCTAAATTGCGGTTGTTGAATTTTAAAAAGTGAAATATTGCTGCGAGTGAATACGTGCGACAGCGAGGTCCCAGCAAACCATCCCAGGCGATAGAAGAGGACACAGCATTGCAGCTGTCTATAGTTTGTTGGTTGAATGAAAGAGAGCGCGCATGCTATTTGTCGGTGAAAACGAAAAGGATAGCGATAGACTAGTAAATGCTACGCGTCATTTTGGAGTAGATTGCGGTTGTTAAATTTTCAAATTATTCAGGATCCGAGTCATCAGACATGTAATTGTAATCTTCAATTTCAGAACATTCTTCGTCATCGCTTTCTGTTTCAGATGTTTCGACAATATCTTCTATTCTTAAAGGTGTATGATCCCCAGTGAATCCTACTGGTTTTAAATATTCATCGAAGAACCAACCGCAGTTTTCAGGTTGAAGTTTCACGCATACTGGATCCGTTGCATTAAGCCACATGGAATTTACGAAAATAGTTCGTAAAATTTTCTGAGTCAATGATATCCAGCATGGTGGTATAGAGTTGGAGTCAAAGCCTTTTATTTTTTTTTTAAACTGCTCGCTGTCTTCTTTGGCAGAATATTTCTTCAGAAAAATGCGATATCTCGATTCATTCACTTTTGTGCAGTTCTTGACGCCATACATATTGGCAGTAAATTCTTGAACGGTGTTCATTTTTTCGTTAATGAAAATATCAGCTTCATCTGTTAGTGACGCAAAAACTGTTTGATATTTTTCATTTTTTGAAAGCAGCTTAAAAGGTTTTACCTTTCCTTTATTGTGAAATGCAGCCGTGTAATCGCAACCTGTGAACGCATGGAAGGCGGGAAGACTTTGGCACAATTTAAGTCCTAACTTCAATACTAGATCGGTACAAGTAATGCAATCAACAGGTTGTTTATTACTCTTTTTTGTTGCTGAAGTGGGAAGCCAAATTTCTGATTCTGAAATTTTGTGCATATTTCCTAACAAAATAATCAAAACATCAGTATCAGAGGCTTTAGTTAAAATCCTTGACCCTGGTTCCGCTTTATGAGCATGAAAAATAATCCTCGTATCTGCCTCTTCGTGATGACATTCATAATTAACTTTTTCACTTTTTTTATGGAGTTTTCATGAACTTGATAAGAATAGCATTGATAGTTGACGGTTAAGAAAATTTTTTTGTTTTGGATTATTGTCTGCCAGAAGCGAGAATCTGCCAGAAACAGCACCAAAGCCTCTTTGAAACGATAATTTTTAAGGCTTTGTAAAAAATTATGAGGTCTGGTTTGTTGAGGTCCCGAAATTTTGTACGGAATATCGAATTCTTTTCGGCTTTCACGTTCGGAATCTTTAATTGACGGTGACAAGTAACGATCAAAAATTAAATGTACTTCTGTTGCGTTTGTTGAACATATTTTGATAAGTATTGTTTCTGCAATTTTATCAAAAGTTTGGGGCATAGAAGATCCGATTAAGTGTAAGTAGTAAAAACCATCAATTATTTCAACGTTGATATATATTGGCTCAACCATTTTAGTTTCTGATTTCAAAATCTTTGCTAACGTAGATTTTAAAGTTTTTAACATCTCTCCAGTACATAAAAAAAGAGCTGGTGGCATTGGTGCTAGTGGAAAAGTTTTTCGAGATTTATTTTTTTGTTCAGACTAATTGCCAAAAGTCGGCCAAATATATCTCGTTCCATTTTCAATAATATTTTCTTGTTCTTGTCTTTGCTACTGAGAACTTTAGTCATGCATTGAGAAGCAAAATTGAAGATTTTGTTTCGTTTTATAGGTTTATTGAATCTTGCAGGAGTTGAAGAGCATTCCAAGATAAAATTTAATTTTTGTTGATAACCTGCTGTCTTCACGTTAAGCAGGAAATCTGTCACTTCTGTAGATGCAGCTTTACCCGTCGAAATGTTGAATAAAATATCTTTGTCAATAGTGTCATCAAACGGATTCATCGTACATTTTATTACTTCAACGATGCTGTTAAGATTTTTTTTATCTTTCTTAACTTTACTTTTTTGCAATGAGTGCGAAGTATCATCTTTTTTCGTTAATCCGATATTTTGTTTGATAGTTGTTAATATCTTCGTCCTCATGCTATGACTAAGCGCCCATTTTTGACGTGCTGATATTGAGTCTGCGGCAAGATTATCAGCCAATTGATTGCTAGCATCAGCATTGATAGTCTGCTCAAGCGTCAAGTCAACCGGTGATCGAGCAAAATTTGCTGTAGTTCGTCTGATTCCAAAGGCGCCTCGACGAAATTCAGCTACCAAGGATGAATTGTTAGTATACAAATTGATCAAATTGCTTAAATATAATAAGGACCATCTGGCATAATTAGGCTGGTTTAACGCAAAAAATAAATCAGACATGTTGAAAATTGAGTCGACGTACAGTTCAAAATTACTGGTGCGGATACTTCTGGATAACCGATGGTATAAATTAAGTAATTCACAGTAGTGATAGTAATATTGAGCAGTTTTCCCTTTTTCTCCTATCAAAGTCTGATGACAGAACTCTTTATATCCGTACAAAATACGACTCAATAAATCTGGTAACTCGATTCTTTCGTTGACGTCATACGCAGCCTGATTTGATTCATTCTGAATTTGCGTCTGGAGCAGTTCATCCATGGCCTCAACGGTTATATTAGTTGTGGATAAATACTGTTGAAAATGTAATATTTGCAATGCAGCAGCAGTTAGCGGGTGTAAGCGCTTGCACCGATTGAAATGCTTGCTGTCTGCGTGTTTTCAATTACAAATGTAGCGACAATCTACTCCAAAATGACGCGTAGCATTTACTAGTCTATCGCTATCCTTTTCGTTTTCACCGACAAATAGCATGCGCGCTCTCTTTCATTCAACCAACAAACTATAGACAGCTGCAATGCTGTGTCCTCTTCTATCGCCTGGGATGGTTTGCTGGGACCTCGCTGTCGCACGTATTCACTCGCAGCAATATTTCACTTTTTAAAATTCAACAACCGCAATTTAGGACTGATTTTTTGCAGACAACCCTATACCACCGTGTTCGTAATAAAATTATCTTTATTTTTATTTTAGTTTCATTTATTAATCAGACCGGTGCAAGTTACTAGTATCGATTTACCGGTTTATACCTGCCTACCCAAGGGTTGTGACGGGAAATAAATAGTCAACCTAATATTTGTATATTCTATAGGTTTCATATTTTCGATTGGAATGGAATTTGTTCATTAACCAAGCCGATGTAATTTAAATTTTTTTTAAACAGTAAAATCAGAGGTAAAAGGCTTATCTAGATGTGATGTTCTTTCTAGAGTATAGTGTTTGCCTTTTTGTTTTTGAGCTTAATGTGACAAAGACCAAGTCTCGAGTTGCTATTGTTTTAACAAGCTGTTTTTACATCTACATTCAACTTTAGAACTAGTATATTGCACTAATATTCATGTTATTGACCACCTGCGTTAACGGTGAGGCCTCGTCGAAGGTCGATAGACAGTTTTGTTCTCTGCCAGTTCAGGTAAGAAAATAGTTGCGGCTATTTTTTTGGAAGTCGGAGTAGTGAGATTGGGAAACCGCAGAAAACCAATATCTCCCTGTCCGGGGTAAGGAAAAGGATTGGGTTATAGATGGGTACGGTAAGCTAGCGGAGTAGATTTAAAAATGTTAAGAGTATTCGTCCGGAAGTTCGTCAATGAAAGCTTGCATTAGAATGGGCGGAATGTAAAGTTGTTTCTCTTGTGGTTTCTGGGTTCTTACGTGACCTAGATAAGAGCAGGAACTTTTCAGGGTTTCTTGGGACATAGACTGAGGAGCGATGATGGATTTGAGGGTAAATTTTCTGTTAAGAGTTTTGATTCTCTCGATGATTGTGGCAAAATTTACGATTTTATGGATTTCACGGGATGAGAATATCCAAGGTTTTCTGCATACACTACGCAGGTTTCTGCATCAAGCAGCGAGTAGTCTTCTCTACTGATAATTTTTCAGAAGGCAACATAAGTTAGACTAATTCTGTATAACAAGCGGAGTAAATGTTTTATAAGTGTGTACGAGAGTTTTCGTATGTGTTTTTATAATTTCCCCTATAAGTGGTATGACGATTTTTGACCCTATCTAAAGTGGTCTTTAGAGCAGGTTCCTAGTTGGATAGAGTGTTTTAGAAAAAAGAAACACACAAATAGGAAGCTGTCGGGCGGATATCGAGCCTCTGTCGATATAAATTCAGGCTATGGCACATATAGATGTTTTTCTACTCTCTTACTAGTAAATTGTATATTACCTACTATTTGGATGCTAAGTAGATGCATCATAACAGATACTGACACGTAATGACTAGCACGTAATAAAAAAAATACGCTTCAGTTTTATAAAAATGTGTAATATCACATAAGCCTCGTAAGTCAGTTGGTCGAGTTACCATGGAAACGAATTAACAGACGTTATTTTGACAGATTAAAAATTATTAATCTGTCAGTGTAAGTATAGTGGTAATTTAATTTTTATTTTTATAAACGAAAATAATGGTAGAAAAAGTATAGTACACGACTTGAGTTGTAAGCTTATTACATGCTTGTAAAATTACTGCGCTCGCCGCTACGCGGCTCGCGCGCAACTTTTTTACTCGCATGTAATAAGCTTCTTACAACTCTCGTTATGTAATGGGCTGCAAAACACAATGGTTTTCGTTTTTGCAGTGTTAAGTGTAACTCTCCACCTATTGCACCTTTCATCTGATCAGATTTGATCCCTTATTTTTACTTTTACCAACAGTTCGATTCATTAAGTAATAATGTATGATTTTAATAAATTGGAGTGGTAGCCTCATGTCAATCAGCCTCCAAATAAGTCCGGCATACCAGACTGGATCGAAGGCGTTTTGTACATTCAAGAAAGTGGCAGTGACGATGGAACTATTGTTCATAACTTGTGAAGCATTGTGACTTTGTAAAGTGTATTGATCCATTTTTAGCTAAAATTTTGGGATGATATTGTGGATTTCGAGAAAATCGTTGAATCTTTCCTTAAGGATAAGCTCGAGAACCTTCCCTAGATATTTATTAAAGATATTTGTTTGTATGATTCCACATCGATAGGATAAATATTTGATTGCCGATGAACAGATGAGAGTATTAAGATAGTTTAGAGGTCGTGTCTTTCCACTGGCGAGCCTGTAGGGCAGATATTTCCCTCTTATTTCTAGCAGAGATGCGGTTATAGTTATATCCTGTTTCGATATTGTATGGTTTTTATTGGAATGGAGTAATTATTTAATGATGAGGCAATGCTGCTCTAAAATTAAAATTAGTAATGAAAATAAAAATATTATTAAATAAGAAACTTGCGACGGTATAAATATATATTAACACAATAAAAAAGAATAGTAAAGTTTTCGCTACCAATATGTATATTTATAAATAAATTAGATATCAAAATGACATACTATAGCAGGGGTCGGCAAGTAATTTTATGTGGGGTCCGGATACTAGAAGAAAATTTGAACAAGGTCCAAAAAAGAAACAAATGATAACATTTAATAACAATATGCTTACTATTTTGGTACATTCCTAATAATAAAACCAAAGACCTTAAATTAATGCAAAAAATTGGACCGACGGTCTTAAGCTAGTGGTTTGTGGTCTGGTTCTGGAGTGGAACAACAAATTTGAAGTGGATCTTCTAGGTGGGCGTGCGTTAATCGGAAGCGATATTTGTTTTTTAAAAAATTAATTTTTAAGAAAGACGTTTTGCACATAGACGTTGAGTTAAACGTAGTGACCAAATTGATTGTAAGTTGTCTGCAATTTTCATATTTTGTTGGCACATGTTTGGCCCAAAATTCTTCGGCAGACACGGATTTATAAAGGTGCAAGGAGAAATCTTTTTGTAATTTAATAATCTCCATTTGAAGTAATTTTTTTGATAGAATAAACAGCTTAGCAGCCACATCTGTCCATTCTGTCGCTGTATCAAGTTTAAATGGTAATTTTAGAAATAAAAATAGTTTTCTTACCTGTGCAAAGTCTTGGAATCTTAAAGCAAATTCGTTCCTAAGATCGCCCAGAAATTTTACGAACACTGCAATGTCTTCTTCGGAGTACTCATTATTTTTACTATATTCTAAAATAGTTGGAAATGAATGAATTCTTGTTGTGAAATATCTTTTTTAAAGATAACCTGCTGACGACAAAAAGCAGACACGCTTTGTATCAGATCACATACCAGTTTTCTATTTTCTTGCAACTCTGTGTTAAGCGCATTCAAATATTTTAAAATATCTTTTAGAAAAGCCACAACCAGCATGTTGTGCCTATTGTTATATACTCAAAATGTGACCTGGCTTCCTGCGTATCTACATATATTTTGTAAGAAGGAGATCACTTGTTTTTTTATTAGCCAAAACGTTCAATAACTCGATCTTTACTTAACCAACGAGCATTATTGTGTAATACTAAGTTAGGATATGCTGAATCACATTAAGAAAGAAATGAGATTTCATAAAATTAATTACCTTCACTAAACTGTCCATGAGTTTTTTAAGTCTAGCACTAACCTTTCCACAAAGAGCTTCCTGGTGTATTGTGCACTGATATGTTACTAAATTTGAATTTTTTTCCCTAATCCTATTTACTACACCTTTGTCTCTGCTAACTATTGCTGGGGCCCCATCAGTAGAAAGCGAAATCATTTAATTATAACTGACGTTAGATTTAGAAATTAATTCATCAATAACCTTGGAAAGTACCTCCTACAAATGAAAAATAATAAGCCACCTGGCGACGACGGGGTCGTTGCCGAAGCCATAAAATTAGGAGGCGAGAAACTGATACAAATGCTTTCCATACTTTTTACAGAATGCCTTGAAAGAGGAACAACACCATCACAATGGCAAAATGCAGTGATCATTCTAATGTTTAAGAAAGGAGATTTAACAAATCTCGTAAACTATAGACCAATCAGCATCATCTCACACATATGCAAGCTTTTTACAAAAGTCATAACAAACAGACTTTCGAACAAAATGGACTTTTACCAATCATGCGAACAGGCAGGATTCAGGTCAGGCTTCGGCACAAACGACCATCTACAAGTTATTAAAAGCCTCATCGAAAAATGTATAGAGTACAATAAACCCCTCGTCCTAATATTTGTGGATTATGAGAAAGCATTCGACACAGTAAACCACCAGAAAATGCTAGAAGTTTTAAAAGAGTGCCGAATAGATCACCGCTACACCACTGTCATCAAAAATATCTATGATAATGCCACGGCAGGCGTTAGACTCCATGAAGATACACACAAGTTCAACATTCGTCGTGGAGTTCGCCAGGGCGACACCATTTCACCAAAACTGTTTACAACATTATTGGAATACATGTGTAAGCGTGCAAACCTAGACGAAAAGGGCATAAACATAAATGGAGAGCAGCTTAGTCACCTCAGGTTCGCGGACGATATAGTCCTGATAACAGACCGCATAGATCATGCCATCGAAATGTGCGAAAGACTCTACCATGCCTCTACACAAGTGGGTTTAAAGATCAACAACTCAAAAACACAAGTGATGACAAACCTTGTTCTGAGTGAGAACATCAACATAGCTGGAACAAGTATAGAACAAACATCAGCATACAAATATCTGGGACACGAAATTCGCTTAAGTAGAGATAACCAGATCAATGAACTAATACGTAGAATAGGGTTGACATGGGCAGCTTATGGAAAGCTAAGAGATGTTTTCCAATCAGCTCTTCCCATCTGCTTGAAGAGAAAAGTCTTCGATCAATATGTGCTGCCGGTTCTAACCTATGGTGCGGAGACGGTAACACTTACTAAGACGTCCGCAAACAAAATTCGAACAACACAGAGGGCAATGGAACGGTCCATGTTGGGATTAACCCTGAGAGACCGAATACCCAACACAGAATTGCGCCGTAAATCGGGAGTAACCGACGCAATCAAAAGAATATCAACCTTAAAATGGAACTGGACAGGGCACGTCGCGAGAACGAAGGACGGCAGATGGACAAAACGCATTCTTGAGTGGAGACCCAGACAAGATGTCTTTAGGAATAGAGGACGACCACCAACAAGATGGACGGATGACCTGAAACGGACACATCAAAATTGGATGCAGGCGGCTCAGGACAGAAATTTGTGGGGTGAACTACGGGAGGCCTATGTTCAGCAGTGGACGAGTATGGGCTGAATGATGATGATGATGATGAACCTTGAAAAAATCTTCTCTTTGAGTGTTACCTTTCAGCAGCAATATTGCTAGCAACTATTCCCTAAAAATCTGACACTCAATATCAAGAAATCTTACAAAAACAGACATTTGTTCATTACCACCAATGTAGCAAGGTGCCTTTGCAAAAGATTAAGAAGAAGATTAAGATTAAGAAGAGAGTTTTTAATATTCGTAGCTAATATTTCCGTTCTTTGTGTATTACTTCGCGCTGACAATGAGATGCTTTGAATTGCTGAGGCAACATCTTTTTTTCTTCAAAAAGTGAGTTAGCAACTTCCACCGTACATTCTTTCACTATCTCAGAATCGGAACATGTTTTGGAGTTCAGGCTTTTGGATTTATTAAGTATCCAGCTCAGATCATCAGTAGACTCTTCGCAATTATCAACCAAAATATACTGAGATATTTAAGACATATAACTAGAAGATCTCTCACTGATGCGTCTTGCAGACGATTGCAGTCTTTCGAGATGTGGTACTATCGTCGCATGCTCAGAATATCGTATGTACATCATATAATTAACGACGCAGTAATGTAACGTTTACAAAAAGAACCTGAAGTCTCGAAAGCTATTAAGAAGAGAAAGTTAACATACTTCGGATATATAGTGAGAAATGAAAATAAATACAGAATCCTCCTATTAATATTAGAAAGAAAAAATAGAAGAAAATAGAGGACCAGGACGCCATTGAATATCCTGGCTTAAGAATTTGAGACATTGGACAGGTATGGCCAACACAGATCTATTTCGGACAGCTGCCAATAACATACGATGGGCCATTGTGGTAGACAGCATCCATGGAGGATAAATATTAGCAAAAGAGGAACTAGAAGAAGAGAAGGCATGGAGCGAATGATAGTTGAAGGTAACGTACCGGGTAAAAGATCCAGAAGAAGATCTCCAGTACGATGGTCGGGCCAAATAAAGCAGATGACTTGTTACTCATTTTCCGAACAAAACAATACGCACAGGAGAGAGATAATTGGACAAAAATAGTTAAACAAATTAAATGACGCCACTACATCCTTACGAAGGAGAAAATATTGAGAAGAAGGAAGTATCCAGCACACAGATTACGATGCCTCTGTGGATTTTTCTTGGTCGCTCATGCACTGAAGTAGGATTGTTGTGCTTTTTTCGTAAGAATAATTTCGTAGAAGATATACCCCAAGTTCTTCTTTACAAGCCTGACTGTCAAGAGGAATGTTTTTGTAAATGTTAACATACAATATTATTATAAAACAATATTTCATCACTTATACATAATTGTTATTATGTTTATTTATCATTTCACTTCCTATTTGAAAATTAACAGCAGTTTTATTTTGAACTTGATTGACTCATCAATCGATATTCCCCAGTTCGGTCCGCCGTTCAACCTTTCAGGGTCCGGATTCGGACCGCGGTCCGCCTGTTGCCGACCGTTGCACTATAGAATTATAGATGTAGCGAAGATAAGAAAAACATGCGGATCAGCACTAGGAAAGTAATGCTTAATTAGATATTGAACACCAGACAACTAATAGAAAAGCAAGCAAAAACAATATACCAATGCTGCTTAGTTTTGTAAATTACATAAAAGCTCTCGATTCAGTAAAATGAGATTTCTTCGAGAGTATAATAGTAAAAATTGGGAGTACCTTACCACCTAGTTAGGCTCACAGGCAATATGTATAATAAAAGCCAAAATTACGGAAGTACATGAAATGTATTCAAACGTGTTTACAACAGGAGAAGTCTTTTAGATAGGACTGCATACTATCACTCTCTAAATATATAATGAGGAAGAACTAGAAGAATGGGATAACAAAAACAATAAAGGAGGCAAAAAATTAGTAACCTGAGATACGTAGGTAACACACTTATACTTGCAGCGATTGAAGTCGAAATAACTACTAACAACCTACTGGTAAACCGTATAAGCAAAAAATTCTGCCTATAGATCAACACCAAAAAAGCAATAATAGTAAGCGTAAACAGGGAAAACAATAATCTACTTCACACACACCAAGTGATGAATTTCAAATTAATAGTAGACTGATTTGTATACATGTATTTGAAAAGATCGAACAATAAAAAAACAATATTAAGCTGAGGTTGATGAACGCCCTTATTTTTCTCATTGCTATATACCAGACTGAAATGTGGAGCTTCAAAAAAATCGATAGAAGTAAGGTCAAAGCCTTCAAAATGTTGTATAGAAGAATTCTATGAGTATTATGGATATAATACAGAAATAACCTGTCAATTTTAAAAAAACTTAGTATAAAAAGAGGTTAAAAAAATGAGTAAATTACTAATATTATAAATAAACATAATAAATTACTTCGGGCACATAGCCAGAAGAACGGGGACTATGAAACTATTGGAAGTAGAAGAAAAGACAGAAGGCCGAATTTCGAGGGGAAGATCCCCACCACAATGGGCAGACCAAATAAAGACTGGTGGGAAAATCTCTACATGAAGTCTTTATCTGTTAATCTGTTAGAGTGTAAGTGGTACCACGCCCCGGCAGAGTCAAGGAATATGGAGGAGGAGCAAAGACGCGATGAAACTGTTCAGAGTAAATATTTTAAAATATTGCATATGAAGTAAAAAGTTATTATACGATCATTACAAATATAATAAACAGTTGGTAATGTTACATACAAAATATATTATATTAGGAGAAGCCGCTGTCGAGAATTAAACAGAGAATACTACACAATAATGGATTTTATCATAATTTAGAATGCTAAATTGTATTTTAGAGCATTTAATAATATTAATTTCCTACATCTTTAACTTTTAGCTTATATTATACACGCTTAGCATAAAGTATATTGCAGAAATTAATTTTCTTTGTTTTCGTACCGTAAGGCATTTTTTATTCTTTATTCATACAGAAAATGTCGCGTTTTCTGCTTTCGACCTTATACATTACATTATAATACAAACAAAGGGCGGAAATAAATTACGGTATTTGCCCCTTTTCTGTCCGAATACACAGGAAGTATAATTTAATGATTCATTAATTTTAATGTCACATTTAATCACAAATTTAGTCTGATTACTCATACATATTATACTAATGTAGTTGCTTAAAAAATAACTGTAAAGGGCATTTTTAAGAATAATAATTATTCTCCATTTCATTTAGAGCTGTGTAAAATTTGATCGATTATAGATATTGTTTATTAATACATATTTATCAAGTACAATCATATCTAACCTCGATTTTTATGTAATTTTATATTATATATTAGCGTCTTCTTCTTTTTTGTCTTAGTCGCTTAATATTTTTTTCTATATACCTAAATTACCTTGATTTTTGTCATTCTTAAGGTAAGAGCACCAACAACTCTAACGTAACGTTTTTTCCTATCCTCAACTTTTTTTTAAGATATGTTCTTACTGTCATGTTCAAAATAATTTATTAATTATTCTTTTACACGTATTTTTTGTCTTTTCTGCCCTTTAATTTCATGTTTATTTTGCATTTTGCCTAGTTCGTAGTTGCTCTATTTCACTGAAAGAGTTTACAATAATGTTGCTTTTTCTACTTATCTAAGACTTTCGATATGTTATCGCTATTCTATCCTCATCGGCGCTGCGGCCCATTCACCACTTTTTTAAAACAGTATTAAAGACGCAGTTTATTCAAAATACAGCTTAAGTCAATAACTAAATATATTTTTGGTAAGTTATTTTGCAATGTGGCATATAATATTTTAATTAGTATTATTGTTATTTACTGTTTAATTTGTTATATAAGTCACAGTGCAAATATTAGAATAATCGCAATATTATTTGTAGAGCTAACGGATTAAAACAAATATATACAGAAATATAAGACGAAACGGATACATAAATTGGTATTGCATTAACTGCAATGGAGTTTTTTAACATTGCTATTAAAATACTGCCCTGCCAAAATAGATCGTTTTTTATAAAACTTTTTTCAATTTTCGCGGTAACAATTTTTCCGCAAACGGTCTAGGACTCTTAAAGACTAAAGTAAACAAGCTTTAACTCATTACTGTACAGCTAAATTACATAAGCTAATATGCCAGACTAGATGATGTAGGCAATACCTTAAAATCAGAAATTAAATTTTGGTGAGCTGCTCCTCAGAAATAAAACATCTGCCAAAAAATCTTAAAATATCTATTTTATTTGAAGACATGCAATCAGCGCTCGCAGAAAATTTCATACGGGCCCAAAATCAACACCTTTACCAGAAATTAACATTCAGAAAAGAAGCAATGAAAACTTGTGGTAAAAACTTAAGTTTGTGACAGTAGATACTCAATCCTTAGAAAAACCTAGAGTTTCTATTCTTAGGTATAGAAAGAGACACACAATTATTATTAATAATTACTACAAACAACGAACCAAGTAAAACTTGATGGCCATCATGGTGGTTCTTTACAGTATATATAGCATTTAATACATATTACCATCGTAACAGAGATGACGAAATTCAACAATAGCTTCAACCACAGTAAAGGAACTTTTATAGTAATCCACAAGTGTCAGAACTTGCAGGGTCACTGAATATTCCGCATTGACGAATCTCTAATAGTAGACGAGGGTGCAGATGGTCCTTAAATGATTACCAATTTTAACTTTTTATTTTTCTTAAATTGTGTAATTTTCTATGGTAAATAACAAACAAGTAATGGAGTATCTTTTAAATTTAAAGTATCTTTAAATTAAACTGTCGAATTATAAAGATCTAGACAAAGAAAATAAAGATCAATTATAAAAAGCAAATATACTGGCAGGATGTCTTAATATACTATTAATAGTAATACTATTATAGCGAATACGCCATATAAACACTGAGATAAAGTCAAGTATCTATAAAGCCGGCTAAGGATCAATAATGATAATAAATGCATCAGAAACAAGAACCGACACACAAAGATGACTGGGAACGACAGAGATGAGTGTAATGAGAAGAATTTTGCAGAAAATACGCTGAGAGATCAAAAAAAGAAGAGGAGACATTACCTGAATGAAAATGTAACGTATAGTGTACAAAATGGTGAATACTAAATAAAAAAATAGAATAACCACATAAGCAGAATAGGGGAAAATCTTGTAGACGAAATAGCAAGAATGAATCACCAATCGGTAGAACAAGTATAGTACGACCGCTCAAAAGATGAAGAGATAACCTTCTGTTGTAGAGGTACCAATCCACCAGTAAACAATTATTGGTGATTATAAAAAAGAAATAACAAACAACACGTAAGTGAAGTTAACAACCATTTGATTATTCTAAAAGCTGAACAGTCAATATAAAAAGTGCTACGAAAAAAGCACTTTTACTTTTTTACCAGATGCCACCACCAATTTTATAGCACTTTATAAAAAAATGTTTTACAACATTAATTTCATATAGTAGCGGAAAACGTACCGAACGAGCAAATTTAATTTTTGGTTGATAGTACACTGCTAACTTCCACGCCAATCTCCACTACGCTGCCATACTGATGGCACTAAGAGAAAAACCAACTATTAGTATTAATTTACTATTACACAACCTAAACTCTCAGCCCATATTTATTAATAAGCAATGACATTATCTGAGCTAATACAATAACCTTAACCATTAAAAATGTGTTTACAATCGTTAATAAGAGGAGATGACAACGTTTCAGAATATTTCAGGCGGTCGCGTTCAATATGCTGTGATACTTAATCGAAGTGACATGACAGCTCTTTTTAGGTGAGTGTAGGTACTCTTCACTGCGCATGCGATCACGTTTTTGTAATTGCAAAGAAACTTTAATGTTTTTGTTTAATATTTGGGTAAGTTTAAGGTATATAATTAAAGCAATTTTATTGTTAGGTTACCATCACCATTTTCAATTTATATTGAATCCGCGTCAAGAACGCAGAGACCATTTGGGAATTCAAGATAAAGCAGAGCCTTTAGAAATTACACTAGAATATTGTGGCTCTTATCCTAAGAGGAAGAACCGAAAAATTCGAACAAAGTACTGAAATCAAAATTGTGGAAACCCGACTTGTAAGGAACTCACAAATATTGTGCAATTCGTAAAATGGATTAGGAAGAATCGGTGTAGATGCAAGAATTTGTGTAGATGCAGTCATGATCTTTAGATACACGTACATTACCTATAAAACTTTTTATTTGTATATTCATTATTTTATATCTTTATTACCTAATTAGGTATTATTGATTTGTTTCGTTATTTGTAAACTTTTGACTTATAATGTTTTACCACTTTATTTTGTTAAATAAATATATAAATTTTGGTTTATTAGACTTTTTATTATATTTTAGTATAAACCATTTACTTTTAAAAATACTTTTAATTTTATACATGCTAACATTCATTCTTCCTCAAAATAAGTGGAATTAGAAATGGAATAAGAGCCCTGTATGCATTGACGATAATGTATTATAATAATTTAAATAAAAGACATTACCTTTAATTTAATTTGTCTCAGGTTGTACTTTCGCAGTACAATATAATATATACAATATCTTAATTTTTGCATTTGGAAGTATAAGGACCAAAAGGAATAATAAAAAACAAAAATGTCAAATGTAAAATTCATTAATATATTGAATCGAAATAAGATTAATAAATTAATAAAATGCATTAATATATTGACTTGAAATAAGATTAATAAAAATATCAATTGTAAAGTTCATGAATGTCATGTATAAAGATAGGATTATTATACCTGCTATGTAAAAACATAGAACATAACAAAGTCCTACTATAAATTGTCAACATTTACAACATACAAGTCATATTTTCTAACGTACTTTTTGGTTCTAGCAATTAACGAAAAAATTGTTTCTATTTAGTCACCGATAAAATATTTTTAATCCACTCTAAACTCCTGCGAATGTTAACAAACTTTCTTTCACAACCCACTTTACTCCATTGGCAAACAACAACAATATTTATTTTCTTTTTAATTATACGAAGAAACCAAAAACACATTTTCTCCTTCAAGTCTTCTACCGAACTCTATGTCTTTCTTTCTTTAAAATCCCTGCTTGGTTTTCTTTCCTACACATTTCTCATATTCTTCTCCTTGGCCAATTACAACACTCCAAGAAACTACATTATCTTCTCCCTACCTAATTTTCTCTATCCTCATTTCGTCCTATTACACAAACAAAATATGCACCAATTTCTTGTTGACACAGAATCTACGTCACCCTAGCCCATTTGAAATAACCATATCAAAATCTATTGTGTTTGACTGCATAGAAAATCAATTTATCAACTTTTATTTTCTTAACAGTTTATGGATCTCTTTCTTAATAACCTAATCTATACTACTTGACTCTGGGAACAATCGCTTACAAATAAATTTTAATATTGGAAAAGACCCGAAACCGTATTTTAATTTTCAATGCTGATTGTTTCGTAAAACTTTTATACCCACATTTGTCATTTCAAATCCATAGAGGATTAATAGTTCTTAAAATCATTTGAAATAGTACAAGTAGTACAATACAAGAGTACAAAAATATTCTTCTTATAGAATTTTTCATATAAAAATGATTGCACGTCATTCAAGATTTACGACGTCAGAAACCCACAGCGTTGCCACAACATCAGAATAGTTAGTGGGTGAGGAATTTTGCAAATAATGCAACACACTAAAATTTATAAGAAAACATTTTATTCCAAAATTATATAGGTTTTCTAAATTTTAAACTTACCTCTTTTATAGCATTAATAGTAAAAACGTCCCACCATTATTTCTAGTTCAAATTAATATATCTTAAAGCTTATCAGCTTTATTTTTAGACTGTTTAGTTGTTTTGGATTACCACAATCAAAATACACAACAATAATTAGTTTTTAAAGCTATTAATCTGAATTGAATATGTATTTATAAATACAATTGATTTATTATAAATACAATTGATTAATTATAAATACAATTGATTAATATATAATATATTATGAATAAATTGTGTAAGAAATCAAAACATAAAAAAAATTTTTACTTAAAAAATTAACAATATTGTCTAATTTTAATTCATTTAATTAAAATTCTTGTTTTGTAGAATATTAGACTTAAAGAGTTATTTCATAAAATTTACAATTTTATATACATTAAAATGTTATTTAATTAATATAATTCTAAAATTCCCAATATAATGATGATTACATTTTTCTGATTATTATACCATGTTGACGACTACGAAAGATCGAGAAGTTCCTTATGTGTTTCGTATTATTAGCTGTGTGAGGAAAATTTTAATTCTAAGATTGACGTTCTGGAAATTTTAAATATAAGTGACGCCACTTTATATAAATTGTGACGTGCAACGTTTTTACTTTGAAAAATGGTATATATTTTAATTCTAAAATACATGCCTGCATACATAACTTCATAACTTTAAAAAGATTTTTTTAAATTGATAAATTGAGAATCATTACAACACATAGTTATTTGCCATCCCAATTTTTTATAATCTTCGTCTCCTCAACCGTCGTTATCCCGGTTTTGACATTTGAAAGGCATTTAAAGAGGTTAGTATATATCTCATCTAACTTGCGTGTTCTATGGACAATTAGGTTTTAATGATTTAGGGCCGATTGTTCAAACACTAATCAAACTTGATTGTAATCAAATATTTAATTACAATCAAATACGTCACAGCAGCTGTCAAAATTATTAAAAATTACTTATTATTATTATTGATTATTAAAAAAAAACATAAAATTAACATCAGAACGAGTTTAATCATAGCTTATTTTTAAAATTAAAACGTAATATAATAAAATTAAATAAAATAAATTAGTCAACATAACTTCTAAATGTGACGTATTTGATTTTAATTAAATATTTGATTACAATCAAGTTTTTATTAGCGTTCGAACAATTGGCATTTAATATAATAAAATTATATTGTGTTTGTGTTTTAATGTTTGTGCCCCCAAAACATTTTTATTTAATTAAATTAATTTAATTATACATCTTAAAACAACAGCTGGAGACAAAAAATGTATAATAATAATAATATTTTATTAAATATTCTTAACAAAATGCACAAAGTAGGGTTTAAAACTCAAAAGTACGAGTGAATTTATTCCTTAAGTGGGAAGGTGATTCTCAAAAGTACCATAGTTTATATAGCTTTCCTGTATCTTATACCTTTTAGTTATTAATACAAATAAAAATGAAATACTGGGGCCTAATGCTGGGGCAAATATTGTAAGCCTTAAAACTGTTGGCCCAAAATTTACCAACTTTATTATTGAAAACTACTCAAGATTGTGTGTATTGGCTCATTTCCCATATACTAGTTTACAGAAAATATTTACAGACCAATTTCTAACATTTAAGCATTACACATAGATTATCAGGAGAAATCTGTCAAAACAGACTAGCCCGTTTAACCAAAAAAATTTGATAAAAGCGTGAGCCACACTGATCCAGAACCAACAGTATGTCAAGTCCATATCTTTCCGCCTATTCTAATGAAGATAACTGATACCTCAGGACCATCCTCATTCTCTTATATCAGCTCTCATTAACAATAGCACTATGTTAAGACTTATTCAGTGGAACTGCGATAGTTTTACCCCACACTAACATATCTACAGAAACTTATAATGAACTGTTCGCCCAATCTTAGTTTCTTTACCATAATTGGTTGTAAAATAGGTCCGTGCTGTTAGCAGACCAATTCAATTTAAAAAGAAGTTTAAGGAGAATAAAAAAAAACAAAAGATATGGATTGTACATAGTAAGTTTTACAAGCAAGACTCATTTCATCTTAAATATTTAAACTTATTGTCACACTCAAGGCAAGGAAAAAACCACTTCTTACAAAAAAAAAACGATTTTTATGACCAAAAAAACATCTAAACTGTTAGCGATCCACAAAGTAAAGTTATTCGAATGAAAGGCGAAGAGTATAATAGATATTGACTCAAAAGAAAGGTTAAGTTATTGATATCACTGATGGTTTGTGATTGTATCCCCCAAGGACTGGGTATCTTGATTTCATTGATGAAATTGTCAATGCTAGAAAGAACAAGATTATTTTACAAGAAGATTTATTGTCTTCCAATAATGAAATTTAATTGCCAAATGAGAGATTTATATTTCAACAACATCGCAGTGTGCCAAATACCAAAATCCGTAGCATGATGGTTGCAGGAACTGAATACTCTTGATTTAAAATGGCTTTCATCCAGTTTTAATACATCTCCATTAAGACTCTTTATCATCAGATAAAAATGCGCTTCGAACTACACCAGTTCGCACAATTCCCGAATTAAAGGGTAAAGTCTTTGCTAAATTAAGAATAACTTAGGACCCGAAAACTGCCAAACATTAGTAGGCACTACGTCAAAAAAAATTGATATCGTTTTAAATCATAAGGCTGACTCCATATATAGTGTTAGTACTGACCAAATATTTTGTCGAATTTAATTTACCCCAGATATAACTTTTTTTTGTTTATTTCATATGTAATTGATAAAAGTATAAGATATTGTTGATTTATTGTAAAAATTTAATAGTATCAAATGAGTTTAATCCTATGCGTTTAATTTATAATAGTTAAATAAACTCTAATTCAGAAAAATTAGATGTGTATACTCCAGTAAATGACCGATTTGAAGTGTAATTTTCTTTATCATGACGAATTTGGACACTTTTGGACTCAAGTCCACGATTTCTTTTACTTGGGAGATGAGAGCCAACCCTTTTCCAGGGTAAAAACATACGTTCAAAATAAGTCCAAAAATAACAAAATTAATTAATTCCACAAAAAAAGAATTGTTTTCAAAATAACTTAAAAAATATTAGTGATACGATATTGAAGATTAAAAATAGTTTTGCCTTTCTAAATGTTCCGTTTTTTTATTTTTCTTTGAGACCAAAATAAAATAAAATATTGATTTTGATAAGACTTTGTCTACACTGGTGATTGGTCACTCGTTTCAGCCCTTTCAACTACAACCGTTTTAAAAATAAGGGTTTAAAACATAAATTTAACTGATCTTATTGCTCTTAAAACTCTTAAATCTAATCTAATTGCTTTTTTTAAATACTTCTGTAAAGTACTTCATAGCTTAAAAGCTAAACAAGTTCTGAATAAAAAACCAGTCACATATTTTAGGAAATACTAGAAAAGACCGGAGCATTGTAAGATACACATACTGCGCTATTAAGGTACATACCCTCCATTCGCTGTATCTTTGCACATCATAGTTGTACGAATTAAATCAAAGCGTTTAAATCAAACGTAAGTCTTTTCTAGATTCATGAAATGATTAGGAAATGTTTAATATCTCGTTAAACGTATTTAAAGTGATTGTTTTTGTTTATTTATTGTACTGGATGTTAAAAACTCATTATAGAATTGCTTTGAACGTAATTTTGAGTTTTCTACATATTTAACGTTATTACGATTATTGGAAAAATGCTATATTAAAAATACTGTAGTCGAGAAAGATGGATCCAAGATCAAATAGCTTCTTTTCGTGCCACTCCTAGCGGAGATTGGAAATCATCATGGCCACTGCGACTTTGTTAGCAGCGCGCCTAAAAAGTTCAATCGAACTACACCCGAACCATTCACGTAGATTACGAAGCCACGATATCTTTCTTCTTCCCACACTTCTTTTGCCCTTAATTTTGCCCTGCATGATGTTTTTTAAAAGTTCGAACTTTTCACCTCTCACAATGTGCCCCAGGTATTTGGCCCTCAAATAGCTTAAATTCTCATATTTATTTATTTTTACACCAAAGCATCCAACAGCCGAAGCCAGTTACTGGATGGAAAAAAAATCATTCAAAATACAATATTAAACATTTACATCGTATACATATGACATCTAATTTTTAAGCTTAAGCATAAGAAAATGCTATAACATATAAAAACTCTTGTGCATGCTTTTCGAACTAAGTTATTGACACAAAAATTAAACTTTACAAAACAAAAGAATAAAAACAATGGAAAAAGAAAAATTTCGAAAATACATTAATTTCTAGAAAACTTAAAGGGTGTTACAAATTACTGCTCAATCTGTTAGGCTAAAATAATACGACTTTCCTTATGTCGTACACCTAGAGACTTAGTATTTATTTTTTATACTAGCTGGTTTTTATCAATTTTTTTTTACTTGTGTATCGAACTTCTCTGTAGTTTCCAAAATAAAGTGTGGAAAGTTATGTGTAAAAGGTTTCATTGTTTTATCCTAAAGAATGGATCAATTACTTTGTTACAACCTATTTTCACAAATATGACTAATTGACTAAATTATTAAAATAAATTGAAAAAAAAAACAAAATATCAACATTATATTTTTCCTTTACTTTCGGAATCCGAGCTATCTGCAGGATTTATTTTGATGGGTTGAATATCAATATCAACTACATTTTGTTCTCGGGCATACCACTTTTGAATAATTGCAATGACATTGCATAAGCACGCATATAAGAAATAACTATTTTAGTGAGTGGTACTGTGATAAAATCTTTAATTATGTTGTTTAATGGTAACTGACATTCATGTACTTTATTAAAAGACAATTTAAATCAATTACCCACTTTAATTTTACAATTATACGATTTTTTTATAATTGTGGTAGCCTTATCCCTAAAAAATAAAATAAAAATCTAAAAAGTCCAAAAGTAAAGTGGTTGGTAAAGTAAAACATAAATCCAAGTTTTTATTCAATTCGAGATGGTCACAGGGAAAATACGATATGCAGCCTCGTTTTAAATTTTTTTTTTATAATTTTTTCTCTGATTTTTCATCATTACACAATACTAATGTTATATTTTCATAGTATGCATCCTTTTCTCTTTTCAAAGTAGCTGACATCCTTGTTTAAATCTCACGTTGAAAAAGATAAAATAATATTTTGTCAATTATACCAGTTTAATAATAAATTTATTAAATGAAAGTTTTATAATGAAATTCGTACTATTATTTTAGCACGAAAATCTTACCCCTGTTTTTGATTAAATGTTACCAATTTCAGAATCTTTCAGAACTTAAATTTTCAAAGTTTAACCTAATCTTGAAACTCATTCGCAGACAAAAATATATCTTAAAGCTTAATCTTTCTACTCGACTCCTAACGAATAATAATTCTATATTTAATGTTATTTCAGTCAGGAGAGCGGTAGAGTTGAAGAGTTCCTGAAAATAAAGTCTCCAAGATCTCGACACCTAATTGGAATTACTAAGTAAACGTAATCCCGGAAAACGGTAGTGTGCACTGACTAAAACCTTTATTGCTTTCCTCTAAAAAGCTACGTTACGGAAACAAACTTTTGGTATTAAAAAGAGCGACATAGTTGTTCATGTTTTCTGTAGAATACACAAACCTAACAACATTCTTCTGTCATATTTTTGTGGTATATATATATATATATATATATATATAATATATATATATATATATATATATATATATATATTTATATATATATATATATATATATATATATATATAATATATATATATATATATATATATATATATATATATATATATATATATTTATATATATATATATATATATATATATATATATACAAGAAATACTGGATATTAGTGACTGTCGATATAAACAAACAACACAGTTTAGTAGGGTTGCAGTCAGAATATTGGCCGGGATGTTAAAAAAAACACTCTTTTGACTTTTTGTCGAGCTTTCGGAATTCTTCGGACCATTCCAGCATTACCATTACCAGAACTTCTTAAATAAAAGACAAATAGCACAGATAGCAGTAAAGTGGTCAATGTTAGATATACCTCTCAGAGACAGATTTTCAAATTACCTCAAAGTTAGAAGAGAAACAGGTGCTACGGACAAAGTTAAAAGAATTACAACGCTGAAATGGAACTGGGCAGAAGATGTTGCCGGATTAAAAGATGTAAGATAGACCAAGTAATCCCGAACGTCCTTCAACAAGCTGGTCGGTCGACATCATGGAAGTCCATTTTAGAGAACTATTAACGGGAGTCCTATCTTCAGAAGTAACTCAAAACGAGTACAGATTATGATGATACTGAATAACATGTTAATATATATATATATATATATATATATATATATATATATATATATATATATATATATTAATATATATACACATATACATGTATATGTATATAAGAAACCAAAAAAGGTATATCGATGGACGGCAACCGTATATACCTATTTCTATAGCCAACCTCTTTCTTTGCTATAGAAATATTTCTATATTTCTATAGCCAAGTTAGAAAAGAAGCATGGTAACTTAAGAAAGGAATAACACACTTGCACGTCACGAGATCTACAAAGTGACGTCACTTGTATTTAAAATTTCCAGAACATCAACCTTAGAGTTCAAATTTTTCTAACACCGCTAATAATACGGAACCCATCCGAAACTACTAGTTCCGGATGGGTTTCGTATTCCCGACGGTAAAAAATCGATATCTTATGAACAATTTTACAATTTTTGTATTTTGTCGCAAAAGAAGTCAGTCTTTATAAAGCTGTTCAATAAATAAACTTTGCATGATTTTGGCCATTTTTTACGATTCTCTTGGGGTCAATAAAATTTATCACTTTTATTGACCGGTCGTAATGAAATTTCCGTTGTTGGAGACCAGTCTTCAAAAACTATAATATTGTACCGTTTTTAAATAAAACGAGCGGTTCGAATTTATATAAATATATTTATTTATAACTTTACAGTTCGGTATTCTCTTATCAACTAAACTAAATCCTAATTTCGTTACATATACATACCAAAGTGTTATGTTCGAGAATATTCGAGAATAGTCCCACCTCTAATTCGTTATTTGATGGGTGGAATTTTACAGCGCTCGAAATATCGCCGAAACTCTCGGTGCTTCGAGATGCGACCGTTAGGTAATCCACGCTAAATGCATGTTCGTAACAATATGAAAATTCGACTTTGAGTTTTGGCAACAAATATGAGGCATTTAAGATATTATTAAAAACGCAGAATTTTAATTTTTACATTACAAATGATCGCACATTACGGGAAATACCTCCAAGAAGATGGTTTTGGGTGAAATTTATAGCAGAAGTTAAGTAATTTTATAAAAACGTACTAGTGTAATTAAAAAGAGCAGTTTTAAATGTTTTAGACCGTTAGTTATCTAGAAGTTTCAATTCCGCGTTTTTTAAGTATATTTCAAGTGCCTGACATGCACTGACATGTGTTGCCAAAACTCAAACTATAATTCTATGCTATAGGTTTTAAAGATTAGGTTCTATTTATGGAAACTTCATACTGGCCGGTTAATAAAAGTTATACATTGCATAGATCTTATGAGAATCATAAAAAATGGTAAAAATCGCACATTTATTTGTTTAACACCCTTATAAAAACACACACCACATTTTTTTTTAGCGTCCTAAAATTAACATTTTCGGAAAAATTCAGCCTGGTCGTATGATTTTTAGAGGTTCAGTGATATTTTCATCTCTGACGACTGGAGTATTGCGTTAGTGTATTAAATTTACTTTTTACCAAAGTTTTCATGTGTGTTTACTAAAAACTAAAATCATGTATTATTCATAAGACATTCAGGATTTCGTCACGGGTCTCACTGAAACTAAAGTTTTACTCTAAATTGCTTTCGAGAATTTAATTTTAAAGTTTTACATGCCGTCTTTGATTTTCACATGAAAACAACACGAACTCTTTGTATGTTGTTATTTTATTTTCTCTTTAACCATCTCCAACGCCCTCAATAGCTTTTAAGGTTGTAAAACGTTTTGCTAAAACTTTAATTGTACTTTCGTTCTCTGATAGACTACGTCTTAACTCAAATATATAAAATACTTGTTGAATTATTTAATATAAGTTTATGGAATTTAAAATGTAAGATATTTAGTTATGATTATGATCTGATAGAATCGCTTATTCCGAACAGCGATCATACTAAAAAAAAAAAAAACAAAATCATTTTGAACTAAATAATTATAAGAATTAAAATTACAATTATTAACTCATTTGGTAGGGACCATATTCGCTAAAACTACTGAAAACCTCGGCAGTATGTTGAACCCCACATCATTTATTTAAAAAGGATGGCAATGAGAAATTTTACGAAACCTTTGGCAATAGATTTATAGCTACTGCTTTAACTCAAAACAAAGTCACATGCGTCTGATTATATCAAAATATGGATAACTATTATATATATATATATATATATAAATATATATATATATATATATATATATATATATATATATATATATATATATATATATATATATATATATATATATATATATATATATATATATATATATATATATATATATATATATATATATATATATATATATATATATTGTGGCTAAACACCCCGTACGGGGTTACGCCGCTTAAGCTCTCTAGATCTATTTTACGAGGTAGATCAGTCCTCATTTTCTTTATTTAATTTTTCTTGTTATTTTTCTCCACTGTTTCCTATCTCTGGTTTTTTCTCTCCATTGTCGTACGCCCGCCCTGTTGAGATCGTTTGTTACTTCTTGTAGCCAAGTAGATCTTGGTCTTCCACGTCTTCGTTTACCAGCTGGTGTCCATTCCAATATTGACAATATTGTCGTAGATGGTCCTGATCTCCATATATATCCTAGCCATTTTGCCCTTTGCTGTTTTATTTTACAAACTATATCCTCTTTAATTTCGTTTAGAAGTTCATGATTCGTTCTTTGTCTATATTGGTTTTCATTAATTTTTATTGGTCCTAATATTGCTCTTAGTATTTTCCTTTCTAGTATTCTAAGGTCTTCCTCTTGTTTTTTTTTGTCATGCTAAGGGTTTCGGCAGCATACATCATAGTCGGTCGAAATATTGTTTTATATATTTTCATTTTCGATTTTTTGCTCAGTAATTTATTTTTTAGGAGCTTTTTATTTGCATAGTATGTCTTATTTGCTGTAATTATCCTTTCTTTAATTTCTGTTTCCCTTTCTCCATTAATAATATTCCCAAATACTTAAACTTTTCTACTTCATCAAATATATATTCTCCCAGTCTAACCTTTTTGTTTTCATATTTTTTGTCAAATCTCATTATTTTTGTTTTTTCTTGATTTATTACTAATCCCATTACTTTCCCTTCTGCTACCAATTCTTCTAACATACTTTCCATTTTTTTCTGTTCTTTGTTATTATCACAATATCGTCGGCATATGCTATTATTTGTCCCTCTCTCGTTCTAAGTGTACCTTTGTTGATTTTTCTGACTATATATTCCAGGGCAAGATTAAACAGAGTTGCAGATAATGAATCTCCTTGACGTACACCTTTATTTATAACAAATTCTTCTGTGTCTCCTTCTTGTGTTTTTACGGTTACTACGGTTTTGCTCATTGTCATTTTTATTAATCGTCTTAATTTGTTGTGTATTCTCATTTCTCTCATAGCTGTAAGTAATTTCGCTCTGTTTATTGAATCAAATGCTTGTTGGAAGTCTATAAAAAGCAGTTCAATTTCTATTTTATATCCATAAGCTTTCTCCATAATTTGCTTTACCGTATGTATGGCATCTGTTGTTGACTTTCCCCTAATAAATCCGCTTTGATACTGTCCCATGATATTTGTAGTCGCTTCGGCCAGTCTTCGTTGTATTAAGGTTGACATGATTTTATACGCTGTGTTTAATAATGTCAGTCCTCTATAATTATTACACATTTGTTGGTCTCCTTTTTTATGGATTGTGATAATTTGTCCTTTGTGCCATTCTTCTGGCATCTTTTCTTCGTCCCATATGACTTTTATTAATTGGTATATTTTTTCTCTGAGTTCATTTCCACCATATTTTATAAGTTCCATGTTTATACCGTCTATACCTGGTGCTTTACCGTTGCGACTACTGTTTATACTTTCCTCAACTTCATCTCTCGTTGGTTTTTCTAGCTCAGTTTCTATCATCGTGGTCTCTTCTTCCACATTTTCAGTTAAGTCTTCGTCCTCTTGTACTGTTAATAATTCTTTAAAATAATCAGTCCAGATTTCTTTAAACTCTTTGTCATTTTCTGATACTTTTTAATTTCTATCCTTTATGCCTTTTATATTTCCTTTGAAGGTTTTGTTCTGCTCGCTAATTTTCTTATAAAATGCTTTTGTGTTTCTATTTGTGTTTTCTTTTTCTATTTCATTTATCTTATCATTTAACCAGCTTCGTTTAATTTTTCTTATTTGTTTCTTACATTCTGTCCTTAATTTGTTGTATTCTTTTTTATATTCTTGTCTATTTGTTCTAATCCACCTTTGTCTTATTTCTATCTTCTTTTTTAACATGTTATGACAGTCTTGATTATACCATTCTTCTTTTTTGTTCTTTCTCTCTATCCCTACATGTTCAGAAGCTGTTTCATTTATACATTTTTTTATATTGCTCCATTCTGTTTCAACATCCTCTGTATGTTCACAGTATTCCTTCAGTTTTTTGCTTATATCTTCTGCATATTTAATTCTTCTATCTGTAGCATTTAATTTTTCTATGTACCATTTGTCCTTTGTTGTCTTGTTTTTTAGCGTTCTTTTGACTTTTTGTCTTATCGTTGCGGTAACCATGAAATGGTCTGTGTCTGCATGTGCACCTCTGTATGTTCTCACGTCTGTTATCGATGTTTGCTTTCTCCTTGTGATGAGTATATGGTCTATTTGAGACCATGTTTTTTGGTCTGGTGAGACCCATGTTACTTTGTGGTATACAGGGTGTGCAAATTTTGTACTACTGACAATCATATTGGTGCTAGTTGCTAAGTTGCATAATCTTTGACCATTATCATTTGTTTTTTCATGTAATGTATATTTACCTGCAACTTGGTTAATGTAGTCTTCTTTGCCTATCTGAGCGTTAAAATCTCCCATTACCAGAATTGTGTCTTCTTTCGGTAAAGATTCAATTTCTTGTTCCAGTTTCTCATAGATGTTATCTTTTTCCTCTGCTACAGCACTTTCAGTTGGTGCATATACGTTTATGATGGATCTATTAAATGGTTTGGCGTTAATTCTCAGGTATGCAATGCGCTCATTTATTGGTTTAAATTGCATAATATTATTTTGTATTTTTCCTGTAATTATAAATGCAACTCCATATTGACCTTGTTTTTCGTGCCCAGAGTAGTGTAATGTGTAATTTTTTTTATTTAGTTCTCCTTGACCTGCCCATCTAATTTCTTGAATTGCTCCAACATCAATAACTTATCTTTCCAGCTCTGAGACAATCTCTTGCATTTTTCCTGGTTCAAGCATTGTTCTGATGTTCCACGTACTTATTTTTACTTGCTCGTGTTTTTTAATTTTTTTGTTTTGTTTTTTTTATATACGTATGTTTTATTATTTTTTCTTGAGAATTCATATCCTTTTTCTTTGCCATTTCGTATTTCGTTTCTTGTTGGATATCCGATATTTCTTGTTGTATCAGTTTTTTGACGTCCCTTGGTTATCTTTTTCCAACTCTTTTTTTTCTTTATTCCATTTCCATATGTCCCCGTCAATATTTAATTTTTGATAGCCAACTCGGATGTTCTTACCTTTAAGTTTTTCTAATTTTCCAATTTTCCGTATTTCCTGTTGTATCTTCATCTCTTCGTGCGTTAGATCATTATTAATGTATATTTCTGGTTTCGTTGATCTTAGTTTGTTTTTATTCCGCATAATTTTTATTTTTTCATTTCTGTCTTTTGTTTTTATAAGACATGTTTTTTCACCTAGTTTGTAAGCTTCTTCAATTTTTACTTGTATGCCCAATTCTTTGTCCATAAAATTAGTCATGGTCTTGTTAAGTTCATTTGGATCATTTGTATCCATCGACAGTCCTTGGACTATAACATTGTTAGCTTTTCTTTCTTTCTCGAGCTTTTCCATTTTCATCTTTACTATATTTAGTTCCTGTATAATTTCTTTATTTTCTTTCTTTAGCTGTTGGTTACTTTGTTTGAATCCATTTATTTCTTCTTTCAATTCACGGATTTCATTTTTGTATTCTCTATAACTATTATATATATACATAATTTTTTCTCTTTTACCGTTAGGTGTCGAAGAAACTATAATATACGTTCAATAAAAATCTCTTACGTAGGTGTTACTCAAAGTAGAGTTCGCTTACATGTTTACTCATAAAAATACAACAACTGATCTAGTTTGTTATTTATGAAGCAATTCTTTTAGTATTCGGATCTCTTCTTACATCATTTTTGGTACTTCTGTTTATTTTATTTCCAAAGTACGGAAGTACTTTAAAGAAAAGAGTAAAATCAGAGTGACATAATATAGAGAGTGATATAATAAGGCTTATTACACTTAAAAATTGTTAACTCGGGCAATACAACTTCGTAGAAAGGTCATCAAAAGTCATAATAGACTTCGTTAAGAAGGCTAGGCTGAAAGGAATACTTTAATTAATTGATGGATAAGCCATCATAGGCCCCTTAGCTCTATTGGAACGGTGGTTAGGCAACCAGTTCTGTTAAACCTAACCTAAATAACGTTTTTTTTGTTTATGAATAGTACCAAAAACCAGCAACAGTACTATTTTTTGGTAGAACCAGTGTTGGTGGGTGTAGTACCAGATTTCTGAAGACAAGGTATGAAACCCGTGATTTTTCACACAGCTAAAGAATAAACTTACACACCATTGAGTCTACTTTCAGTTACGTCTTTATAAATAATCTATGCCTTTATTGCTCTTAGATAAAAAAATATGGTATTAAAAATATGCATAGGCCATCGTCTTGAAGCAAATTTTTTAGTAAAAAATGCGTTATGTGGCTTACTATATCAACCCCATATTTGGTTTGATTATAAAAACTTACTGTTTTAGGAAGTTTTTTTCCATTGACAGTAACATACACTGATTAAAGTAATAACCTCAAAAGCACATTTATGTGACTCTTTCCTTGTTATGCAGTAAGTGTTACTTTTTGTCGCTCTGGAATATATGTGTAACATACAATTCTCTGCTTTTACATTTTACGCTTAGAGTAACTTCCTTTTTGTTGTAATTTACATAAAGTACCCACGAAACTTGTTCATTTCTGTTGCAATGCATTAACTAATTGCATCGATGTAAAGTAGTTATGTGTCGTAAATGTTTGCCCTTTTACAGTTGATTTTTCCATTATCCGCAAAACAATGTGTTTACCAATACTTGTATCTTTATTGCGTATATGATCAGTACCAGGATAAGGATAACTATTATAATATATTCTGATCTGAGAAATTGTATGCCAAATTTAATTTTCAGTTTATAATACGCACCACTATTTTCTATAACTAGATTCCAAACGCAGACTCAAGAACAAATTTGTCAGTCTTTCAATCATTCAGATCTCGTTTGCATTACGTAAAATCAGAAATACTTTATCTGTCTTATGGCATAGTTTGCCTAAAAAACTAAAGACTTGGTTCTATTAACTACAAGCTGTGGACAATAGTACAAGGGCTTGAAGAGCAAGGGCAGCCTTCAGTTATTCTAAAGTTACAGTCCATGTCTCATTTTTTTAATATCTATGTGCTTCTGTAATAGTGCCGTTTTGTATATGACATAACATGTTCTCGTTGATTTTAGGATCTAATTCTGTAGGACCTGATTCCTCTCTACAAATATTGTGCTGAGCCTAGGGTCTTATAATGACGTAAATATTTAATGAATATGAAGAAACTAAAAATCATAATCATGAATTTGTTGCTTGTGTGAGTCCATTTCAAATAGGTAAAGAAATAATAAATCAGACTTACTCACAATCAATTTAATTTAACTATCCGACGACCGGTTTCGCTTTCTACAATATGCAAAGCATCTTCAGGTCTCGGTACAAAGTTAAACAAATGCTGAAATGATAAAAACCCATATTAGGGTGTTGTCTAATAAAGATAAACAAATTAGATGTTACAAATTACAATAATTATGCCAATATTACCTGTCTGTGGTTTTTTATTTAAATGATTGAGTTGAAAAAGGTATAAATATTTTTTAAAAAAGTTTTAAAAAGTTAAAAGGACAAGGTAAGGCCCACAAGTTGTCATAAAATCTCTTCTATTGGAATAAATTAATGAATAAGCAAATAAATAAATGAAATAAAATAAAATAAAATTACTTACATGCCGGTACTCTATTAATAGATGGACGGTAGAACATGTTTGAAACTACTGTATATTGTTGAATGGAGAACTCAATACTATTATTGCAGTTGTTTGACAGTAAACGGGAAGTTCTTGAGGAGGTAGATTTGATCCAATGAATTTGAGATGTGTGTGAGATTGTTTGTTAAATGTAAGTGGTGTAATATATTATTGTGTTATTGAAAGTTATTTATACTTATTCCAGAGATATATTTTTGAAATGTGTGTTATTTATTGAGTAATTGTTTTATGAAGGTGACATTTATGACAATGAATAAGTGTAGATGTAAAATTGTGTGGGTGTGCAATTATTTCCAAACTTGTAGTTATCAAATTACTTTGATAAAGTTCTATTGGCAATGTGTTAATTATTGGAATGGTCAAGTGAATAAAATGAATAAAATGGTAAAATACAAACACTTAAGGATAATTTAAACACACTAAAAACAGAAAACACTTAGAAGGGACGAAACAAACATTGAATTTAAAAGGGGAAGGACTTTAAATCACTACATCATAGTCTTTGGCACAATGAGTTTTTTGTTATTGTATCATTAAATTTTAGTGGTAAATTTGGACAGATGTAGGTTAGCATGTGACAGTTCTTCTTCTGTTTCTCAATACTGTAAGTTAAGTTATCTAGTTTCATAAAATATGCTGTTATTAATAATGAATGTCTATGAGCCTGTTTCAATTTAGATATATCAAAAGTAAATTGATGTGTTTAATATTGGCATATTTTAACAATCTTTAATTAATCAAATTTAGTGTAAAAATATGGTTAATTGAAATTGAAATACATCCTACAAAATACCTAACTAAGTCTAATGTTTAACTTAATGATCCATTTAAAATAAATTCTCTGGCAACTGAACATGTACATTTAATAATCAAATGTATAATAAGTTTGCAAGGTTTTTATTTTTAATTTGAAATTTGATATAGGTATGAGTTATCTGTCCGGGTATTTTTTAATTATTAAGAGTTATTTTTCAAAATCTGATATATTAATATCTAATATACATCCAAAGCAACAAATGGATAATTGTTGTTGGTAAATAATTTGTGAGTTCAAAAAATTTGACTGAATTATAAAGCATTCAATAATTAGTTGGTAGTACTAATATCCGACAGTTGGGACCGGAAATTGTTATACGAACAGGTAGAATGATCGTCTATTTAAACCGGTATCAGATAAATTTATTCTTATTTCATACCGGTTTAAATAGACGATCATTCTACCTGTTCGTATAACAATTTCCGGTCCCAACTGTCGGATATTAGTACTACCAACTAATTATTGAATGCTTTATAATTCAGTCAAATTTTTTGAACTCACAAATTATTTACCAACAACAATTATCCATTTGTTGCTTTGGATGTATATTAGATATTAATATATCAGATTTTGAAAAATAACTCTTAATAATTAAAAAATACCCGGACAGATAACTCATACCTATATCAAATTTCAAATTAAAAATAAAAACCTTGCAAACTTATTATACATTTGATTATTAAATGTACATGTTCAGTTGCCAGAGAATTTATTTTAATTGGATCATTAAGTTAAACATTAGACTTAGTTAGGTATTTTGTAGGATGTATTTCAATTTCAATTAACCATATTTTTACACTAAATTTGATTAATTAAAGATTGTTAAAATATGCCAATATTAAACACATCAATTTACTTTTGATATATCTAAATTGAAACAGGCTCATAGACATTCATTATTAATAACAGCATATTTTATGAAACTAGATAACTTAACTTACAGTATTGAGAAACAGAAGAAGAACTGTCACATGCTAACCTACATCTGTCAAAATTTACCACTAAAATTTAATGATACAATAACAAAAAACTCATTGTGCCAAAGACTATGATGTAGTGATTTAAAGTCCTTCCCCCTTTTAAATTCAATGTTTGTTTCGTCCCTTCTAAGTGTTTTCTGTTTTTAGTGTGTTTAAATTATCCTTAAGTGTTTGTATTTTACCATTTTATTCATTTTATTCACTTGACCATTCCAATAATTAACACATTGCCAATAGAACTTTATCAAAGTAATTTGATAACTACAAGTTTGGAAATAATTGCACACCCACACAATTTTACATCTACACTTATTCATTGTCATAAATGTCACCTTCATAAAACAATTACTCAATAAATAACACACATTTCATAAATATATCTCTGGAATAAGTATAAATAACTTTCAATAACACAATAATATATTACACCACTTACATTTAACAAACAATCTCACACACATCTCAAATTCATTGGATCAAATCTACCTCCTCAAGAACTTCCCGTTTACTGTCAAACAACTGCAATAATAGTATTGAGTTCTCCATTCAATAATATACAGTAGTTTCAAACATGTTCTACCGTCCATCTATTAATAGAATACCGGCATGTAAGTAATTTTATTTTATTTTATTTCATTTATTTATTTGCTCATTCATTAATTTATTCCAATAGAAGAGATTTTATGACAACTTGTGGGCCTTACCTTGTCCTTTTAACTTTTTAAAACTTTTTTAAAAAATATTTATACCTTTTTCAACTCAATCATTTAAATAAAAAACCACAGACAGGTAATATTGGCATAATTATTGTAATTTGTAACATCTAATTTGTTTATCTTTATTAAACAACACCCTAATATGGGTTTTTATCATTTCAGCATTTGTTTAACTTTGTACCGAGACCTGAAGATGCTTTGCATATTGTAGAAAGCGAAACCGGTCGTCGGATAGTTAAATTAAATTGATTGTGAGTAAGTCTGATTTATTATTTCTTTACCTATTTAAAAATCATAATCTTTTCAGGTACTGATCCAGAACCAATAACTTTCCTGTCGTCCTGTTGTCCTGTCTTTCGATTGTTTGCTGTCTTCGATTGGAATAGTTTTTGCTTGTTGACCTCTTTTTCTCTTGCGACTTGGCTTAGGTGCACTTGGATTCACAATATTATTAGCTAAATCGTGTTAAGAAGTAGAAGCAATGTAGATGCACTGTATAATGTACACAAATTGATGACACTTATACAATAAGATAACTGATCTAATGTATCGGTCACTTGAATCACTATTTTGTAGCGGTAAGTATTCTTCATCGTTTGACTCATTATTTTCTTCAAATTCAGATTCGCCTCCCGAAACATCTTCTTTCTCTTTTTTGTATTTTTCAAGAAATTCAAGTTTTGATAGACCACGTCGAGACATCTTTATAGTCGTCTTGAACTTTCACAAATGAACGAATGTTTCAATATTTCAGAAACGACAATCAGCAGAATCTAATAAAGCGCACGATAAACAAAAAACTTACAAGGAACAAACATGATGTAACAACAGACATTCTAGGGATAAACGTTCATAGAAGGTTATATAATTTTCAGGTCCATAAAGACAATTTTACCCATCCGACAGACAGTTGTAAGAAATTATCGTCACATTTTCAAGAAAACTGACACAGGGTCAGTTTGGCCCGTTGAAACATATATGGTAGGTTTATTAGAAAAATCATTTAATGAATTTGGTAAAGAATATTTTGTTATATTAAATAAGGCTTTGTATTAAAATATTAAAAGTTATAAAATATGAAATTATTATAGCCTCATAATTTTTAATAACTTCAAATCCCAACAGGGCTCAAATTGATCCCTTCGACTTTCTAGTGTTAACACAACATTATTAAAAGTTATACTAACCTAAAACCAATAGCATATTAACTAATTCTACAATTCTGCCAGATAGACAAATAAAAATGAGACTACACACTGACAAGACCGGGCCAGATATCGTGTATTATCAACTATAATACAGCGAAACTCATCTTGACATATTGTGACATATATATATATATATATATATATATATATATATATATATATATATATATATATATATAGGTTATTCCACGAATATACGACTGTTTTGGTTTAGTGCGATAACGAATATTTTACTGTGCAAGTAGAAGTATGAAGGTAAATTGGTCCAATCATTATTCTAATAAAAAGGGTCTACTAGTATAACATCTAAACTAAAATTATTTTAGTTAAAATCTACAAATAAATACAATGACGTCTATGAAGCCGAATGTGTTCATTAGACATTTGGGTAAGCTTTCCGTGAAATGTAAACACCGAAGAGGCGTACCGGATTTCTTTGATATTACACTATTTTATTACTTTATTAGGTATTACAACTGTAATAAAAAGAAACATACTATTTTTAAAATAAATGAAAAGAAATTGGCAGAATGATGGTTCAGAAACCAGTAATATTTCACTTTGTTAGTTTTAAATATTTGTTTGCTTTGAGTGTAGGTATGTACTCTTAAAAGTTCCGAAAATAACGGGTGTAACATACCGGCTATTGATAGTTAAAGTACCGAGTCGTTACAGATATTAAAAAGTAACTAAAATTTATATACAGTTTTATACATCGACGACTGATTATGGCTGTGAATCTGATTGTTGATGATAGTTTTAGAAGATTAAGAGAATAAGTGAATAAGTAAGTTTGTTTGTTTTTTTGATACTAATTGAATATTCAACTAAATAAAAACAATATTTGATCACTTAAATATTGTTACATTTCGTTGAAATCACATAATTCAAAAACCAACTTGTTGGTTATATACTTCAAAATCTGAATTACAACTATTCTATAAACTATTAACTTTATATTTATATCATGACTTCATATATAAATCTAAGGTTTATATCTGTCGTAACAGTATTTTAAAAATGGGGAGAATTTACTGTTGTACAATTCAGCACATTGGACCATTTAAGTTGACACCTTAAAGCGAATTTAAAACAGTCGTATATTCGTGGAATGGAGTATAGTTATATATTATTATATATTTTATATAAATAAAATAAATTTAACCATCACTGAATTGGTAGCGAATAATATGTGGTGCTTTATGTGACATGAATGCCAAGACGAAAAACAAGTTACCGAAGTGGATTCATGTCTTTTGATGTATCTAGAGCGTAAGACCAAAAACGCTCAATTCTATAAATTTGAAAATAGTCATGTATAGCGACAATTGTGCGGCATAATAAAAAAATAGGTAAGTATGTCGTTCATATAATTTTCTCCATGGTAGTACCATTGTCCCGTTGGTCCGACGCTAACGCGGCGCTGCTAACGCGACGATATTTTAGCATAATATAAATGATGTGTTATAAGCTTGTATAACATAGCCTTTAAATCAGGACAAGTTTATGTACCGGACCAGTTTATTCAAATTATAAGAAATGCAAAGAAAAAAGAGGAGCTATACCGAGTCAAAGAGGTAACTTTATATATTCTTCTTCTTCATGTGCCGTGCTCGATTATCGAGCGTTGGCTATCAAATTGGCTATAGTAATTTTGTTGACGGCAGCTCTAAAAAGAGTTGCAAGGGATCTGTTAAACCAATCTCTCAGGTTTCTAAGCCATGATGTTCTTCTTCTACCTGGCCCCCTTCTTCCATCTACCTTGCCTTGTATTATTATATGGAGTATATTATATCTCTCTGGGTGGCACATGGGCAACATATTCAAGTTTGCGATTTTTAACTTTATATATAAGGAATATCAAACAGTTGATGACTATCCTGAGACCAAATTTTAATTTCGATGTATGTAATCCATTTAAATATTTTTATAAAACTTTTTTCTCTCAGACAGATTAAGGTAGTCGAAATTTCCAAAAAAACACGTGCCAATGCTAAACGCATACAAAAGCTTGCACTTAATTGCATACAGTTGACAACGGTAAAATAAGTTTATAATGCAAAACGAGAGTTGAATAAGAAAAAAAGGGATGACCTCCAGTTTTTGAAGAAGAAAGGGTATATTCGGAAGTATTACCAAGTCTTCTATAATTCATTATGTTGAGATATTCGTGAAGAATTTAAAAGGCGATAATTTCAGTTTTTATAATAAAAAATATTACTTGAATATGTTCTATCTCTGGGATTTTTAATATACCTAAATGATCATGAACATTTTTCGAAGAAAACTGTACTATATATCTAAAATTAAAAAATGGCTCATCATCTCAAAAACCGTTTTGTTTTATAAAAACACTTAGTTTCTTTATATTATGCTATTTGAAAATTTACTTCTCCATTTTCTATTAGCATTTATAAATTGACAAAAATAATGATCTGATAGAAAATCTTTAGTTAAAATTAATATTATTAGATTAAATATTACATTGTCACAAAAATTTGTATTAGAAACAAACCCTAAAATTACAACTAATAATTAGTAACAGTATTTTAAAATGGTTCTGAAACTACTTTTTTCTACTCTCTTACTAGTAAATTGTATATTACCTACTATTTGGATGCTAAGTAAATGCATCATAACATATACTGACACGTAATGACTAGCACGTAATAAAAAAAATTACGCTTCAGTTTTATAAAAATGTTTAATATCACATAAGCCTCGTAAGTCAGTTGGTCGAGTTACCATGGAAACGAATTAACAGACGTTATTTTGACAGATTAAAAATTATTAATCTGTCAGTGTCAATATAGTGGTAACTTAATTTTTATTTTTATAAACGAAAATAATCGTAGAAAAAGTATAGTACACAACTTGAGTTGTAAGCTTATTACATGCTTGTAAAATTACTGAGCTCGCCGCTGCGCGGCTCGCGCACAACTTTTTTACTCACATGTAATAAGCTTCTTACAACTCTCGTTATGTAATATACTAATATAATATGGTATGCTAATGACAGATATGTTTTGGATAGCACTAAACTACAATTAATTCTAATTAAAATGATAGATTCTGTTTTGTGTGACATTTTGATTTCCAATGCAATTATCGTTTTCAAATAATTCTGAAATAAAAATTGTAAAAACCTCGAAATGTTAACAAAATAAAGAATATAATTTATGGTACGGTTTATTTAACTAATCCCATCCAAAAAACTAACTATTAAAGAGCTTTATTTTTAAATGCGAAAGATCACGTATTCTGTCTTGCCCTTATCATGACTTTTTGTTGTCTAAAAATGTAATGTTTACGTCATAATTACCACTCTTAAGGCACCAGTTGCCTTATGCGAAAATTTTAAAAAATAAAATTAATACTCCCCTATAGATTACGGAAAAAGCATAGGCGAAAAAATTAACAAAAAAAAATTCAATTTTCACGTAGTTTCTTTAGGAAACTTCACAATTTTCAGGTATTTTCTCAAAGGAATAAGGGTTAAAATCCTGGTTGAACGTTATCCAAAATAAGACAGTCTATAAGTAAGAAAACTTAGATCAAGTAAGGATTAGCACTAAGAATTTATTTCCAACGAAATATTTGCCATAGTTTTAGAACTATATTATATTTTAGCCAGTTTAATTTTGCAAGTTAAGATTAGTTTCGATCCTAAATTTACTTTAATAATTTGATATTTAATAATAATTTATTAATAGATTTTAATATTGATATTATATTATTCTAGTTCCCATTTATTCTGCCCTGAATGATCCAATATGTTATTTATTGCTTCAGGGTAAACTTATATATTCACAGGTGCAAAATATAGCTCCAGTTATTAGTTACATTTCCTCGTTATGATCGAATATTAATTTTCCAAGTGAATACAGGTCCTACTTTACCGATGAAGCTATGAATTATTTCACTCTGCCACAATTTAAGGCGTTATTGAAATAAATTATATTACTTTAAATTATATTAAATTTATTAAAATTTTACTTGGAATAAAAAACAAAATGTATTTTTTTATTTAGCTGTACGTGTCTCGACAGCGTAGGTCACTGACACAGGTAGAATTTTATTACATTACATTACAAAAATATATAGTAACATTACAATCAATAAACAAATACATTAAATATTCGTACAATTATTAATTATCAAATTCTAAACTACGTTTAAAACAATTTTTTTCGAATTTTTTGGACAATTCTGTACAATGTAATTATAATCTTGTAATTTTTCTTAAACTCTTTCGGAAATTGAGTGCAAAGTCAAGGTACAAAACAGAATGTCAAGGTCTTTTCAAACACATACTGCATTACGCCAGGGAGACAGTCTATCGTGCTTATTGTTTAACATTGCGCTAGAAAGAGCCATAGGGAAATGGGGCATAACAACCAGAGGCATGATTATCAATAGAAGTGTACAAATATTGGCCTACGCAGATGACATTGACATAGTAACACGGACAAAAAAGACCTGATATAGGCTTTTGAAACATTAAAAAAAGCCGCGAAGTCAATGGGACTACAGGTCAACGTATCCAAAACAAAATACATCAAGGTCACGAGCAGCACACAAATAGCGGCACCACAAAATCTCGTGACAGAAGCACACACATTCTAAGGGGTCTCGGAGTTTGTATATCTTGGAACACAACAACTAAATAACAGCAACATAGTAAGCGTAGAAATTAAGAGAAGAATATCCCTGGCGAACAGAGCTTACTTTGGACTAAAGCAGTTCTTAACATCACACATAATTGACAGAAAACCTAAGATTCTAATATATGAAACTCTTATTAAACATGTCCTGATATACGCGTCAGAGACATGGACTATGGTAAAAAGCGACGAAGAACTGTTAGGCCACTTTGAAAGGAGAATACTTAGACACATATACGGAGGAGTACAAGACAGCGGGATATGGCTCACCATCATCATCAGTGGTGCTACAGCTCTACTGGTAAGATGAGTGTTCGATATATTATTAGTTTGGTTTTCTGGCTTAAATTTCTGTTTTTTACCTGCTTGCTTAGTCCAAAATAACATTTGTTTGCTAGCAGTATCCTCCGTTTAACTTCTTCAGATGTGTCATTATCGTTTGTTATGAGAGAACCCAAATATGTAAACTTATATACTACCTCAAAATTATATTGGTCTATACTGAAGTTTTGTTCGGCGTTTCTAGCTCTATTTCTGTTATTTGGAATAGATACTAACATTTTGGTTTTTTCCTCGTTTATTTTAAGGCCCATATTTTGTGCGGCTGTCAAGAAGGTGGAAGTCATCGTGTAGTACGTGCGATCAAATCCAGATCGTCAGCGTAAGCCATAATCTGCGTTGATTTATTAAAGATTGTTCCCCTATTGTGTAACTCGGCATCTCTTATAGTCTTTTCTAACGCTATATTAAAGAGAAGGTACGCCAGCGCGTCTCCCTGCCGTAACCCTGCATATGTTTTTTCAAACGCTTGTGACATATCGCCTTGTATTTGCACTCTGCAGATCACTTTACTCATAGTTGTTTTTACGAGCCTTATTAATTTATGGGGAATGTTAAGTTCATTCATGGTTTCGTATAATTTACCTCTTAGGACGCTATCATACGCTGACTTAAAGTCCACAAAGAGATGGGACGTGTCAATATTAAATTCATTGGTTTTTTCTAAGATTTGACGTAGCACAAAAATCTGGTCAATTGTTGACCTACCTGGCCTAAAACCGCTTTGATACTCACCAAGGATTTCTTCCACGTACGTACTTAAACGGCTGTACAGGGTGTTGGAGAATATTTTGAACATTGTATTCAGAAGAGTTATACCCCTATAATTTTTACATTCCAACAAATCTCCCTTTTTGTGTAGTGGACATATGTTTCCAGTGCACCATTCCTCTGGCATTTGTTCTTCTTCCCAGACTTTGACTATTATGTTGTGAATTTGGTGCATAATGCTGTTACCTCCATGTTTGATGAGCTCTGCGGGGATACAATCCACTCCTGGGGACTTTTTTTGAGTCGTGTGATTGCGTCTTTCACTTCAAATATTGATGGAGGTTGTACGTGTGTGTTATTTCTTGGTCTTTGTGGTGACGCATCATTTTCCACTTCGGTACCAAGTAGTTCTTTGAAGTGCTCAACCCATCTGCTTTGTACTGCGTCATCGGTACTGACTATATGTCCATTTTTGTCTCTACACATCGTCAGCCGTGGTTTAAATTCTTTTCTTGTCTTATTTAGGATATTATAGAACTTTCTAGTTTTATTTTGCCCCTTTAATGATTGAAGCTCTTGCATAATCTGTATGCGTTTTTCCTCCTTCCTAAGATCTTTGTACATTTGCTCCTTATCCCGTGTTCTTCTTTGTTGCATAAGTTTATATGCATAATTTTTTCTTTTAGTGATATCTTCACATTCATCGTCGAACCAACTGTTGCGTGGAGTGGATTCTTCTGGTCCTAGGACTATTATTCTATTTCCATTGTCGTTGGTGACGTCATGAGCGCTGCATTTTCCGATGTATGGACTATATATATTTTCTTTCCCTATTTTTGCATTAAGATCTCCAATTATGATCTTGATGTCGTTTCTGGAACATCTATCGTAGATGGTCTCTACTTCCTCATAGAATTGATCTTTGTCATCCTCTTCTTTGTCTTCGGTTGGGGCATGTACATTTATGAGACTGATGTTAAAAAACTTACCTCTTATTCTTAGGTAACATATTCTTGGACTTATTGGTTTGAAGTCCATAATAAGATGTTTTACTTTTTTGTTAACAATGAATGTGGTCCCGAATTCGTGATTATTCTTGTGACAGCTGTAATATATATCGCATTGTTTCTTTTGGATAATTCCTTGGCCAGTCCATCTTACTTCTTGCACAGCAGTAATGTGCACTTTATATTGAGTTAGTATGTCTATTATTTTTTTAAGATTTCCAGGTTCATAAAGTGTCCGCACATTCCACGTGTAAATTTTTAAATCTTTGTCCTTATTTCGTTGCATTGGTCGTCGTCGTAAGTTCCGTCCGGTTTCTTTAGCTGTAGATTTCGTAACGATATTTTTTTACGGGGTAGAGTTGTTAGCCCTAAGCCCAACCTCCAACCTGGAGAGCCAGGGACTCTTCTGCTAGGGTTACCATACCTTAGTCCGTTTTGGTTCACGGGTGGTATTTTAATTCCCACCTACCCGCCGGTCCTAGGACCGGTTAGGGCGTTCCCCTATCCACCACCTGGGGATGCGTCCGATGGGAGACAGACAACTCCTCACGGAGGGATATGGCTCAGGAGCTACAATTTTGAGTTGTATCAATTGTATGAAAAATGCAACATCGTTCGGTCTATTAAAATTAATAGACTAAAGTGGCTAGGACACTTTGAAAGAATGGACACTGGAGACCCCTAAAGACAAATATTATATCAAGAGCCAAGATCTAGATTTAAAACTCACGTCGAAGATGACTTGAGAAATCTAGGGGTCAGAAATTGGAGAGCCAGGGCGAAAGATAAGAGGGATTGGAGACTAATTTTTGAACAGGCCAAGACCCACACAAGTTGTAGAGCCACATATGATGATGAATTTTTCTTAAACTTGATTTTTCGAGTTACAAACAATTTAAAACTGAAAAAAACGCAATATTACGATTTCCAAGGATCAAAAACACAACTAAAAAATAATATTTTTAAATTCACCAATGACCGAAATTCAAGTTCATACCTTGTTCTATTATTTCCCGATAATTATTTTGAGCTTATGTAATTTTAAAAGATTGTCTTTTTTTTTCGTTAATGAAGCGCAAATGACGGGACGGATGGTCGGGCTGCGGCCTGTATAAGAGAGAGAAACAAGATCTATGGCACAAATGTTTGCTGATTTGAATTTTCATTGTACAAATGAGCACCCGCCTTGCCAAAAGCGCTATATTAATGATTAAAAAACAATGTTGTAAAATTAAATGGGCCCTAAATACATATCGGGAAATGAAAGAAGAAAGTTTGAACTTAAATTTAGGTTCTTGGTGAATTTAAGAATAATATTTTTTACATTTTTTTAAAATTTTAAATTGTTTATAACTTTAAAACGATTATGTGTACCGAATTAGAAGAGACCTATATTATTCAAAATGATCCAAAAATAAAAACAATTGTCCAGACCAAAAAAAAGTATTCCTACACTTTCTACATTTGAAGAACTTTTCGTTTGGGCAACGTCTTGAACCCTACTGTGCGATATTTTAATGAAAAAGATTATTGATCATTTTTTTTATTACATATATTAACGTGTCAGTATACGGACCTTTTAGTAACATTATTGGTTAATTTTCCATGACCATTGGCGTACTATAAACCACTTAAAATTTTAGTTTAAACATGTCACATATTTCGTTTTGTATTATTTTGTTGCAATATTAAAAATATTTACTGTATATTTTTTCATTGTTCTATCATTGTATGATTTAGATTTTAGTTTATATAACGATATCATCATCATCAATCAGCCAATCGAGTCCACTGATGGACATAGGCCTCCCTCAGTTCTTTCCAGTGTTCTCTACACCGGGCCGCTTGTAGTAAGTTTTCCGCTACACGTTTAATGTCATCGGTCCATCTAGTCGGTGGTCGTCCTCGGCTTCTTTTATAATTTCTGGGCCTCCATTCCATAATACGTCTTGTCCACCGTCCATCTTGTGTTCTGGCTAAGTGCCCTGCCCAGTTCCACTTAAGCGTCGTGGTTCTTTCGATGACGTCTTGAACTCTTGATCTTCGCCTGATTTGTTGGTTTGTTATGTGGTCTCAAAGGCTCACGTTCAGCATTACACGTTCCATGGCTCGTTGTGTAACTCTAAGTTTATTCGCAGATTTTTGCGTGAGTGTTAAAGTCTCTGCTCCATAAGTTTGTACAGGTAAAACACATTGGTTATAAACCTTTCGCTTGAGACACATGGGAATTGAACTTTTTAGAATATGGCTTAATTTGCCAAATACTGCCCATGTTAGACCTATTCGCCTCTGTATTTCATGTGTTTGATTGTCTCTGCTTATTTTGATTTCGTGTCTCAGATATTTGTAAGTGTCTGTTTGTTTTATGGTATTATTGTCAATAGTTATATTTCCACTCATTACGAGATTTGTTATAATTTTAGTTTTCTCAAAGTTTATCTTTAATCCTGCTCTTTCAGACAGACTTTTAAGCGAATGCATCATAGAAACTGTATCTTGTAAGTTATCTGCGATTAATACAACATCATCTGCAAACCTTAGGTGATTTAATCTTTCTCCATCTATATTGATGCCCATATCTTGCCATTGAGTACCCTTAAATATTGACTCTAGAGTTGCCGTGAACAATTTTGGTGAAATATTGTCTCCTTGTCTAACTCCTCGACCTAAGCTGAATTTTTCTGTGTCTTCGTGCAGTCGTATACTTGATGTAGCGTTCTGATAGATGTTTTTGATTAGTGTCGTGTACCTGTAATCTATTTGGCTTTGATTTAGGGCTTCCAGTATTGTTTCAAACTCTACAGAATCAAAAGCCTTCTCGTAATCGACAAATGCAAGAACCAGTGGTATGTTGTACTCGATGTACTTTTCTATTAAGATCTTTATGGTATGCAAATGGTCATTTGTGCCATATCCTGCCCTGAAGCCTGCCTGTTCTTTGGGCTGATAGAAATCAAGTTTAGGTGTTAGCCTCTTATAGGCTGGTAGAGGCTCTTAGAGGCTAATATAACGATATAATTATTCCTTATTTAGGTACTCATCACCTTTTTAAAATAATTAAAGTGCTAGTTCATTGCAAATTACTCTTAATCAAATTAGTAGACTGTGTATAGCTATGGAAAATACTTGTAATTTAAGAAAGTCTTGAAATCACTTTTTTTGTAATAATGTCACAAACATGTACATACAATGTAGTTATTCGAAACTAAAACAGATTGATACGAAAATGAAGCCGAACATTTTTAATCGATTTCATAAGAATAAATTGTTAATTATACATTAAAAATAAGAAAAAAAATTATTTCTGTCAAAAGATTAATAAAACCAGTAGCAAGTTTGGTTGCCATTGAGCTGTTCAAATTGAGTACTAATAAAAATTCGTGCTTATGAAAAAATTAAAATTTTTTCAGAAGAAATTTTGAAACCCCAATATTCGGAGGTATTGTAATTTAGGAATAAGAATTTACAAGAAGGAGAATTTGGAGCAAAGTATTGGAATTCACTAATAAAGAAAGGTTTAGCTCAAAGGAATCAATTTAAAGGGCCACAGAGACACTCAATCTCACGGAAGAATTCGGGCTAGCTTTTCTACACTTATGATTGAGCCAAGATATGGGATGATAAAATTATATAACCAAGGGAAAAAGTAAGACCTTGTAACACAAAAAATAAGTAAATATATGAAGTGGTCTAAGGTACTGAATGTGGGTGCCACTCAAGACTAGTTTGAGAATTTAGAAATGAGGAAAAAACAAGAAACAAGTATACCTATTACAATAACCTGAAATTACTTAAAAAACTTACTATTTACCTTCTATTGCTATAATATACTGGTTAGTAAAAACTGAAATAAAAAACTGACTACTAATGACAACTATTATTGAAGGCACTATAAGTAAATATACAAAGTTGTCTAAGGTACTGAATGTGGGCGCCGCTCAAGACTAGCTTGAGAATTTACAAATGAGGAAAGAACAAAAAACAAGTATACCTATTATAATAACCTGGAATTACTTTCAAAAACCCACTATTTACCTTGTATTGCTATAATATACTGGTTAGTAGAAACTGAAATAAAAAGCTAACTACTAATGACAATTATAATTATAAATTTTGTAAACCACAGTTTAAATAATTTACCTACATGTACAAGAAAAGCTAAAATAACAGTAGTGGTCGGAGTGTAAAGGTAAGATGGGGCTTAATAGCCACGAACAAATAAAAATATCGCCACTACTGTGCCAAGTAACAAAGGTATTAGTATAAACAATAATCTAAAATCCGGGAGAAAAGAAAAACAAATCATGAATGTGTTGCTTGTGTGAGTCCATTTCAAATAGGTGAAGAAATAATAAATAAGACTTACTCACAATCAATTTAATTTAACTATATTTATTTATTTTAACTAATTTAATTTAACTATTATAGAGCATATTTCATAAAACTAGATAACTTAACTTGCAGTATTGAGGAACAGAAGAAGAACTGTCACATGCTAATCTACATCTGTCAAATTTACCACTAAAATCTAATAGATAACGCATAAAAAACTCATTGTGCCCAAGACTGAGATGTAGTGCATAAAAGTCCTTTCCCCTTTTAAATTTAATGTTTGTTTCGTCCCTTTCTAAGTGTTTTCTGTTTTAGTGTGTTTTAAATTGTTCTTAATTATTTTAATTCTAATATTTTATTTACTTGACTTTGCAATAATCTACTATTTTGCCAATAGAACTTTATCAAAGAAATTTGATAATTACAAGTTGAAAAATAATTGCACACCCACACAATTTGTACATCTAAACTTATTCATTGTCATAAAACTGTCACCTTCATAAAACAATTACTCAATAAATAACACACATTTCATAAATATATTTCTCGAATAAGTATAAATAACTTTTAAATAATACAATGGTATATACCATCACTTTCATTTAACAAACAATCACACACATATCTCTGCTTCATTTTCCCGTTTACTGTCAAACAACTACAATAGCAGAATTGAGTTCTCCATTTAACAATACATAGTAGTTTCAACCATGTTCTACCATCCACGAATTAATAGAGTACCGGCATGTAAGTAATGTTTATTTATTTGCTCATTTATTAATTTATTACAATTTAATAGACTATTTTATAACAATTTGTGGGCCTTACCTTGTATGTTTAAACTTTTAAAACTTTTTATACCTTTTTATTCAACTTACTCAGTTTGAAATAAAACCACAGACATGTAATATTGGCATAATTATTGTAATTTACAACATCTAATTTGTTTATCTTTATTAGACAACACCCTAATATGGGTTTTTATCATTTCAGCATTTATTTAACTTTGTATCGAGACCTGAAGATGCTTTGCATATTGTAGAAAGCGAAACCGGTCGTCTGATAGTTAAATTAAATTGATTGGGAGTAAGTCTTATTTATTATTTCTTTACCTATTTAAAAGCAAAACAACTTAACATTAAAGGTTAGTATTAAAGTACAAAGTAAACCTACACTAGATAATGTATTAAGTGTAAGACAAGACAACTATTGTTACAATAAATAAATACCTTATCTTGCAGACTCGAAGGGGTGGGCTACTCATCGATAGAACTAATATGTGTCCGATTAGCTAAATACCAATTACTATAATCAAGATATTTTTATAAAATATATAATATAATGAGTTAGGTCAGAGACTCCTTAGATTAGTATATGACTGTATGAGTGGATAGGTGGCGAATCTACAAAATAAAATCAAGAAAATTCCAAATATTTCTAAGAATGGAATATTACATCGGATCATTTAATAAACAATCTAGGCAGATAGGATTTGTTATTGTATTGGAAAAACAAAAGAAATCTAATGAGCAACGATACATATTACAATAAAAATAAAGACGTTGATTCTTATTTTTTTCTTACAAAATGAATAACGATATATTATATGGATAATAAAAGAACCGATTTTATAAAATAAATAATTGAGATTGCTTAGGTACTTGAGACTAGTGTGCAACGTAAGGACTTTAGAGAGATTGTCATTATGGCGTGGCTTGATTTTTAAAATATTATTATTTAAGTTTCTTGCTTAATTCAAGTTGCTTTAATATTTAAATATAGTATTAACTAAAATTTCGACAAATGTTAAAGACGCTCAATTCTCAAATCTGTCCCAAATTCGTCACCAGAAATGTGCAAAGCTGCTACGCACTATCGAGTCTTGATCCCAACTGCCGCCCAATCCAAAAATTCCAACCTTTTACATTTTAATTTGAACCATGGGCATATCTAAGGAGACTTTTAATGAAGCAGCGGGGTAACTGCTACAATTTGTTGCAGTTGACAAAATAAAAAAAATAATAATAATAAAGATATTATTCTTGAAATTCTAAAAAAAAAATTATTGGATATTGAATTTTCTCCACAAGTAAGTTATTCCAGTATCGCCCAGTTCATAAAATAGGTACTTTATTTTTTTCAGAATAGTATGGTATTTTTAATCGACTTAATGATTATCTAGAACTTTACTAATTGGTTTTCTCGTTAAAAAACATACATCGTTCCTTATTTACATCTTTATAAATTAATATGGTAAAAATTAATCCACTCCTCTACTATATTTTTCGCAATCTTCCAGTCCCTGTTAAGTTTTGTTTACTAAGTTTCCAAATAAAAAGATAACTGAACCAAGTGTCAAAACTTAATTGGGGGCCACTAGGTATGTTGATATTGTTTGAACACATTGTCACCATCTTTAAGTCCCATGATAGCAAGTTTCTATATCTGAAGCACAAAATGATTTTGTATCTGAAACACATAATATTTTTGGCAGTAATACAAATCCATTGGGTGTTGCCAATACCCACCACTTAAAAGGAAAAGGTTTTTGATAAGATATCGATTCTAAAATATGGAGCAGAAATGATCCTTACCAGAGAATAAATAAACTACATATTGCACCGAGGGTATAGTTTAATTTTGAATATATATATCTTAGATATACAGTATAAATTCAAACAGTTAATAGGAGAAAACGGATTATGGACACAGTTAAAATTAGATCACTGAAATGGAACTGGGAGGACCATGTTGCCATATTTAGAGATAAGATGGACCAAGAAAATTTCAAAGAAGACCTAGGGAAACCTATCGTAATCGAGGACGTCCTACAATAATATGATATGTCCAGCATTACTGAATTCGAGGTGCTTAAGATTGGAAGCAATGGAATAATTTACAGGAGGCCTATGTTTACTAGTGTCTAATAATAATGATGATAATAAAACTCAAAACACTTAGTAATAATAATATTAAATCAGCATATTGACAATAAAACATTTAAAGGGTCACCTGCAAAACTTGATTTTTGTGTGTTTTCCTTCAAACATCCAAGCGTTAACGGTCAGAAAGATATAATAAGGTTGGGCAAAGATCAATTGCTTATACATATATAATAAGTTGTTTATACGTTTCTTTGCAAGATTTACATAACGGACGAAGATAGGTAATTTCGTGTCTTTTTATCCCACGTTGTGGGGATGGGTTTTATCCCAACATGCTGAAAATTAGAGCAATGTAGGAAAGAAGGTGTCCTCTATAGATAGTGAAGATGAGGGTGGCTGTTTATTCAACGATTCTATACCTGATAAATATACATTACAAGAAGTACACGAGAAGATAGAAAACAATGAGGACGTTATAGCCATAGAACCTACCAAGAATACTACAGAAAATAATCCCATATTTTCTGAGATGTGTTCCAACCACATACTCAAAACAACAACCCCGATGCAGAAAATAATATACAATCTAGCGGAAAGACCGCTAGACAGTGAGCCATTCTGCCTCCGGCTTCTATACACCATGTAGCTTCGCCTATTTTCAAAAATTTTAAAGTGTTTGTTTGTCTTTGTGTAGTGTATTTTGATGTTCCACTTTATATTTATGACATTCTACTTTTAATTACTATTTAACTGGGAATAAGCCACAATTAAAGATAAAAATACGTTTATTGACGTTTCAATTTCCACTTCGGAAATCGAGAACAATTTCCGAAATGGAAATTGAAACGTCAATAAACGTATTTTTATCTTTAATTGTGGCTTATTCCCAGTTAAATAGTAAATAATTTACAATGTCACAAGAAAATAGCGTCCGAACAATATTCTACTCTTGTCGGATAGGCCGCAATTGACGAAGTAAGTCTATAAACGTTAATCACATAAAAACTTTTATCAACCATAAACTTCGAGTTTTTATCGAAGTTAATTAATTTCTTTAGTTAAAAAAACGTTTCTTGGCTTATTTCAAATGCCCCTGAAGATGATCTAGTGATCGAAAGTACTTGGGCAAGATTAAATTAATACTATTCTCGATATTTGCCCTTTATACTATCAAAGTTCATATACTTAATAACTTATTCAATAATTTATTTGAAACATTTTTCTACGTTAAACTTAAAGCGATTTTAAGAATGTACTTTAATGTCAACCTATATTATTAGGAATGAGTTAATTAATATCCATGATACTAATTTCTTTTATTCTATAAATAGATTCATTAAGCAGTTTCCTAACAAATATTTGCATGCTAATATACAAATGCTACTAAAAGGAAATAAAACACTCCGTAGGTAGCAATTAAAACTTAAAATTTAATTAAAGCGACTTTTAATTAAAAACAACATTTGACTCGTGTATAAAAACCATTTTCTGAATAAACTTTTTCTGTTCCAGATTTCGTCGCTTATAGAACAACATGGAAGTTCCGGAAATTTGCGATCGTCAGCTGTGGCGAGAGTGGGACAGGCTGTCAACTTGGCTGTGGAACGATTCGTGACAGTGGGAGAAACAATTGCAGATGATTATCCAGAAGTTAGGCAGGGAATGTATGAAGCGTGTAAGGAAGCGCGTCAGGCGGGTACGTAACATAAGAAATCAATTATAGAAGTTTTATTTTGGGCACAAGGGTATTTAAAATGTTAAGTTGACATTTCATTATTGTTCAAGGAATATAAGTACACACAGTTAGCTGATATTTTGGTGATTCAGACATACATACATTTTTTTCTTATTAGAGAGTAAAAGTCGCATCCATCAAAAGGTTACTAGCGACGGAAGAAAATATAAATAACAAAATAAATAACTACAGAATATAGAAAATGTTTAAATGTCTTAGATATTTATTTATACTAGCATAAAGATATTGTAACGATGTCTTTTATGTTCATATTTATCACAGTTTATTAAAGAGTGTTAAACTGTTAATCGAACGGGTTATTCTTTGGGAAAAGGTAAGAGTGTGTTAACTTGGTATGTCCTAGACGTAGACGGCCAAGCACAAGTTGTTCACGCCTGTTAAGCGACGATGACAATGACGAAAACAATACTCTTGATCTTAATCAGCTTAGAATTAGTTTGAGACCACTCCTGTCGCCACAAACACAACACTTTATTTTTAAAATAAGCTTTTGAGTTACTGAAAACACACTTGTCGATCGGCCCCGAACATGTTTTACAGCGAATATATTGGAATTTGTTTACATATTTATTTGTAAAAGTATTTTGATAATTTCGTTTTAAAATATTACAAGCGACTGAAGTTGCATGTGATGGTGATGTGAGGGTGAGGAACATGCGGCGGTGATGTAGCGATGGTTCTTCTAAAAGAGCATAAATGCTGGGTACCGGGGAAGTTGAAAAAGCTCCTTTAATTAATCTAAAACCACGTATGACTTTTATTATGAATATCATCTAATGATTTAAGAAGAGATTGATTAGCAATTGCTCCATAATCAAGCATAGAATTTATTAAAAATTTATATAAAAGAAGTAGAGTGGATTGGTCTAAATTTCAACTTTTGTTAGAAAGAGAATACATTTAATCTTTTAGTTCAAGAGAGGATGAGTTGTGAGATGTGATTTTTCCATGTAAGCTTTGAATCAAAGACCGAACCCAAGAATTTGTGACCATTTCTAAACTCCACCTGCTTCTCATAGATTCTGAGGGTTGAGTGTTGTGGCAAAGAGCTTAAAGAGAGTATAAATTTAATTAATTTTTCTATTGAAAATTGAAAGCCTGTAAGGTTAGACCAAAAGATCTGTTGGTTAAAAAATTTTTGGATAAAGACAAGACAATGACGTTGAATATTCTAGTTATGAAGATGTCTCAAAATGTTGTACTTCCACGCTTTATTAAATGCACGTTTTAAATAAAAAAATATAGTGACGCATTTTTAGTTTATAGCAAGAGCTTCATGTATCTCACTTTCCAAGTCTAAAATGTTCTCTGTAGTTAACTTATCTTTTCTAAAGCCATTTTGCTAGGAGATTAGGAAATTGGATTTTTTTAAAACCCATAAGAGACTCTCCGTCGCTGTCAGAGATATGGGTCAGTATGTTTTTGGGTCATATTTAGGTTTGTCAGTTTTTAGGAGAGGAATGATTGTTGCCTTCGACCAACTAGCTGGACATTGGTAGTGGAGCCAAATTTTGTTAAAAATGTTTAAGAGATACGTTACGGCTGATAGAGGAATATGTTTCAGAAATGCTGAAAAAAATATCATCAGGCCCAGGACTAGTATCCTTTAAGTTAAGGAGAGATGAGTTTATCTAAAAAAAAAACAGGATGGTTTAAGGGATTATTTTCAACTTCTAACGGATGTATGAGATTTTGTTCGGCGAATTCTTTGATTTTAAGAAAATTGGCTGTATATGGTTGATTCGATGAGTGACTTTAATAGATTCTCCCAAAAATGTTTGCAATATTACTGCTCGATGTTATGAAATTATTATTTTCTTTAAACCCTTGAAAAGTGTGTAAACCAGATATTTTTCTAACTTTGTTCCAGACGTCAGAGGGAGGAGTATTGCTAATAATTTCCGATACGTACTTTATTCCATGAAAATGTTTTAGCAGTTTTGACAGTTAGCTCGGCCATTGCTTCTAGCATTTTAAACTTTACTTTATTTTCGAGTATTTTATGCTTTTCATATCGGATTAGAACTGATTTACTTTCCCGGATTGCTGTACCACAACATACATTCCACCACGGTACAGGACATCGACCGAACAGACTTAAATTTACCAATAATCTTCTGGGCAGCGTTTAAGATAAGTTGATTAAACTGCTTTATAGTTACGGCAATATCTTCTGTTATTTTCCAGCTGGAAATATTATAATCAAAATATTCGGAGAATTTTTTCCAATTTGCATTTTTTATTCTCCACTTTGATATTAATAGGGGACCTGATGTGGAAAAATTATGGTTTCTGATACGGATTGGGAAATGGTCCCTGCCATTGCAATATATGTGGAATACCTGGTTGAAATATTGAATCTTGTGGAACTACCGTCATTAAGAAAATTTATATTAAGTTGATCGGCAATAATTGCCTGCCTAGATGGATTTGTTTACTAGTATCGCTACACCACCGCTTGCACGACTTGCGTCTGTACGGTCTTCGCGAAAACACTATTCTTAAATACCACCGTAAATTGCAATTTTTATAAGACCAAAGATAAACACTGTTACTGTACCGTCAGGGATAAATAAAATAAAAATAATAAAATAAAATAAAATATTATAATATGGATAAATAAGTAGATATTTTATAATATTTTGTATAACCATTGTTATATTGTAGTAATAATTAACAAAATTAAAAAATTAATTGAACTGCCATTACATTTTTAAAGAAAATTATCGTTTAACATTTTTTTGTTTGTTTTTTTTTGTCTTCACTTTATTCACAATCTATTCTAAGCTACAAACAATTAAAATCTTTTGACTAATATTGATTAGGACAAGTAGTAATTTTCTCCAATCAGAAAATACCTTTAATATTAGTTTACAAAACTACTACTGCACATATAATTATTAGCTTATTGAATATAAATTACTAAAGTCCGTTGGTTTGAAGCGTCTTGAGTGACACACTTCACCTGTGGTTTTGTATAGCTCACGCACCAGGACATCACAATGACCACTTGGTTTATGTTTGTGTTTATCACTGTAACGTAATATTTCTGTTTTTCTAAATATTATTTTCAAGTCTTGTCGATTAGCCTATTGGGCATGTACCATGGAGCATTATGCACAGGATCTTATTTTGAAATCTGTGAAGGATTTCAAAGTTTGAGTTACTAGCAGTCCTACTACATATGCCATACCGGCTTCAGGATTGATTTCTACTTTAGGAGTTGATTTTCTACTTTTAGGCTATCAACCGGTACATGTAGTGCGGTTTTAATCCCCATTCTTTACGTTTTGTGCAGATGTGTGTCCTCCATGTCATTTGATGATCTAAATTCATACCCAGGTACTTTACGTCATTGATTTGTTAAAGCTGTACACTATTCATTGTGGCCGGTAGGCAGATGTCCCTTTTCCTTTTTAAAGGTTACGTGCTTGGATTTGACTTCATTTGCTTTCATTTTCCATTTGTTTAGCCAAAGTTCGATCTTCTACAGACAATTTTCTAGGTTTTTTGTATCAGTAGCTGTATTTTAATGTGATGCTAATATTACAGTACTATCGGCGAATATACCTACTTTTCTTTCAGGGAAATCCATGGTGTATAGTAAGTAAAACACAGATCAAAGAACACTGCCTTGGGGTACACATAATTGAACTGGGTCAGTGCATTCCTCTTGGTGTCTAACTATAAAGTATTTGTATGTTAAATAAGATTTTGGCACACTATAAAATTTTATCGTAGGATCTTATGAGGTAGTTGAAAGCCTGAATTATATCCAAAAAGCCTGCCAAACAGTGTCGTTTATTTTCTAGGTCGTTGTCGATTTGTGTAACAATTCTATGTACTTAATGAATAGTGCTATGTTCCCGATGGAAACCATACTGGTCTATACGATGTAATTTTCTCAGGTTTTGTGATTGGTTTTGACACCATTATGACTTTCGCTCATTTTTATTGTTGCGAAAAATAACTATATCTCAAAATAGCATTAAACATCAGCAGGATACAAATCGTCATATATACACACATAGACACAAAAGTAATCAACCCTACCCCTAAGGAACATGTGTATACCATTGTACAGTGGGACTCACATGTTTGACGATCAAACCAGACACACTTCGCTATGAAGTTTTACCTATCTGACTCCCAGGTTTTTCCTCCATCCCTTCCCAGCGTGTGAGTTACTTGGGAAAGCTTATGATCTGAACGTTACTTCGTGTGGTTTCGGTATTGGAACACCCTTTGTTTATTTTGACTGTGGTTAGATTATATAAAAATTACTAGGAGAATAGCAGGCCCACTAAACGTAGGTAATAATGAATTTAGAAAACTAATGAACCATAAAGTAAGAGAATTTTTCATAAGAGAAGACATCGGCAGATTTATCAATGCACAGAGACTTAGATATATGGGACATCTACAAAAGAGAAATCCAGAAGCAGCTATTAAAAAATCCCAAAATGAAGACTAGTTTCAGGCAGACCATGGGGAACACCGAAGATGAAATGAGAGAGCCAGATAGTTGCAAACCTCAACAAGATAAGAATTAGAGTTTGGAAAACCATAAGCAAAAAATGTATGAATGAAAAAATATTATAGAAGATGCCAAGTCAACCAACCAATTGTAAAACCAAAATGTTAATGTGCACTGATAACCCACGATAAATGAATCGCAAGAGCCCTAAGAGGGCGAAAATCTCTACGCTAGGAGTGTAGATGCTATGATGATGATGATAGTGTTTAAGATACCGTTTGTTTTAGTTTTAATATAATTTTTTAGTCTTGGAACTCCAAGATGTCCAGTTCCGGTACCATTGTTTCGGAGGTTTTAAAGGTGGTCTAGATCTATTGGGTTTTTTAGATCTTGCAATTTTTGCATGCCTTCCATGATCCATTCTACTAATGTGGTCTCTACACTCTATGAGTCTCGATCTATTCTATTTTACGATATTCCGGACCCTGCATTTTTTCGTTATCATCATCATCTTTGGCTCGACAATCCTCTGTGGATCTTGGCCTGCTCTAAGATTCGTCGCCATTCTGTTCGGTTTTTGGCAACATGTTTCCATCTTCGGATTTTTAATATGCGTAAGTCGGTTTCTACTCCATCTAACCACCTAATTCGCGGTCGGCCTTTGCTTCTTTTTTCTACAGGTGTTCCTGTGGTTAGCATTTTAGCAATGGTATTTTTTGGCATTCGTATTATGTGTCCAGCCCATCTAAGTTTATTTTCGTTATAGACCCATTCTTTTAAGCTTGCCTTTAAAAGCCTCTTAGTTGTAACTATTTTGCATATGTTATTATTATTGTTATGCACATCTCATATATTTTTACTTTAGAAGAACAAGAACATGATTCTTCAGCCACAAGTATGTTGGTTTTTCTTAAACTCAAGCTTAAGATCCAATTTGATATCGTAACTTGCATTACGTACTGAATATTATGTTTTTTCTGTTGTTTTTTTTTATCAACGTTTCATCTTTAAGTCTTTTTTATTTTACTAATTGTCACTTCAGATACAGGTGGCAAATTTGTAAATGTTTAACTAAACGCATAACCAATCATGTGTAGAATGGTTTTGTACATTTCTATTAAATGATCCATTGTTTTGATATGAGGTTAATTAAATTTAAACGACTGTAAAAGTAGCAACTATTGTTATGTACACAGACTACAAGGCCAGATGTTTTAAACTAATGCAAAAACAGTATATGTTTTTTAATGTATACCAGTAAAAAGAACGCTAAAACAGTTTATGCTTACTTTCTTCTTATATACCTACGTGGGAAATCACTATTAAGTGTTGTTTAGCCAATTTTGCAATAAATCAGAAAACTCTTTTGATTTCCAAAATAGCTACAGATACATGTAGGACATTGTACATGAGGTATGTCTAGAATATTCTGAGAAATCCAAAAATGGAGTACAATACAGAGTGGTATTGGCCACTGTTACATAACACAAGATGTATGAAAAGTTTTTATTTGCAAAAATACTAGACAAATAAATATACGTGTTCCACTTTGTATTTATATTTTATTAAAAAATTATTTCTGTTTTTTATTATTGCCTTTATTTTTTTCTTTCTCCATTCATCAATAGATGATATAAACACCAGAAATGTCTGTTATTCGTTAGTTATTTTTCATATATTTTAATTCCGGCTTCATCCCAGCTTCGGTTTTTGCTGTTTTTATTTTCATTTTTAATAGACTTTAAATTCTATTTTTATATTCCCATGTCTATTTTGTTTTGCGGCTATTACATGTCTGTCAAACAATTTGTTTCTTTTCACTTCTTTCTTTATTTTGTCTCCACTATTTAATTTTTTTTTCTTATACATAATCAGACCATACACTACTAGGTCTTAGAAGTTATACAATTCCATTAATCAACTAATGCTAAATCTTGTCTTCTTTTCTTCTATTTTCATGTTTTATTGTGTTTATTGCCACTTATTATCACTTATTTATTCTTCTATATATAATTCTATAAGTATTTCAGCTATTACTATATTTTATTTTATGTTTGTATGTTCATGATTTTTGTCTTCTTATCTTGTATAGGCAATACAAATTATTAAACTTGTTGCTTTTCTTTGCTTTGCTGCGTATGTATATATTTTCACTACTGGTTGATCCCAGAAAGTTTTTCCTACTAGTAAGACCAGTGACAGAAAATTCTATAATATTTTCTCAATTTTGGACTACAACAGTTTTCCGTATTTTTCTATACCGTTTAGACTTATTATTCTTGTGTTAATATCTTTTGCTCTATCTAAATTTAATTGTAGTTTTGCATAAAATGTAAGACATTTTATATTTTTGCTTCCTCCGCTGATGCATGAATTTATATTTTATTTTTTTATTTTTTTGATTTTCTCTTTCATCTGAAATTCCATATTTATTGTTCTTAAGTTTATGGGTTATATTTAATTAATTTTTGGTTAATAATATTTCCTCTCGCCTCTTTTCTTATTTATGTTTCTCTACCAGAATAATATAGTATGTATTTACTTGTTAATTTTATCGTATCTTCGTGACTTTTGAATTAACTTTTTCGTAATATTTAAATATTATATTGGTCTATTTCTTCTGTTAAATCTACTTCTTTTCCGATAAATGACGGTATATTCCAGGATGCTTTTATTAGTTTTAGTCAAGTCTGTTTCTTATGTCATTATTCGAAATTCGAATACACATTTTAAAATAGTCTGGTTAATTGGCTATGCCAAGTTCATTAAATAAATAAAAAAAAAGAAGTGAAATTCAAAAAAAAACTGCAAACGGTATAAATGTAGATGCACTATTTTTAAAATGTGCTTTTGAATGTGTTACGACTACCAAGATCTCTCTTTATACACCTAGTACATATCGTTTCATAAAACTGTAAGTTACTTCGAATTTCGTTATTATCTCTTCTAATCGAAGCCTCTTTTCTTTGGATGGAGTGACATCCTAAATTTGAATATTACTGAATTTTTACTAAAAGTTGCCCAAGCCAGCTTTATTCTTTTTCTGATTTTTGAAAGTAAAGAGCCATATTTATTTCAGGTACCGTGTTAAATGCAGTTTTGTTTATTATTAAATCTTGGACAAACACCAGCACATTGTACATTGCAGGATTCTGCAGAATTATTAGCGATTAAAACGCTGAAATTCTGGAGTACTTTCATAAATTTTTACACTCTACCCTTTACTTGTCTTATATATATATATATATATATATATATATATATATATATATATATATATATATATATATATATATATATATATATCGAGAAAAGGAGTACGACCGTCAATCCTATAAATTAAGGATCACTCAGACGAGTGGTGGGTTTTATTATCGGTCAAAAGGTGGGGAAAGGGGAAAAAAGACAAAGTTGATGACTACTTCATCTATTTATTGAAGACGTTTCGCTTTCTTAATCAGAAAGCATCATCAGTTCGTCTAAAAAGAACAATGTGAAAAAAAAAACCGCACCAGCATGTAAAAGTTGTTACATGTGTTACAATAAAAAGATATGTAGCAGTTATTGATATTAAAAATGTAAAGAAGCTCAAGTAAATGGACATTATACTTAATTTTATATTGTATAAACAATAAATTGAACTAACAACAATTACCAATTTGTTAAAACTTAGCACAGCAAAAGAACATATGGTCTATTATACATGTAAAAGTAATAAAAAACATTAAAATGAAATTGAAGAACTAAGAATATCAAAGATGCACTTCCAACAATATATTAATAGTTATGTACACTTATTAAAGTAATTAATATTGAAACCTTAGGTAGCATTATTAAAGTAATTAATATTGAAATTTAATAATGTAATGTATAATGAAATTACCACTCCAGGCTTCTAAACTGCAGCCGGTAAAATTCGAACAAACGGCGCCAAACAACGTGAAAAGACAGCCAACCTTGAGGTCATAAAATTATGATAGATCAACAAGGTGTGATACCAACCCTAATAATAGGGCGGTATATTTAAAAAGTAAGATGAGTTTGGGTGATAACTGGTCTGTAAGAAACCAAACAATGACAGGAAATTGGCATTGATAACACCAATCTGTCCCATTAATCAGTTTAGAGCAAACAAACAAGTGAGGTCAGTCCAAAACTCAAGTTTTCAAAACGTACTAAAAATTAACATAAAAAACTACATTAGAAAAATGAAGTTGTTATATCTTAAATAGTCTTACCCTTGTGAGGATTGTGTTTTAAAATTAGCAAAATTAATTAACAATTAATTTAAAATTAATTATTTAATTAACAAAATTAATTTTGCTAATTTTAAAACACAATCCTCACAAGAGTAAGCCTATTTAAGATATAACAACTTCATTTTTCTAATGTAGTTTTTTATGTTAATTTTTAGTACGTTTTGAGAAAGAGTACAATAAACTCGAAAGCTTAACAAAGTTAAAAGAGATTTACTTAAAGGCCAATATTGACTACTAAACCCAAGATATCCGTATATATTACTCACATAGTCACTAAAGCCCTTTCTAAGAATATTTATATATATATATATATATATATATATATATATATATATATATATATATATATATAGATTTAGCTAAAGGTTGATCTATGATCTTAATATTTTTTAAATGTGTTATAAATTTATTTATTTTATTTGTGAATTTCGAACAAGGATTGGTAGAAAGTGGTTGATAGTATCTATCATCATCTAACAGTGATTTACTCAAACTGAAATATTAATCTCTATCCACAAGGACAGTAGCATTACCTTTGTCACTCGTAAGAACGAGAAGATTAGGGGGGTTTTTAAAAACGATACCGTCTCCCTGTAAATCTTATCTAACTCCTGTAAGGGTTGCCTAGGGCGTTTAGTGAAATTCAACAAGATGTTGTTAGAAGAAGACCTAAGAGATAAAAGGTCAGAATTGTCAGCATGAGATAAAATATTCTCAACATCTGCTAAGATTCTACTAATTGAGTAGTCCTTGAAAGTAAGTTGAAGGCCAGATTTAGGACCCAAAACTACTGTCCTTATGGATAGAGATCTATATATATATATATATATATATATATATATATATATATATATATATATATATATATATATATAGAGGTTAGCCTTCGTAAGTGGGTATATTTATTTAGAAACCCTTAAAAGGGCTACATAAAAAAACAAACGTTTTCGGACTAAACAGTCCATCATCAGGTTTAAATTTTAAAATTGCTAGGTTAAAATGCCTGAGCCACCAAAATACATGGGTAAAAACCCTTTAAATTACATATAGTTATAAAAGATTATACATCTTGTTGTTAAAAAACTGTGATGTTCAGTATTAAATTAAATATGACTTCAGGTAACATACATTGCTGAAGTAAGTTCCAGAGCCGGAGAGTAAACCTCTACACACGGAGAACAGCTGGAAACTGGAGTTTGTTTAATATATGTTTAATAGAATTTTAAATTATTTAATAAAAAAATGTGATAAACTGTACACCTTCAAATACAATTATAGTAAATAGCTTATTAAGCCTCTGGAAGTAGATCTCAAAGGAAAACCAAAAATATTACAAATTTCACTCAAGCGGATACTACATTAATATACCCGCCTCGCATGAAAATTGAAAACCACCTTGTAATATTTCATCTATACCGCATACCAACGACGGTTTACCGTTTGACAGCAAAATAGGTCAAATATTTTAAAGAGAAGATATCAGTAGTATTAATCACAAGCAAATTCTATTATTTCTAAAAATATTCGATATATTTTATTTTTACAGACTTCTTTCACGTATATTATAAATAAACAGAGATGCTGTGGATTTTATTATAATATCGTTTCACTCTCATTTATTTTGATCAAATAATCCATAATAAAATAAAACTTACAAAATTAATCAAACAACACAATTCTCTTTTTTAATTTTTTCATGAAAATATAAAAAATAATAGAATATCCTTAAGAAGAAAATTGATCGTAATAAAAATATATTTCAAAAAAAAATTATTTTAAATCCTTTATAAAAGGTTATAATAAAACGGGCTGTCACAATTACATTACAGAACGTTTTCGGATTGTTAAATCCATCATCAGTGTAAACCTAAAAGTAAATACCCACTTTAATTAAAAAGAACGTCGAATTTAAAATGTTGACTAAGTTTAAAGCAAAATGTGGTTAATACTTACGGGGTATACATGCTATGAGCCACCAAAATATATGGGTCAAAACCTTTTAAATGTTATAAACGTTAGAACGGATGTTGTGTCAGAGCAGTCGGTGTAACTTACGGTAGTTGTCTAAAAATGACAGATGCCAGCATTATTTAAAATTGAAAAAAAGTAAAAATTATAATAATGTAACAGTATCAACGATCAATGTTGTAGTCTGTAATGTGAATTAATTATATAGTTATATAGGAAACATTGAAAAAATTGGTTTTTTCAAAATTAATGTGGGAAAACTGGAGTTTGTGAAATTTTGTAGGATCAATAGGCAACCAACTATACATGTGTATGGATTTATTTATTTTAAGCTCAAGATTTTATCAAAAGGCCCTGTATGTTGTGAAACATTTGGTACCTAAAAAATGGTAAAAAAGGCACACGTAGGAAGATGGGTCCTATAAGATTTATTAATGAGAAGTGATATAGTAAAAGGTGTGTTTAGATATGTTATATGACAAGAATGTGATTGTAATGTGATGTTCATGTAGTACTTAACTTAAAACTTAAAATAAAAAAATTTATTTATATATATATATATATATATATATATATATATATATATATATATATATATATATATATATATATGATATAGAATATACCAGGAACCAGATATCGTAAAACACATTAAGATAGGACGACTGAGGTGGGCAGGCCATGTAATGCGGTTGGAGCAAACCGACCCAGCTAGAAAAACGCTTCTTGGTAGACCTATTGGTCAAAAAAGAAGAGGAAGACCCAGAACAAGATTCCTAGATAACATACCAAGATTCCTAGATAACATACCAAGATATGAGAAATATGGAAATACGTGCTTGGCGGAGGAAGGCGATGGATAGGGACGACTGGAAGAAAATTCTTGGGGAGGCTAGGACCCACGCAGGGTTGTAAAGCCAAAATGATGATGATGATGAAGTTCATCCAGTTGTTCAGAATTTACTCACAAAAGTATACAACCTTCGGATGATGATTTAGAGGCTATTTTAGCTCAATCGGCTAACGAAGTACCTAGTGATTTAGAATATTTTAGTGATAGTTATATTGACAATGCAAGCGACGAATTAGGTATTGAAAATCAATATAACACCGGAAGTGAGCAATTGGAAGCTTCTGAAGACGAGTATGATTCAAATGCTACTGATAAGTTATATTTGTACAGCAAAAGTAATTTTAAGTTGTCCAATACAAAACCCTTAAAAAAATACATACAAGATTTATGTTATACAATCTAGTAAAAAAAAATATCAGCAGTTTGTTCTAAACATTTACACGAAACGAAACATTATCTTTTTTTTATGTTCATATTTATGAAAATATAATATAAGAAATACTTAAATGGACACAAAATAAATTACGTGCTGTTCGTGAAAACTATCAACAAAATAAATAAACCAGAACTAAAAGATATATCTGCTATTTGTCTACCTCAGAAAAGCAGACGGCAGTGTACATCTGATAAAATTGTAATGATTCAGATGATTCTTGTTCAGATGGTTCGAAATATGTAAAACTAGCAAGCGACAAGGATAAAAAATAGGTGAACAGTAATGCCAGAAATATAAGTAGTAAACGGATTAATGATATAAAACAAACAATGATGTCCCGAAAACACTATCTAAAATCCCAAAGATGCACTAGCTAATTGGAATAACAAATGTTTTATTATAAGAGAGACCAGTATATAATAGGACTTTATGTAAACAGTGGAAATATTATTTATAAATCGAAGTAAACCACAACAATTAGTATTACAACAAGATGAATAAGAAATAATAGCTTGCACTATTTGGTAGAAGTCGTATATTGGCAGTATTGAATTTATCGGTAAGGATACGTAAAAAAAACAAATGTGAAATAAAGAGTATATTGCAAAATGAGAGAAATAATGACGAAAATCGCAAAAAAGTTAAGATCAACAGTAAGTGTAGTACGGGCATGTACACAGCATAAACATAAGTAGAATATTTTTATTTAATCTTTAAGCATATTTTTTAAAAGTTGTATTTGATATATTTATTTATAAATTGCGACTTGAGCGGCAATTTAATTTTTTTTAAATTTCATACACTAAGACTTATTAAATTATGAAGAGCAAAAAGTTTTCGATCAATGTATGTGGCCAGTATTGACGTATGGTGTAGACAATTTTACCTTTTCTTAAAAAACAATTTGAGATTGGTAAGAATGATTTAAAACTAAAGTTACTAAGGTCATAGAAACCAGAATGGAGACCAAAAACAGATGGCTACTACACAATTGTAGATTGATCTATTAAAGGTAAGAGGAGCAAAAATTGGTTACTGTTTACGACAGCAATAGATAGACTATATATATATATATATATATATATATATATATATATATATATATATATATATATATATATAAAAATATACCTATATATATATATACCTAATTATATATAGAAAAGAAAAGAAATTTAATCTTTGCAGTTAAGTTAAATAGTAAACTTTTAAATATTGGGTAAATCTGTAAGAAAAACTCTAATGAGTATCAATTGTTTCGCCGAACGTTTTCGCCAAAGAGAATTAATTTGCCAAAATGCCAAAGGCACTCAGTTCCTTGGTGGAATAACGAAATTGCACAAGCACTCACTTTGTCCAAACATGATTTTAACGTTTATAAGAAACATAAAGCTATTGAAAACCTTTTAAAGTTTAAAAATTAAAAATCACAGAGTTCAAAGTAGACAATTAATTAAAAAAAAATAAAACGAGAAAGTTGGAAAAAGTACGTTTCTTCAATAAATTCTTCCACTCCCTAGGCAACATATGGAACAAAGTTCGCAGAATAAAAGGAACAAAATACTTCCGAGGTATAGATACTCTATCATACAATAACCAAAAGCACTTAAACAAAGAAGATATTCTAGAAATACTAGTAGATGTATATGAACTTAATTCTAGTGACTCCAATTACAGCCTATCCTTTCTAGAGCACAAATAATTAACGGAGTAAAAAATTTACAAATATACAAATTACAGAGAGCGGCAATCTAATAAACAAACAATTAAGTCTTCAGGAATTATAATTTTGTTTAAGTGCTAAAAATTCGAGTTCAGGACCTGACGATATCCACCCTCTTTTCTTACAAAATCTTCCTCTGAATGCAAAACCAATATTAGTTATATAATATATATATATATATATATATATATATATATATATATATATATATATATATATATATATATATATATATATATATATATATATATATGCATAACATCTGCATATAGGCTAGCAAATACAGGTAGCTTTATTTGATGTATTGCAATATTATTTATTGCAATACATCATTATTATTTATAGCAATTAGAAAGAGAGTAGGACTTAGAGTATATCCTTGTGGATGGCCGTTTTTAAGTACTCGTCTGGAAGATATAAATCCATTGTTTCTAACTCGAAATTTTCGTGTTTCTAGAACATTTTTAATAAAGGACAACATATGCCCTTGAACATCCCATTCTTGAAGTGTTTTTAGTATAAGATGTCTCCATGTTGTGTCAAACGCTTTTCTTATGTCAAAAAATGAATGTCATGAATACTTGATTCAAGTGTTATTCCACTTGATCTGATATTTATTGTGTTATTGTTTTCGAGGTGCCGTTTAAGACGATAATTAAGGATTTTTTCTAAAAGTTTGCAGGTACAACACGTAAGTGATGAGTACAATACTTAAGTGAACGATAGGAATTTGGATCGTCTTTTGGTTTATTATATTTAAGGATTGGAATTATTGTTGCTTGCGACCATTGGGGAGGAAAGTCATGATGAATAAAAATATTGTTAAAAATATCAACTAATATTGGTTTTGCATTCAGAGGAAGATTTTGTAAGAAAAGAGGGTGGATATCGTCAGGTCCTGAACTCGAATTTTTAGCACTTAAACAAAATTATAATTCCTGAAGACTTAATTGTTTGTTTATTAGATTGACGCTCTCTGTGATTTGTATATTTGTAAATTTTTTACTCCGTTAATTATTTGTGCTCTAGAAAGGATAGGCTGTAATTGGAATCACTAGAATTAAGTTCATATATATATATATATATATATATATATATATATATATATATATATATCTGCTAGTATTTCTAGAATATCTTCTTTGTTTAAGTGCTTTTGGTTATTGTATGATAGAGTATCTATACCTCGGAAGTATTTTGTTCCTTTTATTCTGCGGACTTTGTTCCATATGTTGCCTAGGGAGTGGAAGGATTTATTGAAGAAACGTACTTTTTCCAACTTTCTCGTTTTATTTTTTTTTTAATTAATTGTCTACTTTGAACTCTGTGATTTTTAATTTTTAAACCTTAACAGGTTTTCAATAGCTTTATGTTTCTTATAAACGTTAAAATCATGTTTGGACAAAGTGAGTGCTTGTGCAATTTCGTTATTCCACCAAGGAACTGAGTGCCTTTGGCATTTTGGCAAATTAATTCTCTTTGGCGAAAACGTTCGGCGAAACAATTGATACTCATTAGAGTTTTTCTTACAGATTTCCCCAATATTTAAAAGTTTACTATTTAACTTAACTGCAAAGATTAAATTTCTTTTCTTTTCTATATATAATTAGGTATATATATATATATATATATATATATATATATATATATATATATATATATATATATATATATATATATATATAACCAATTTTTGCTCCTCTTACCTTTAATAGATCAATCTACAATTGTGTAGTAGCCATCTGTTTTTGGTCTCCATTCTGGTTTCTATGACCTTAGTAACTTTAGTTTTAAATCATTCTTACCAATCTCAAATTGTTTTTTAAGAAAAGGTAAAATTGTCTACACCATACGTCAATACTGGCCACATACATTGATCGAAAACTTTTTGCTCTTCATAATTTAATAAGTCTTAGTGTATGAAATTTAAAAAAAATTAAATTGCCGCTCAAGTCGCAATTTATAAATAAATATATCAAATACAACTTTTAAAAAATATGCTTAAAGATTAAATAAAAATATTCTACTTATGTTTATGCTGTGTACATGCCCGTACTACACTTACTGTTGATCTTAACTTTTTTGCGATTTTCGTCATTATTTCTCTCATTTTGCAATATACTCTTCATTTCACATTTGTTTTTTTTACGTATCCTTACCGATAAACTCAATACTGCCAATATACGACTTCTACCAAATAGTGCGAGCTATTATTTCTTATTCATCTTGTTGTAATACTAATTGTTGTGGTTTACTTCGATTTATAAATAATATTTCCACTGTTTACATAAAGTCCTATTATATACTGGTCTCTCTTATAATAAAACATTTCTTCTTCCAATTAGCTAGTGCATCTTTGGGATTTTAGATAGTGTTTTCGGGACATCATTGTTTGTTTTATATCATTAATCCGTTTACTACTTATATTTCTGGCATTACTGTTCACCTATTTTTTATCCTTGTCGCTTGCTAGTTTTACATATTTCGAACCATCTGAACAAGAATCATCTGAATCATTACAATTTTATCAGATGTACACTGCCGTCTGCTTTTCTGAGGTAGACAAATAGCAGATATATCTTTTAGTTCTGGTTTATTTATTTTGTTGATAGTTTTCACGAACAGCACGTAATTTATTTTGTGTCCATTTAAGTATTTCTTATATTATATTTTCATAAATATGAACATAAAAAAAAAGATAATGTTTCGTTTCGTGTAAATGTTTAGAACAAACAGCTGATATTTTTTTTTACTAGATTGTATAACATAAATCTTGTATGTATTTTTTTAAGGGTTTTGTATTGGACAACTTAAAATTACTTTTGCTGTACAAATATAACTTATCAGTAGCATTTGAATCATACTCGTCTTCAGAAGCTTCCAATTGCTCACTTCCGGTGTTATATTGATTTTCAATACCTAATTCGTCGCTTGCATTGTCAATATAACTATCACTAAAATATTCTAAATCACTAGGTACTTCGTTAGCCGATTGAGCTAAAATAGCCTCAAAATCAATATCCGAAGGTTGTATACTTTTGTGAGTAAATTCTGAACAACTGGATGAACTTCATCATCATCATCATTTTGGCTTTACAACCCTGTGTGAGTTTTAGCCTCCCCAAGAATTCTCTTTCAGTCGTCCCTATCCATCGCCTTCCTCCGCCAAGCACGTATTTCCATATTTCTCATATCTTGGTCTATGTTATCTAGGAATCTTGTTCTGGGTCTTCCTCTTCTTCTTTGACCAATAGGTCTCTCAAGGAGCGTTTTTCTAGCTGGGTCGGTTTGCTCCAACCGCATTACATGGCCTACCCACCTCAGACGTCCTATCTTAATGTGTTTTACGATATCTGGTTCCTGGTATATTCTATAGAGTTCGAAGTTGTATCGTCTTCTCTAGACACCATTTTCATTTACTGCTCCATAGATTCGCCTCAGTATTTTTCTTTCGAAACTTCCCAACATGTTCTCATTGCTTTTTGTTAAAGTCCAGGTTTCTAAACCATACTGGATGAACTTAGTTCTTTTTATTTCATTATCAGGTTTATTTTATGTTTAAATGTCTTGTTCAAGTACTATATCTGATTCAAATAAATATATCTGTAATTTATAGCAGGTCTGCTATAAGTATTTATATTATGATAGTTAATAATATTTATTCATGTACCAAGGATGTTATTAAGTCTATTACGCCCGAAGAGCAATATGATCCAACCAGAGAGCCTTTGACGCGAGGTATCGATGCTGCTCGATTGGGGTAATCATCCGGTAACACCAGTGATACATATAAGATTTTATTTTTCACTTCACATTATCATCATCATCATCTTTGGCTCTACAACCCTGGGTGGGTTTTGGCCTGTTCAAGAATTAGTCTCCATTCCCTCCAACCTTTCGCCCTGGCTTTCCAATTTATGACCCCTAGATTCCTCAAGTCATCTTCGACTTGAGTTGTCAATCTAGATCTTGGCCTGCCTCTCTTCTTGGTTCTGACTGGCTCGTTATCAAATATCTGTTCTTTCTGTACTTTCTTGTACTGCTCTCCTCCGTATATGTGTCTAAGTATTCGCCTTTCAAAGCGGGCTAACAGTTCTTCGTCGCTTTTTATCATAGTCCATATCTCTGGCGCGTATGTCAGGATAGGTCTAACAAGAGTTTCATCACTTCACATAATAAAAAATCTAAAATTGAAACGTTTCTACTTGTTTAAAGTAGTCTACAACAATTATTAATATTTTGAGCTTTGTTGATTATATTCTGTAGTTGTCAGTTGGATTGATATTTAGTTATGAATTTGTGTCACTTACATATTTATATTCAGTCATTAAAAAACTGTACTATCAATATTTATTGTAAAGTTAAAGAAATTTTAGTTCTATAATATTTACTCCTTTCAAAATTGTTTAAAATAAAAAACTTCGTTCTATAACATTTTTGCTTTTCTTTCTTATACAACAGGACGTTATTTACCATAAAGCCCGCTTATTATAAAAGCCCCCTTAAAGCCCCTAAAATATAAAAAGTGTGTTTATAGTAACCGTATCCTAAAATACACAAATCATATGCAAGTGAAACATAAATGTTTTTTTAGTATATCTGTAATTTACACGAAGGTTAACAATGATCATTGAAATCCAACAGATTATCTTTCTTGCTTTTATTTGCGTATCTTTACGAGATCCCTAGAATTCGAGTTAATATTGATTACTATTTTCGGCTAAAGTAATCAAACCGGTTGGCAACCCTTATTTGAGGTAAGCCAATATTAATTGACCAATTATAAGTTCTTGCTAATTCCGCTGGTATTGTTCCAGAAATTGCTTCGATTCCTTAAATTCAAATATACCTTGAAAGTGGTGTAATAAATTGCAAAGTTTCAAAATAATTCCATTGGCAAGATATTTTGTCTATCGGATGTGGCACGCAACTCTGTGATTTTTAACTTTTAATTCTTTAGACATGCAATAAGTCTGTATTACTTTAGTTGTATTATTGTATTTTGTTTTAAGAGAAATTAGTATTGACATTGATTAAAAACTTTTATATAAACCTTTTTTAAAAAATTATTGATTAAAGATAAACCATAACAGAATAGGTGAATCACATGAATAGGTAGTCTTCTTTCTTTCAACAGTATTGATTAAAGATAAACCATAACAGAATAGGTGAATCACATGAATAGGTAGTTTTCTTATTCTGAAATTTTAAGTTGGGAGTTTACCACCTTTTTGTTATTATTATTTCATTTTTCGTTAAAGTTTCGATCAAGTATCACTAATACAAAGGTATAGCACTTTTACTGTAAAATGCATCCAAGTTTTAATAGTATATGCTATTATTCATGTATATTATACATTTTGTCCAGTACTATATTTTATGGCTAATTATTTACTTAGGCTTATGGCTGATTATTATCTTTCCCGTCATATAATTTTGTCATCAAAATCAATCTAATATAATAGGTATTATACAGAACAATTGAAAAACTATGGTACTTCTGGATCGCCGAAAAAACATAGTTTCAAATAAAATCATTAGGTCTCTATTTCTAATGTGTGCATATATTTTAATTTGTTACTAAATCCTTTAACAAATTACCATATATGGGTGCGGTCATGAACTTGGTCTCAAAGTTTTTCATCGTTTTCCTATAGTAAATCTTTAAATTAATTATAAGAAACATAATTACGAATTTTAATCCAGTCATACAGTTTTGTAAATTAAAAAGTGTTTAACAATAACTTGGTTTCTTGACTTATCTTTGATAAGTTAAAGACTTTAAAATAAACTCAGAGTCGTACCGACCCAGTTACAATATATTGAAACATAACAAGAAAATTAAAATAAAAAGTACTTAACAATTTTATACGATGGCCGGTACTTCAGACTACAGGGGTCCTGCAATGTTACTTGATCAACAATCACCATCTTACTCTACAATTACTCAACAGAAAGCAGCTACAATTTCTTTCGAGAAACAAGCCATTATTATCCCGGCAGCAGACGAACTAAAACTAGAAAACTACGTTAAGGCAGTAGAATCACTCGTACAGCCCAAAAATGTACTCTTTTCATCAATAATTTCTAATAGCAGAATCTGCATCTACCTCTCCAGCAAAGAAGCTGTTAAAACCTTTTTGACAGATCACGGAAGAATAAAACTAGGAGATATTATCATTAGAGCAAGAAGACTAGTCACTCCTGCTAATGGGTTACTGTTGTCCAATGTTTGTCCGACTATTCCTTATCGCATCATCGAAAAATATCTTGCTGAGAAGGGCTTTCATTTACTTTCACCGATGTCTTTCTTAAGAGCGGAAATCTAAGTCCCTCAATATAGTCACGTCCTAAGCTTCCGTAGACAGGTGTAATATACACCTGTCGACAATCTTGTCATTCCTGAATCAATTCTCATTGACTTCGGTAATACATCTTACCGAATCTTTCTCTCTGATGGACTAATCTGTTATCTCTGCCATAAATCATACCATACATCCATACTTACATCCCATTCTAAAATATCGACACCACTTGGTATACGAACGGCAGAAAACACAGAAATAAATTTTATAAAAAGAAAAGCAATATCAACAAAAAAGTCTAAAGCCCCTAAATCTGGCAAAAACTACAGAAATAGTTTCTACAGATTCACTTATCCAACCCGCACAGGAATTTATTGACGAAACTTCAACTCGGTTCGAATTAAACTATATAGAGATAGTTACCTTTGTGGCAGATGCACATGGTTTCACCAATCCATTAAATATTGCACTAGAATACACTAAAAACATATCAGGACTAATAACAATACTAACAGAAATCTATCCCAAACTCGTAGACAGACGCATTAAATCTAGAATTACACGAATAAAGAGGAAAATACATCGTCAGTAAAATATAGAAAAAATTAAAAAAGATCAAAACTCCGAAAATACAGATGTTTCGCAAGAAAGTACCAATTAAAAACAAAATATTAATAATAAATGGATATTATTCAGTAATACAAGGATTATTTACACATATCGAAATGTTTCAACTCTTAATAAAAGAAATAAACCCACAAATTATAGCTCTACAAGAAACGAACTTTAAAAACAACAAAACTTAAAACACTTTAATTCATACCACAAAATCAGTACCTACGCCAACAAAGCAAGCGGTGGGTTATCAGTATGTGTTAATTATAATCTAAAATCAGAAGAGATTCCTTTGCACTCTGCTTTAGAAGTCGTGGCAATTAAAGTTCAATGTCCAACTCAGCTATTTGTATGCAATGTTTATGTCCCATCAGATATGGATTTTGTCGCAATAGACCTGGAACATTTAATCAACCAAATTCCAAAACCTAGACTTATTCTTGATGACTTTAATGTTTACAACATTTCCTGGAGATGTTATTCCACAGGCAAAAGAGGAGAACAAACAAAAAAAAAATTATAATGAAACAGATTTTGTACTATTAAATACAGAAGAAAAACTCGTTTTAACTCTGTTACCGGCAATCATTCTGCTATTGATCTGACTATATGTGAATGTTTCCTAGTTCCTAGTATAAACCGGGAAGTATTAACCCATACCTACGATAGTGACCACTGGCCTATTATATATAAGTCCACAAGAACAATTATAAATTTTTCAGAAACATGGAACACTAAAGATGCAAATTGGATAGCTTACCAACAATATATTAAAGACTTTCTATCTAATTTTGAAACAGTAAGAGATAATATTAATGTTTTTACGGACAAATTCACCTCAATGTTAAAGAAGTAACCACAAATATTATAGGCAAAAAAGCAAAATCAAAACGTAAACATTCAGAACCGTGGTGAAATAAGCAATGTGAAGTGGCACTTAAACAAAGTAAGCATGGATTTAATGTATTAAAAAAACATCAAACACTGGAAAACATAACAGCTTTTATATAATATAGCTTACGCAAGGTACGTAATTAAAAAAAGTAAACGTGAAATATGGCAAAATGATGTTTCCACAACAAGCGAAAATACTCATGCATTAGAGATCTGGAATAAAATCTGTAGGATTAAGGCATTTCAGACAGCAACAAAATTAACTCTCTTGATATTGAAGGAAACTTAATTACCAACAACAGTCAAATAGCCAACGTTTTAGCGAATCAGACATAGTCAAGTGATTCCGTACATGACTCATTATTTGTCGAAAACAAAAAGAAAATAGAAAAAGAGGGCAAAATTACAGATTCCATCAGTCCGCTAAATGTTGCAATAAGTATGCAAGAACTAAACGAAGCACTGCAAGGACTTAAAAACTCTAGCCCTGGACCAGATGAAATTCCAAATTGTTTTTTAATTAATCTTCCATTACTGCTAAGTATCTACTCTTAGATAAATTCAATTTTTTATTTTTGAATAAACAATTTCCTAAATCCTGAAGTACCGCTACAATAATTCTTTTTTTTTTGAAACCTAACAAAAACAATTCAAACCCAAAATCTTATAGACCAACATCCTTAACATCTTCCTTATGTAAACTACTAGAAAAAATTTTAAATAGACGGTTACAATTCTTTTTAGAATCAAAAAATGTAATAGATATATTCTTTGATATAATTAAACCTTATGCTATTTTTAAATTACAGCATTGTCATAATGCATTCTAGCATTCGTCAAAAATTTTAAATATGACAGAAATTTCCGAGTTAAATCCAATCAGGAACTTTCTGAATACTACACACAAGAAAATGGCATACCCCAAGGATCTACACTAAGCGCAACACTCTTTTTAGTTGCAATCTGCAAGTATATCGAGAACAGCATCCGAAACCCTGTTAAAGGAATCCTATATGCGGATGACCTCGTAATCTATATTTCTCATAGGAATCTTAATATGGCATCAAACATTATTCAACTTTCCATTAGTTCCCTACAGGAATGGTCTAAAATAACAGGACTGAAATTTTCTACGGTTAAAACCAAAGTAATGTGCTTTTCTCGAAAATACCAAATTGTTGCAAATCTTCCAAAATTAACACTGCATGATCAAGTTTTAGAAAACGTTGAGGAACTTAGATTTCTAGGTATGATTTTGATTTAAAACTTACTTGAAACAAACACATCCAATTACTTAAAGAATCATGTTTACAGAACATAAATATTCTTAAAGTACTAGCAAATCATAACTGGGGTGTAGACACAAAACAGCTACTAAATATTCACAAATCCATATTCCGTTGTAAATTATATTATGGATCAATTAATGTAATTCAGCCAAGGACTCAACATTAAAAAAAAAATAGATTTCCGAGTATTATGCATACTAATATTGATTTTGTTCCCCCTTGGACTATTTAAATTCCATATTGTAACACAGATCTGTCAATTTATACTAAGGACAATACCCGTTCATATCTTTTTTTTTTAATACTACTGCAATATTAAAACTAAATATTCATCTCGTCAACTAGTTTATACCGATGCATCAAAAACACCCAAATTAGAAACAGTAGAATCCGGCATTGTCACAGGGGATTCTGTGCTCAAGTTTCTACTACCTAAGGACTACTCAATATATTCTGCTGAACTTTTTGCGATATACAAGGCAATACAACAAACTATTAATCGACCTGAAGACATAACAGTAATATTCTCAGTTTCCTTATGTGCAATCGCATGAATTCAGAAAATATATCCGAATCATTCGATTTTAGAACAGATTAAAAAAAACCTTGTGACTACAAAATAATCATAAACAACTACATGTTGTGTGGATTCCATCTCATGTGGGGATATCAGGAAAAAAGATAGCTGATCAAATGGCCAAAGAAGCTTGTCAAATGGAGAGATCCGATGATAGAACTAACCAAATTTCTAATTCAGATATGAAAAAATGCATCAATGAGTACACAAAAAATTTATGGTTACGAAGGTTGCAACTCTTACCAAATAATTAATTGCGGCAAGCAAACCAATATCTATCAGCGAAAACACCAATTTTAGTAAAGCGAAGGGACCAGGTTGTACTACATCGTATCCAAATACCAGACTGACGTACAAACACCTTTACTTTAACTTTAGGCCACATTGTTATAGACTGTCCATTATATCAAATGGAAAGACAAGCTATTGGACTATCAATTTATATAAAGTGTGCTTCAGAAAATGCGGATTGTGACAAAATAATTAGGTTTTTAAAGAAAATGAAATTGTATAACCAAATAGATCAAGAAAAAATCTAAATTATAATTAACTTTGTAAAAACTTATATTTTAGTTTATATTATATAATAGTCATTATAATAAATATTATAGTATATATTGTACCACCGCTAATAACTTTCTATGGTTGATGCGAATTATTCCCAATAAAAATTTCATATAAAACGATCCCGAACTATTAAAATCAAACAAGTAACATACAAGTAGTAAAAATAAATAAATAACACTCAAATTAATCTTTGTCATAAATATAAAATATATATAAATATTTAGTCCAAAATATTTTGTTTTTAATTTTATATAATTAGGCTATACCCATATATAGATTTGGTTTTTTTTAGGTTCAGCAATCGAGCATATCTGTGAAGTACATGACGAGGAAGTCTCTCCCGATAGGACCATATTAGTTAGAGCAGCACGATGTCTACTGGGTGCTATTACTAGAGTTTTACTTTTGGCTGACATCGTAGTTGTAAAACAACTTCTGTTTGCCAAAGATAAGGTAATCTTTTATTTTATATATTTGTTTATGTAAATTTGCATATCATTCCCGAATTATCCAGAAAGTAAAGTTATCCAGTATAATGCAGTAAGTGCAGAAATTAACAGATGTGTATATATAGGGCAAATGGAGCAAATGATATTTTTTAGAAATATCTGCGAACCAAATTTACATTTTGGGCTGTCAGAAACTAAATCTCGTTCCTAGAACAATCTAAAATTATCTACCTAACTTTAAACTGCAATAAACTTTTGACATACTGTTCAGAACGGCTCTGAAAAGTTTTAATTAAAGCAAATAACAACCATTCATATTATGTACGTGGATTACGTGTGGTTTCGATTGTGAAGTAACAAAAAGCAATTTTTGATGGAAACCTAGCTTATTTTCAAGTAAAATAGATAAAACAAATTTATACAATGTAACTACAAAAAAACTACGCAAATGTTTCAAAACCAATGATAACAGTGGAAAGCTACAGCAGAACTAAAATTTACAAGCCAATAAGAAAAAACCAAAATTTAAAATTAGGAGCTTAATAAGCTTAATTTTTTTGTTTCATAGTATTTACTTCCTTTTTTATTGATTTTCTAACATTACTGTTTATTAGTCTATGAATATAACAAGTCTATAAAAAACACTGTAATTAAAGCATACCTGTGAATAAGTCTTCGTTTTTTTGTAATAAATCTGAGTAGGAGGTCTTCCTATACTTCTTTTGTCTAACCTCGGCCTCCACTCAAGCAATCTTTTCATCCACCTTTTATCACTGATTCGGGCGACGTGTCCGATCCAGTTCCATTTCACTGTGGCAATTCAGAAAATTACATCGGTAACGCCTACTCTTCTTCTTAAGTCTTCATTTCTAACTCATGTAGCTGTCAATGTCAAAGTTTCGCCACCATAGGTCATCACAGGCAACACACATTGGTCAAATGTTTTACGTTTTAAAGAAATTGATATATATATTTTTTAAAGATATCTTTGAGTTTTTCATAGACTACCCATGCTAGGTTTATTCTTCTTCGTAGTTCGCATGTTTGGTTGCCTCTTGTGATCTTTATTTTGTGTCCAAGATATATGTATTTTTTCACTAACTCTACTTCGTTCTCTCCAATACTGATATTTCCGCTAGGTACTAGGTTTGTCATGAATTTTGTTTTGGAGATGTTTATTTTAAGATCCACACTGGCACACACTAAATGAAGTTCATGTAGCATTGTTCATTCATTCATATCTCCTTGAGGTTGTCCGAAAACAAAACTATGTCGTCTGCAAATTTTAAATGTGTTAATCTTCTAACTTCTTGTTCCAAATCCGGTACGAAATCCCGCTTGCTCTATTAGCTGGTAGAAATCAAATTTTTTCTCAAGACGATTCGTTACTATTCTTTTAAGAAGGTTGTATAGGTGACTAAGAAGACTTATAGGTCTGTAGTTTTCTAATTCATAAGGATCTCCTTTTTTGTACAATAGAATTACCTCAGCACTGTGCCATTTATCGGGTATATTACTGTCCAAAAGGCGCATGTTAAAAAAATTTTTATTTTTATAAGTAGGTAAGTGCCTCCGATTTTAATTGCACCAGTGACTACACAATCTTCGCCTGGATATTTGTTATTCTTAGCTTTTCTTAGGGCTATTGTTATTTCGTAATGCCTTTTTTCCTTGTTAATATTTCTAGTACTTGATCTTCTCTGCCGACGATACTGTGCTTCTAGCTGAAAACATCGACGATCTGCAGGAGCTAATCAATAGAGTTGACATGGAATGCACAAATTGGGGACTGTCGATAAATATCGATAAAACTAAATACATGGTGACCAGTAAAGTGGATATCGGCGCAACCCAACTGATATTAAACCAACAACCGCTGCAAAGAGTTCAGAGATTCAAATACCTTGGATGTTGGATTACCCAAAATCTAGATCCATCCTTCGAAATTCGATGTAGAATTGAACAGGCAAGAAACTCATTTTAAAAATTCAAGCCTCTATTATCCATTAACTCATTAAATTTGTAAATCCGTGAAAAGTTTACAAGATGTCACGTGTGGTCTGTACTTTTGTATGGATGTGAAACTTGGACTTTAAACGCCGATATCATGAATAAAATCGAGGCGTTGGAGATGTGGTTTTATCGAAGGATACTAAAAATTCCATGGACTAGCAGAACCAGAAACGAAGAAGTTCTTCGAATAATGGGACATCAACGAACTCTATTAAGTATTATTAAGAGGCGTAAACTAGAATATCTTGGACATATAATCAGAGGACCAAGATATGAGTTCCTTCGGCTAATTCTCAACGGTAAAATCGAAGGAAAGAAATGGATAGGACGGAAGAAACTCTCTTGGTTGAGGAATTTGCGGCAGTGGACAGGTTTGACAGCGGACCAATTGCTACACGTAGCGCAAGACCGAGATCAGTATAATAATATTATAAGCATGGTAGTCGGCGACGTTCCGTAGGGATATGGCACTCTAAGAAGAAGAAGAATCTTCTCTGCTATTTGCTTTGTGTTGGCTTGTGTACAGCAATTTGTAGTAATCTTTAATTATTTTAAGGGTTTCCTCTCTGTTGGTTGTAAGATGACTATTTCTTAATACTTTCATACTTATATTGTTCTTAATGATATGTTCAATTTGTTCTCGGTTGTATTTTCGAGAAAAACTGGTGTGACGGACGCAGTTGAAAGAATTCCAACCCTGAAATGGAACTGGGCAGGACATGTTGCTAGGGTCAGAGATGGAAGATGGACAAAGAAAATTTTAGAGTGGAGGCCTAGACACGATGCTTATCGTAGTCGAGGACGTCCTCCAACAAGGTGGTCGGACGATTTAAAGCGCATCCAGTCTAACTGGATTCAAGTTGCTCAAGATCGGATGCAATGAAATTATTTACGGGAGGCCTATGTTCAGCAGTGGACGCAAAATGGCTAATGATGATGATGATGTATTTTCGAGTGTCTTGTCTAACAGCTTTGCATATTTCTTTATTTAATTTGTGTAGTTCGTCGGCTTTAGTTTCTGTCTCGCTTCTCATTTCTCTTCTTTTCTGCATTAGTTGTCTAGTATTTTAGCTAAGCTTCTCTTCTGTGTCTTCATATTCTAGCTAGGTTCTAGGCCATAATTTGTTTTGACTTTCCAGTAAAGCATTTGTTAATTTATTATTTAAGCCGTTTAAAAGTAAACATAGAGATAGTAATCTGAATGGAAAAAGTGTAATAGAATTTGCTTTCGAACACAATATGCGAATTATGAGCACTTATTTTGATCACAAAGAAATTCATAAAGGTACCTGGATATCACCAGATGGACAAACAGTAAACCAAATAGATCATTTCCTAATAGAAGCCAAACATATGAAAGCCATAAAAGATAGCCGAAGTTACAGAGGTGCTGATGCAAATTCGGACCACTTTTTGGTCAAAATTAAAATGGAGCAAATAATACCCACAATTAATAACGCTAGTTGTAAAAAAATAAAAATATATAATGGTGCACTACTTCAGGAGGGAGAAGTTAGGAAAAAATTCAGGCAGCAAATTGAAGAGAAACTGAAAAGCCAGACAACAGTAAATGATATAGAAAGCAGATGGGTACAACTAGAAGAAAAAATTCAAGAAGCAGCCGACTCAGTATTATCAAGAAACAGACAATGTAAACAAACGGATTGGTATGATGAGGATTGTAAGAAACCCATTAGTGACAGAAATAAAGCTAGAATAAATAGCATAATAAGAAATAATGAAGAGAGTAAAAAAGCTTATGCCGAAAAAAGACGGGAAGCAAAGAAGATCTGTAGAAGGAAGAAGCGTTTAAGTTTAGAGCAGAAACTAGTTCGTATTGAAGAAGATTTTTTACATAAACAAGTCAGGAATTTCTACCAAGAAATAAAACGAGACTGAACCCAGTACAAAACCACATAAAGATATTATAAAGATGAAGAGGGGAATCTGTTAGGTGGAACAGATGAAAAATTAAGAAGGTGGGCCAGTTATTTTGAGAACATATTATTATGTACGTACGACCAAGATGAAAGAGAACAAACGCAACTACAACATGAAGAAGTAAGGGACACAGATGTAAATGAAGAAGTACCTACCAAGGAAGAAATTATAGAGATCATAAAAAACTTAAAAAACAACAAAGCATCTGGTGAAAATGATATCATTGCTGAGTTTTTAAAAGAAGGTGGCGAAATGGTACAATTTTACAATGAAACAAATTTTAGCTAGCTCATATGAATTCAACCTAACAGTACACATGCTGTTTATTGACTTTAGAATGGCATATGATACTATAAAAAAAATAAAGTATATGAAGCACTAGAATATTTTGAATTTCCACCAAAAATAGTAAGACTGACTAAATGCATACTCAATGATACTAAAAGTAAAGTCATGTTAGAAGGACGGGTTTCGGATAGTTTTATCACCAATAGAGGTCTGCGACAAGGTGATCCGTTATCAACAGATTTTTTCAATTTGATCTTAGAGAAGATTTTACGAGAATGTAACATCTACACTAGAGGCACAATATATCATCACAGGCATCAATGTGTAGCATATGCAGATGATGTTACCTTAATAACAAGGAGACCTGCAGAATTAAGAGAAATCTTTATTAGAATAGAGAGAATAGCCAGAGAATATGGTTTAGAAATAAACGAAGAAAAAACAAAATATATGGTGATGAGGGGAAACGAAAATCATCTAGGAGAGTCCTTTAAGGTACAAAGCCCAAGTAAAGAATATAACTTTGAAGTTGTTAGCCAATTCGACTACTTGGGAGTGACACTAATAAATAGGAACGAAGAGAACCAAGAAATCATAAAAAGAATGGCCAAAGGTAGTAAGAGTGCTGGGAGCCTGACTAAGATACTGAGGTCGAAGATAATATCCAGAACAGCAAAAAAACGAATATATACAACAGTTATCCGACCTACAGTACTCTATGCTAGCGAGACCTGGACACTAAATAAAGATATGGAAGTAAAATTAGATAGATGGGAACGAAAAATTCTTAGAAGGATATACGGAGGTGTAAAAGAGGGGAACATCTGGCGAAGAAGAACGAATGAAGAAATAATGCAAATATATGGGCAACCAAAAATATCAAGACTCGAGAAAATTCAAAGATTAAGATGGCTCGGGCATATAGCAAGAATGAAGGAAGGAAGAGTTCCCAATGAATTAATAAACACGGAGGCTGGTACAAAAAGAAAGAGAGGCCGCCCCCGAAGAAAATGGCTGGAGTCGGCAAAAGAAGATCTGAAGTCGCTGCGGGTACAAGATTGGAAAAACTTAGCACAAGATAGAAAGAAATGGAAGAAAACCGTTGAAGTCTTGGGCCTTTGAGGCCTGTTGAGCTGAACTATGTATATATTTAAGCCGTTTATATTATTTTTTTGTTTTAGGACTACTAAGTATGTCGGAAATACATTCGGAAATCTGTTCAGAACCGTGATTTCGTTTTGAGTTTTTTGCATTAGAACTTTGCCATGTCCATCTTCTCTATGATTTCTTTTTAAAAAAACTGTTCATTTTGAAGAGTTTATATTGCAGCATGAACCTTAACAGTATTTCACCACGTTCATTTCTACCATCCAAGCCAAAGTTTCCCAGTGGTGTTTCTATATAAAAGTAAAATGTGCTTGATGGTCTTTAAGAACAGCTTCGATATGATCATAGAATAGATACACTTCTTCTTCATTATGGTCTGTTGGTAGTGTATAAACCTGTATTATTTTCATATTATACCTTGTATTCAATTTAAGAGTAAGACAAATCACTCTAATGGAAAATTTCTTCTATACTTATTTGGAGACGCTTGTGTATAATGAAGCCGGTTTCTCCCAAGGAATTATTGTCGTCACCTACGTGGTAAAAACTATGTCCTGATTTTAGTTTAATTAAGCGTTCTCCCCGTCTTCTGACTTGGCTGAGACCGACTATGTGCCACTTTATGTTTTTAGTTCGCATTCAAGTTCAGTAAGTCTTTCATCAGATAGTAGGGAACATGCATGGTATGTTTTTATATAAAGTGTCGTCTTATTCGGGTAACTTTTTTCTGTCTTTATCAATTTTTTGTTCCTCCAGTATCCATGGGACATACTGATCATTTATCAGTGCAAGATTCTGGAAATTATTTCCTAATTGCCTAGGGTATTTGCGTGTTTTCAACTGACATTTTTGTGAGATGTATTTAGTCTTTAAACACCACACTGGCTAGACGTGTTGGTGAGTGTTTGGTTTAGCTGCCTACTATGGATTAGACGTCGCGAATTGTGATCTTATCATCATCATCAACTAGCCTCTAACGTCCACTGCTGAACATAGGCCTTTCACATGCTTTTTCACTTAGTTCGATTTTGCGCCATCTGAATCCAATTTATAGTCACTCTTTTTATGTGATCTGTCCATCTCGTTGGGGGTCGACCTCTTTTTCTGTTAGCTTGTATTCGGGGTCTCCATTTCAAAATTCTTTTTGTCCACCGGCCATCAACTGATCTTGCTACATGACCTGCCCAATCCCCCTTAAGTGTTGTTATCCTTTCAATGACGTCTGCGTATAGTAGCATTGGGTATTCTATCACGTAGAGAAATCACTAACATTATTCTCTCCGTTGCCCTTTTCGCAACTTGTAGTTTACTCACTGTTGTTCTTGTAAGTGTTAGGGTTTCTGCTCCGTAGGTCATCACTGGCAAAATACACTGATTAAATACTTTTCTTTTCAGACACATTGGAATCTTAGGCCTAAAAGTATCCTTTATCTTTCCAAATGCAGCCCAAGCGAGGTTTATTCTTCTTTTTAGCTCGATTGTTTGGTTGTCTTGACTAATTCTGATCTCATGGCCCAAGTATTTATAGGAGTCAACTGGCTCAATATCTTTGTCTTCTACTGAGAGGTTTTTGTTGTGGACTAAATTTATTTTAAGACCAACTCTTTTTGTGGCAGTATGGAGTTCGTGGAGCATTATCTGTGTCTTATCAAAGCTGTCTGCAATAAGAACGATGTGATCTGCAAATTTAAGGTTATTTAACAATTTTCCATCTACATTGATGCCATTTTCGTTTCAATCTATTGTTTACAAGCGTATTCTACCAAAGTTGTAAATAATTTAGGAGACATGTTGCCGAAGGCCTCTTTCAGCATGAAAGATCCTAGTATCTTCCATTAAGTCTTACACAGGCTGTAGCATGCTGATATATGTATCTGATCAGAGATATGTTGTAATAAATAACGTCGTAAATAGTAAATAACGGGTTGTTGAATTATGTGACCATTTATTTAAAACACTACAGTACACTTTTACTTAAAATTACTTAATTTAGTCGTAATTAGTACTTATGTGATGTTGATATGAGGCTCCCTCATAATTATCAATACGCGATACATTAGCTTGCCATCTTGACGTTAAATTAGTTCTGATCTCCGAGATAATGATTGTTGTTGCTTTTATAGTAGGCCTTGCATATATTAGCAGTTTATTTCTTAGTGTGTCAAGTTTGTTCACGACCTACAACAACCGTGTGTCGTGATTGGCAATAGTGCTGACTCACAAATTCTAATTCGAGTATATTTATGAATGTCCTCAATTCAAATTATTAAGCATATTTTATATAAACAAAATGCGAAACTATGTTAGACACGGTTTCTTTTAACTTAATCTTTATATGAATTATATTATTTTAGGAATAATACTACACCATCCCCCTTACGGAAAAAAATTTCTCTTTTGCAACTGTCTCATTCCTCTCTCCTTCTTTCCCTTCGGAAGAAGAGAAATTTTTCAACCTCAAATAAGTACTGTTTATTGTACCGTATACATTTAGTAAAAAAATTTTGGTTTTTAAATTTAGTTACCTAACCTAACCTCAGTATATTATAAGGTTACACTGATTGTTCTCTTGTAATATGCTACCTAGTCTTCTTCATTATGCCTTATATTATCTTAATATTTTACCTATGTTTTTTCCTTACGTTAAATCATTTAGATTATAATACATATTATATATTACCCCCTATCATTTCCCTAGTATGTCCCTATAATGTACTACTCCCTATTATGTCCCTATTAGGTCCCTATTATGTGTACATAATATTTACAATAATATTGTTCTGAAGCTATTTTCTTGTGGCATTGTAAATTAATTACTATTTATAACTGGGAATAAGCCACAATTAAAGATAAAAATACGTTTATTGACGTTTCAATTTCCAATTCGGAAATCGTTCTCAAAATACAAATAGTAAATTAAACAAATTTTGTTTTTTTGTTACATAGTAAAAAAATTCTTCTAATAATTTAATTTTATCTGACTCATTTATATTGACAATTCAGACATACATTATGCATTTTAAAGTAGACGACTTTAAAATGATATTGCCAATATTGTTGAGTTGCGCTCCTGGGACGACTTTACTTATAAGATAGTTCATTCGATTACATGAAATCAACTTTAAAACTATTTTATTTATTAATATTATTTATAACTATTTTTAAAATATTCTCAAGTTAAAGTTGATTTCATGTAATCGAATGAACTATCTTATAAGTAAAGTCGTCCCAGGAGCGCAACTCAACAATATTGGCAATATCATTTTAAAGTCGTCTACTTTAAAATGCATAATGTATGTCTGAATTGTCAATATAAATGAGTCAGATAAAATTAAATTATTAGAAGAATTTTTTTACTATGTAACAAAAAAACAAAATTTGTTTAATTTACTATTTGTATTTTGAGAACGATTTCCGAATTGGAAATTGAAACGTCAATAAACGTATTTTTATCTTTAATTGTGGCTTATTCCCAGTTATAAATAGTAATTAATTTACAATAATATTTACCTATTTTACATAATAAATAAAACTATAATGATAAAACCTTATATTAATTCTTGTACTAATTCTTATAATAATTATTGTATTAATTCTTGTATTAATTCTTTGTACCAAGTTATAGTTCTGTTTTCACTTTTCGTATACACGAATAATCACTTTGACATCTCACAATAAAGTTTGTCGTTTTATTAATTTATCCCTATTTATTTTGTTTAACTACTAGACAGTCTAACATTTTTTTTGTTATACACATTTTAAATATATATTGTACGAACTTAAAACTATATTTACACATTATGTTCATTTGAATATATTTTTATATATTATTTGCATTCAAAAGTACATGTTAATTCGCATTGTACGTCAATATATCTGTTTCCATTTTCATCCATGTACATACATGTTCATGGGTTCCTTGTTTATGATTTAGTTCCTATGCATTTGGCAGTCGTCGCATCTCTTTACATTTCACATATTTCTCAACATTTCCTCGTAGTTCGTTCCAGAAATAATATTCTCTTATATTTCTGTACTAAATATCCTCTTTATTCTTCCATATCCTTCCTGTAACATATGGACGTCATTAATTATAACTTTTCTTGATCTGCTTATCTTGTACTATATTATGTATTGATTTTATTATGTTTATTTTGTACTATACAAGCTATTAGTATGGGAACGCAAAATCCTGCGAATTATATAAATATGGCCCTTGCAGGGACAGCGTGACAAATGAATGGAGGAGCAGATACATCAATGAAATAGAGACAGTCAGGGAAGACCTGGACAAGATCCATGGAAGTAAGGCCATGGGAAATAATAGCACAGGATCGGAATCAATGGAAGGCAATAGTAAACGCGGCAAAAACTCACGAAGAGTTATAAAAGCCAATGATGATGATGATGATACAAGCTTTTATACATTTTCTTAAAAAAAATTATTTTTAATCTTTTCGTATTTTATTAAGAATTGGCTGAGTCTTATTTTTTATCTTTTCTTATTCTCAGTTCTCGTTATTATCATTTTCTTTATATTCTTCTGCACAAACATTTGTGAGCCAAAATCTCAACAAGTCTCCTAATGCTATTCCTGAAGCATAAATCCTTAAAATAAATTTGTTTTTCTTCGATAAATCGGAGAATTATATAACGGGGCTTATTAGATATGCCTTGGGCTTATTAAATGTTTCTTCCATCTGAATTTCGCTTTTAGTTTCTTTATAAGTCTATTATTTCCCACGTGACCTTCAAACATCGGGTGATTATGGTATTCTTCTATTATTCTCAGTTTTTCTTGTTCATCCTCTATGATTTCTGGTACTTTGCATATGTATATTTCTACATTTTTCAATATCTTATTTTCTTCGTTTTTAAATTTATCAATTGTGCACGGTTTAAAAATAATATCATTTACATATATTTTTGCTTTACTTATTGCATTCTCTACCGCTAGCTGATCAAGCTGTACCAACAATTGACCTAAATCAAAGTGATTAAATCCTGTGGTCATGCTCTTGCCGAATTTTATTTTGTTTTTGACCCGAATGCTCAGTCTTGGTGAGACTCGGTTTGCTCCATAAGACAAAATTGGTAGTTTATGCGCCTTCATATTATTTAGTACCTTTCTTACTGTTTGCTTGTGGGTTTTATGTTGTAATATAATTTCCTCTGAGTTCTTTATTGTGGCATACTTCTTTTTTAATAATTTTTCCATTTACTTTATTAAAAAAAATCAATTCCAAATTCGTTTTTCTATTTTAATCCATTATGTAGTTACTGTATTGTCGTGCTGAAGCCGCAGGACTCTTAGCGGGTTAGGATTCCAGTACCACCCTAGCTTATCCCCTTACCTGCCTCCTGCTCGACGTAGATTCCAACCATTAAGGTCGAACCATATGCAGTTTGTCCACATTCCTGTCAAAAAAATCTACTTCTGGCACTGTATTCGTATTCGCATGCGGTGCGTAATATGCTCTCGCTGTACCTCTATTTCTGTTTCTGTGGCATCTCACATGTGTCCATTGATTATTCTTTGTCTTCGTTGTGATTGTTAATCTCCTCTATTTTTATTACGATATATCCTCGTATCGTGTCTTTCATATTCACTTATATTTCTTTAATTTTTTTTCTATTTTCTCTTCTTCCTTCGAATTTATTTTTATATAATCCATATATTGCATTCTTACCTTCTTTTCTTATATCAAAATTCTTATTTGTTCCTGTAATTTAACACTTTTTCTTCTTTCTTGTGTGCTATCTTCTGTCTCGTCGATCGATAAAAATTTGGACATTACCTCTTGTGGGTTTGTAAAGTTACATGCTTCCAATATGAATTTAGCTTTATTTGTGTTGACGTTGCATTTCATTGTTGCAACTACAGTTTCCGTTGCATACTTTTTCGCTAGTTCCAATGACATTCCTTCCGCTATGTATGCAACTTTTAGCTGTTCCGCTAATTCTTCAACTTCAGAGGCATAGACCTCTGCATCTTTATGTCCTTGTCTTTTCTTCGCCAATTTAGCTATTACCGTCTTCGGACTCTCGCCTCTCAGTTCTCTCTTCAGTGCCTCTGCTATTCTTGCTATTGTATACTTTGTAGTTAATAGGTTTCTGGCCTTATTGGTTAATCTTGTCTTTATTAATGTTGTTTCCCCGTGTCCTATCGCTATTTTCTCAATAAGTTCTAATGCATCTAAAAATGACTGCAGTTTATCTGCGCTTCTATCAAACTCGCTGGGTAACACCTTGCTTGCGATATTTAAAAATTCGTTGATTGTAAGTGTTCTATGCTCTTCCTTCTTTATAGATTGTTGTTTCTTTGTCACCGGTAAAGAAACTGGCCTAAAAGCTTCTACATTTTGAATATATTCTTTATCCGAAATTTCCATAATGGTATTATCGCTTAAAACTTTTCTATCTCTAGTGAGTCCTTGTATTTGCAATGATTGGGCCGTTTAAATAAAGGTATTTAAATCTTCTTGTCTAATTTGTACTTCTCCATGGTATATAAATTGTAACAAGTCTCTTAGTGCTTTGTAAGTCACGTTTGTCAAAATTACTATAGGATGTTGACAGGGATTTGACTTAAAAATTTCTTTAAAATATTCCATAAATCATGGTATTGTAATCTGGTTATGAGCAATTGTTTTTCTTGTTCTTTTTCTTTTTAATTTCCTATTACTTTCCTTGTGTTTCTTAAATATATTTATAATTTATCATAACATAAAAGTGTTTTGATAGAGTGCTTTCTCTTTATTGCAACAAGTTTAAGTCAGTTTTGTTTCTTGAGTTCAGCTGCACTCGGTTGATAAGTAATGACAGGAATATATTTTGCATATGTTTTAAACCGAGCAGAGTAAATAAACCATAAACTGTTCAAGCGTTTATCTCTTTAGTTTTTGTGTGTTTAGTTACGTTTGCAGTAATTATCGAGTACGTATTTTATAAAAACAAGTTAATCACCAAAGTTGAAAATACAAAAACGGTAACTAATGAAGAACTATTAGCGATGAGTTGGTATTAAAAGATAGTTCAAGTGATATGGAAGAGACAGATATATGTACATAAATGCATGAGGTAGATAAAGTGTTGCAAGTTCGTGATTGTGAGATCACTAATTAATCAGTAAAATATTTTAACAATCTAACTTAGACGTTTAACGGTGGTAGTGTGAGGGTAAAAGTTTCACTTACTTCGAGAATAAATGGAAAAAATGTCATAATTATAATTTTATGGGAGCGAAATGTGGGAAAGGCCTTTTCTCCTTTTGCACAAGAAGAAGTGAAGGCATTTATTAGTTTGCTTATCATTTATGGTGCTTGGCACGCTGATATAGAGAGAATATATATTATGGGATCAAGATTCAACTTTATATCGTCCTGTAGTATCATCTGCAATGTCTACCAAGTAAGATTCGATGATTTTAAAACAATAGAAAAAAGAAAACGCACTAATAAATAAAACGCATAACTTGCCATGATTAGAGATATCTTTGATTGTTTTGTATCAAATTGCAAGCAATCTTTAAATCCATCTGAACACTTGTGTGTTGATAAAAACTTAGTCCCATTCCGAGGCAAGGCTCCTTTTTCGGTTTTTTATGAAGAGTAAGCCGTAAGTAATTCTTTTATAGACAGAATATAACAATGACAAAATAAAAGGAGAACAAACAAGTAACAAAACGGATATTATATTACACTAAAAATAGAACAAAGGGTGCAATGAATACAACAGATAAATTGTCAAAGGAAAATTTAGCCCTTCAAGGCTGTCCAAGGTATTCTCGGTATACGTTGGTATAGCCACATTTCTAAAGTCTCTAACTTTTTATAGGTGCTGCTGTTAACGTCCACCCTTCTACTCCGCAAAGTAGTGTAAAGAGTTAGTAACATTTCGTGGCGCGCCATCTGATACTAATGGTTAGGTTGAGGTTACTTAATAGTAAAAATGATACAATAATACCGTACCTCGGAAGTAAAGGGCACTATGTCCATTTTCTTACTTTTTAACGAGAGCAGTTTTAACATTTTTTAAATTTGTAATCAGTAAATACTCAAATGTTTCTGATATTTAAACAAAATTCATATTTTAACATTTTTTAAATTTGTAATCAGTAAATATTCAAATGTTTCTGATATTTAACCAAAATTAATATATTATATTAATTTTGGTTAAATATCAGAAACATTTGAGTATTTACTGATTGCAAATTTAAAAAAAGTTAAATATCAGAAACATTTGAGTATTTACTCATTACAAATTTAAAAAATGTTAAAACTGCTCTCCTTAAAAAGTAAGAAAATGGACATAGTGTCCTTTACCTCCGAGGTACGGTATAACTAATTATCCTACCGAACAAAAATTATCTAGTTTGACTAATATTTTTTGTTGTTTATTTTAAATAGATATATTGGCTCCAGTTTATTTTTAAAAAATGTTAAAAATCAATACTGTTTAAGGTTGCCAATATATCATTTATAACAGTTGACCCTTTATAATCACTTTGCTTTTAAATAATTTTATTTTTAGAATCGCATCTGGTCACGACAGTTTGATTAATCTGTTACATTTAGCTGTATTAAAAATTAGGTTTTGTGCAAATCCGGGCTTTATTCAAATTTGTTACAGTAGAAACTTACTGAATTATTGATGGTAGTAATTAAAAATAGATGTAAATAATCAAAAAAAAAAAAAAAATAAAAAAAAGGGAAAAACTTATAGGGTAAGGGTATGATATTTGATCTACATATTAACTTTAATTTCCAATAATTGAAACAACGGTTTGTCAAAAAATACGCATAAGGACCAATATAGCTTTTATATTTCTAAACCAATTAGAGATTGTATTTACATAGGTACAGCAGTGTACACAGCAAGAACTACATATTCTGCATGGTTAACGCATTAGATCCTTTTGTAGATGTTGAAAATTTTGATGCATTATCTACCCGATGTTTTTTTTTTATTGAAATTAACGTACCTCGACATCTATGGCCATTGACACGGGTACAAAAACGTCTGGAGTATTACAGTATACATATAATATTATTACATTACATAAGAAAAATACAGTAAGTTACATTAGATTTGGAAAGATATAGTGTTACAAACTTTGTTTTTTTTTAATGAACAATGTTACAATGTTTGTTATATGCGATAATATAATCTGCAATCTTTTAAAAAGTCAATTAGAGCATTGTACAAATTTGGCGAACTAAGTATCTGTTTCAGGTTACCGTTTATATTATGCACTAGTCTATATACTATATAATAACTGCACTCAACCAGTAAGTGTTCTACTGTAAGGCGCTGAAAATCACAATGTTCACAAGCAAGTGCGTTTTCGGAAGTCATCAGGTATCCGTGAGTGATGCGAGTGTGTCCTATTCGGAGTCTTCGAATGATAAGTTTGTCCCTCCTAGTCATTGTAGGTGTCTTAAATGAGTATACAGTGGGATTAATTATGTGCAGTTTTGTGTTTTATCCGTTCCAATGATTTTGCCATGTTTTGCAAGTGTTTTGTTTTATGGTTGTTGCTAAATCTTAATGAAGTTGAATTTTTTTAGGTTTAGGTCAGAGCAACTTCTTTTCTTGCTGCGATGTCTGCAGACTCATTTCCACGTATCCCCACATGAGATGAGGTTCAAAGAATGGTTATTGATGTTCCTCTGCTGTGGTTTTGATAACAGATGTGTAGAATTTTTTGGACTATCGGATTTAACGAGTATATGTTGGCAATGGACTGAATTGAAGAAAAAGAATCAGTGCATATAGCTAGAGATTTTGTATTGGGAGAAGTTACTTTAAGAGCTTTAAGGATACCATATAAGTCTGCAGTGTAAATACTACAAGTGGTTGGTAGTCGGTCTAGAGATAAGGTTATGTTTTCAGTACAGACCGAATAGCCAGCATTCTTTTCATCTTTAGATACGTCGGTATAAATTGTACTGTTTTGCATTTATTGCTACTTTAAATAAATGTCTAAGGAGGTGGTTAGGAGTTACTTCTTTTTTATGTCGAGTGAGTATTGAAAGCAGGTAGCTTATTGGTCCATGGAGAATTATTGGAAGTACTGATGAGGGTAGTTATATTTAGGTCTATAGCTGCTAGCAAAGGATTAACTAACTTTGGTACGGGGTAAATATATCTGTCTTTATTTTCAGGAGCGTGGTGGGTGTTAATGAGCTTAAATACTGGGTTCTTTGGGTTGGCTGAAACTCTAGTGAAATAGGAAGAGAGTAAAAACTGACCTCGTATGAAAAGAGGAGGTTCCAAAGCTTCATAGCACATGCTTTAGGCGGGGCTAGATCGAAATACACCTAGGCATATACTAAACAAGGTCGTTTGCATTGAATGTAGGGGTTTAAGATAAGTTTTACAGGCGGTCATGTAGAGCGTGCCTCCATAATCTAATCTAGAGTGAATAAGAGCTCTATAGATTTTCAGTAACATATTTTCTTTAGCTCTCCATTTATCAGCACAGTTGTCCTTTAGATTGTTTAAGTGTATTTTCTAGTTTAACTTCTAATCGAATATTATTCCCAAAATTTTATGATTATTTACTGTAGGTAAAGGAACATCGTTTAGATGTATTTATGGGTTTTGAACGCTTTGCTTTTTGGTAAATCTTAGCAACTCAGATTTTGAGCTGGAAAGTTTGATGCCGTGTTGTGTGGACGAAGAATATTTGTTGTTTACAGCATTTTGAATAAGATTTGATGTACTGGATATGCTTGCTCCACTACAGTAAATTAGTAGATCATCAGCCTACAGTGACGAACTTCTTTAGAGATGTCATTAATTGCTAAGTTAAACAGAGTTGGACTTAAAACAGAGCCTTGAGGTATACCATTGAGTTGTTCGAGAAGATTTGACTCATTACCGTTTATTGCAATTTTAAATTTACGGTGATTTAAAAAGTTATCTAAGAACGTGTAAATATTGCCTGAAATATTATTATCGATATTATTATCGATAAGTAAGTATAATTACATTATGTGGAATAGTATCGAAGGCGCTTTCAATATCGAAGGCTGCCACAACTGTATCATGTTGCTTCTTGAAATTCTCAGTTATATGGTTTTGTAGTAATACTAAATTGTCCATTGTGCTTCGATGTGGTCTGAATCCAGATTGAACGGAGCTTATTATATTATGCTTTTCAGAAAACCAGCTAAGTCTATTATTGATTAGGTTTTCCATTGATTTGCACATGCAATATGTTAATGAGATCGATCTATAAGAGGATGGTTCTATTGAAGGTTGGTCGGGTTTTTTTATTGGAAGAATGATGGATTGTCTCCACAGGTTAGGAAACTTTTCGTTGATCCAAAGAAGATTATAAAATAAAAGTAATTTTGTGAGTCCATTGTTGACTAAATATTTGAGAAATATGGACGGTATATTGTCAATTCCTACTGCAGAGTTTTTTTATTATGAAAATGAGTTGCCATAATTGTAGCAATTTGATCATCTTCAGTTACTATTGAATTATGATAATTGAGCGCTGGAAGTGACCAGTGTTGTTTTTCCGTGCATTTGTTTAATTGTCTTCCAAACTTGACTGGAAGGGGCGTCTATAGATATGGAAGATATGTACTTATTCCAACAGTCTTTTTTGCTTTGTTTTATCACTCTTCGCGCTATAGTTTTTAGTTGTTTAAATTTAATCAGGTTTGACTCAGTTCTGGTTCTATGATATTTATTCAATGCTGTTTTGCTTTCTCGGATAGAAGAAAGCTATCAGTATCACATTCAGTATTCCACCATGGTACAGTTTTACGAGAAGACAATATTATGATGTTCCAATGTTCGTTTGAGCGGCAAGGGTGATTAAACTTACTAGGGAGTCTAGTGCTATATCAGGATCTTCTGGTAGTTGTAGCTGGATGATCTTGTTTTTAATGAAGTCTGAGAAGTTTTTCTAGTTAGATTGAGATAATTTCCATTTTGAAATTTTTGCTCTGGGTTTGCTGATAGAATTAAAAAATCAAGATAGGAAAGTGATAACTGTCATAAAGGCAATCCATTGTAGTCCAAGTTAGAAGTGATGTTAATTTTGGGACACCTAAACTAAGATCAATTGTGGAGAAAGTGTCACTATAAACGTTGAAGTATGTTTTGGATCCGGTATTTAATATACAGATGTAAGAGGAGTTTAAGACATTTTCAACGACCTTTCCTCTACCAAATGTTTTTTTCGATCCCCAAAGTGAATTATGGGCATTAAAATCGCCTGCTTAAATAAAGGGGTCTGGAAGTTAATTGATTAAGTGTATTAGCTTAAATTCAGTAAGGCTGTGGGAAGGTGGTATGTAAATGCTACATATTGTAATTTTATTTGGACACCAAAGAGAAACAGCAATTGCTTCTAGTTTGGTAGAAAAGGGTACTTATTTGCAATAGTAGTCTTTAGAAGTATATATAGTGCTTTCACTATGCTTGAAAACCACTGAGATAATTCTTGACCGTTTGCTTGAAGTTTGTTTCTTGTAGGCAAGTGATATCAGCATTTGTGTCCATGATTAGTTGTTGAATGCATTCTAGACGGGGGTAAAACCCGTCGTAGTTCCACTAGTGTTTAGTGATTAAACTTGAGAAGTCGCTGGTTTAAATTATATTGAATAAATAATTATAACGAAAAAATGTGATATTGTTGATACATAAAATTGGTGAAAATAGCAATTATAAATTGTAAAATTAGAAATAAATTTGAAATAAACTGGTTTACTCATTATCAATGTTTTATACAAGAATAGACTTACCCTTTGGTTCTATTGATGAATTCGTACCAAGCTGTAGAGTTGGCCGGTGGTACCGACGTTAGCGTCGCCGTCCCGAGGCTTAGCACGAAAACGAAAAACCATCTGGAACTTGATGCGTGTCGATCGATCGTTGTCTGACAAAGAAGTGGCAGTTGAGAATGCGTTGATATGGTCACAGCTAAGAATCAAGCCCTCTAAGCGGTGGTCCCAGAGGGTGTACCAATAAATCATTCCATTGTATTGCGACCCTTCCGATAATTTTAACTAATTGTGACGGTAACACGAAACTTTTGTGTGTATATTTTTGAACCATACAAAAGAGAAGCCAAATTCTCCGTATACACAACATCATAAATGAGATATCCAGTTTAAGTTTTATGAGACAACAGGAAACAATATATTTCAAAAAGGTCTTTTAAAATACAGCACCAAATTAGGTCATATTACAGTACCGTAACAGAAAAAATATTAACTCTAAAAATATAAAATGAATGCGCAAATACTTTCTCCAACATTCTCCCGCTCCAAAAACTACTGTTTTTAAGAACAGCTAAAAGTATAAGTATAAAGAATAGACATGAGAAGCTAGATATACTAAATAAGAACTAAGTAAGAATAAAATATAAACTAACAAATAAGCGGCGGTCATATTTTGACCACAGAACATTGTTGGATGCCATCTGAAACTGTACTCAGATTAACAACGCGTACAATGTCATCAATTAGAAAAGAATAGCGTCGAATCGGTAGAATTTTCGATCGGCTAAACTAAAAAGATTGTGTTAAACACAATAGCGTTGGCCCCTTTTCCTATAAGAATTCCGTGGAGTGCACCAAAAAACAAGAAGAAGAACAGCGTCGAAATCTCGACGTGGTGTCGCATTTCAAGTCTGCAATGACAGCTGGGAAGTATGATATTTCAACGAGATCCACGGTAGGAAAATGCCAGTTTGGTGAAAATTGTAATAATTGTGCCGGTGATAAAACACGACTAACACAATCAGAGAGGTGTTGATTAGAAGGCATGTAATGCCGAGTAGAGTGTGGTATCAGTTCTTGTATGTGTTTAATACGATTGACAATTTATGGGTAGAAAAATTAGCTCAAGAGAGCGCAAGCGTAGAGTCAGATCAAATATCGGAGGATCGGAAGGAAAACCCTATGACAAAGGTGACTTGATCAGCCAGCACTATGGCTGCCAAGAGTTCCAATCTTGTCGAGACAGAGCGAGCATGAAAATTGGACTAGACTCGTTGACAAATGTGACTAGATCAGTCAGCCGTATAGCTGCCAAGAGTTCCGATCCTGCAATAGATGTTCGTGTATAGAACTAACACCAGAAATGTAACACATACAAAATACAGAGGTCAGATGTATCTGTTCAGATGTTCCATCATCCCACACTACATCAAAGTACCACAACGGTTGTAGAAGACGTTTGACTAGCAAAAAGACATGTAAAAGGAATAAAAACAAGAGGATAGCAACAAAAATACGACTGATTTACGAACGAATAGCCCGCTTTGTACAGGGTTTGTCAAAGGGACGAAAAGCATGAGAAAAGAAGTCAGTCGTAGGATTCCATTTTAGGCCTAGTACCGTAAAAATGAAAAGTTCCTCTGTGTTAACGAACAACATGTCAAAATGTCTAAGCCAAAGACTTACAAATAAATAAAAATAATTGCTGACACAATGTTACTTTGTCTAGCGAAAAATAAATATGGTTGCTGACACAATGTTGCTTTGTCTAGCGAAAAATAAAGCGAGCTTTAGAAACTAAGCGATTACTCACTGCAGAAGGTAAGTAGATCAAAGAAAATCACTCGAAGCGTGATTATGACGTAGGTCCGTCGAGATGGCTGCTGGCCCACTGCCTAGCGAAAACCATTGAGCAATAAAAACTAAGCGTTACTCTTGTAGAGTTTGTAAGCGAAACAAAACGCGAGGCCGTGATTCGCAAACCGTGTTCGTCGTTTCGAATTAGGTGGGAATCAGGCTGCGTACACAAAGCGTTACTCTTGTAGAGTCTTTAAGCGAAATAAAACAAAGAAGTACCGTAAGTAAAGATACGTAATCGAGATGGCTGCTGGCCCACTGCCTAGCGAAAACCATTAAGCAATAAAAACTAAGCGTTACTCTTGTAGAGTTTGTAAGCGAAACAAAACGCGAGGCCGTGATTCGCAAACCGTGTTCGTCGTTCCGAATTAGGTGGGAATCAGGCTGCGTACACAAAGCGTTACTCTTGTAGAGTTTTTAAGCGAAATAAAACAAAGAAGTACCTAAGTAACGATACGTAATAACAACTTGGAGAGGTTTAAAAGTCCGATCACCAGAGGACCCTCTTTTATTGTTCCAAAATTCCTTATTTGCTTTAATTTGTCGATACGTTTGCCTTATATTGCAAATAAAACAACAACGAAGATATCGAAAATTAAGTTAAGAACCAGATGCCCTTTTAGGATCAGTATCAAATGTGTCGAATAGCGTCGAAGCTAGTACGAATTTTGGATAAAAGAAGCAAAATAAAAATTTGTTTTTTGAAAACTGTGTGAGAGTTATAAGAAATAGTCGATTTAAAATCGGATTCAGGAACCGGCATCATATGTTGAGAAGCAATAAAATCCTCCATGAATGCAACATATGTTTCTTTGAGAATCGGGAATTTCCTGAAGCGATTCTTTAGCATATAAAACGAAGATATGCATAAGAATAACGAATAAGTAGCGAATATAAACAAGAGAAAAAGATAAATAAAGAGCATTGTGTTGTAAAAACGATGGAATAACAGAAAATAGGCTTGTTAACTTTCAGAAAATCCACAACTTAGAGATATCCTTCACGAGCTGGGTCGTGTTGGGACAAAACTAACAGGTGCCTACTAAGAAAATCAACCACTTAGAAATATCCTTCACGAGCTGGGTCGTGTTGGGACAAAACTAACCGGTGCCTACTGAGAAAATCCACAACTTAGAAATATCCTTCACGAGCTTGGTCGTGTTGGGATAAAACTAACAGGTGCGTAAAAAAACGGTATAATAATAGAAAATAGGCCTTTCAACTTTCAGAAAATCCACAACTTAGAAATATCCTTCACGAGCTGCGTCGTGTTGGGACAAAACTAACAGGTGCCTACTAAGAAAATCAACCATTTAGAAATATCCTTCACGAGCTGGGTCGTGTTGGGACAAAACTAAACGGTGCCTACTGAGAAAATCCACAACTTAGAAATATCCTTCACGAGCTTGGTCGTGTTGGGATAAAACTAACAGGTGCGTAAAAACGGTATAATAACAGAAAATAGGCTTTTTAACTTTCAGAAAATCCACAACTTAGAAATATCCTTCACGAGCTGGGTCGTGTTGGGACAAAACTAACAGGTGCCTACTAAGAAAATCAACCATTTAGAAATATCCTTCACGAGCTGGGTCGTGTTGGGACAAAACTAAACGGTGCCTACTGAGAAAATTCACAACTTAGAAATATCCTTCACGAGCTTGGTCGTGTTGGGATAAAACTAACAGGTGTGTAAAAACGGTATAAGAACAGAAAATAGGCTTTTTAACTTTCAGAAAATCCACAACTTAGAAATATCCTTCACGAGCTCGGTCGTGTTGGGACAAAACTAACAGGTGCCTACTAAGAAAATCAACCATTTAGAAATATCCTTCAAGAGCTGGGTCGTGTTGGGACAAAACTAAACGGTGCCTACTGAGAAAATCAACAACTTAGAAATATCCTTCACGAGCTGGGTCGTGTTGGGACAAAACTAACAGGTGATTACTGTTTTCTGCTTCCCAAAACCTTTGTCGTACATATCTATGTTTGTATACATAGAAGTAGCGAAAGATATGAATAAAATATAGAATGAGTCTTAGAGACTCGCCCTTATGGAACATAATTGAAAATTATTTCTAAGGCCACAGTATGATTTGGTTCGCCAAGAATTCTGACCAGAATGTACGAAATGAAGAACCAATTCAACCCCTATGGGTATGTCTATAAGGTCCGATTACAAAATGCGTGATTTGGTAGATCACTGATATAGAATTGCCTGTATCGTGCAAGATACGAATTATAAGAACGATGCGAAAATATATTTGATATGTATCAACTATATGGAAAGAAATAGACGAGGATAGTAAATGTGGTTGTGTAGCAAAATAGAAATGTTGGTATATGAAGAAGTGATTGTCTAAAGGAACAAGATAAATTTGACGGTTGGTTAACAAAAGAAGCAAAACGCGAGACCGTGATTCGCAAAACCGTGTTCGTCGTTTCGAATGAGGCGGAATCAGGCTGCATACACAAAAATTATGGGGTTAACCAACGAGAAAAGTTCTTGAAGCCGTTTAGTACCAAAAATTACGAACATTTATACCAATGGTGAGAACCAGAACACAAAGCACATTTAACAGCTTGATTAGTTACCTTAGGGTGCTCTGTAGCACTAATGAAACCACAGGTAACGTATATTTTATCGAAATATTGAAATAAGACAGCGATATTCGAAAGCGAGTAGAAGAAGACAACAAATTAAATCGAAACAAAGTTGTAAGATTTATGAAAATCTACTCTGGCTACGAATAATAATGAAGGTGCGTGGTTTTGATAATTGAATGCATTTTATAGGCCTCCTTGAATCTAGAGAATGCCGAGTATGGCGCGAAAAGTTGGATTTGTTCATTTTGTTGAGCATTGTATGATACGAGCACAAAAGAGAAGACAATGCAAGAATAAATTAACAAATCAACACGAAGAGAATATCTAGATTTAAAGAAGCGAACGGTTTTAAACAAAATCAATTGCAAACAAGTGAGAATATCGATCAAAAGGTAAGTAACGAAGAAAAATCGAAAGTAATGTGTGGAAAGTATGAGCAAAACAAAAAATAATTCACAAAAATTAGCATAAAAACAATGTAAAAAAATGTAAAACAAATCGTAAACGTAATATGTATGTGTATAATTAATGTATGAATTAATCAAAATATATATAAAAGTATGTTACCTACTGAAATTATGAATCATAAAAATAGAAATAAATTTAAAAATTGTTACGTAATATGATCCAATTTAATTATGTAAATTTAATTTAAAAATATAGCGCGAAGGACTGTATCAGATTTAAAATAAAACAAACACAAAAAAACAAATAATTAAAATGAATTAATTAAAAAAATGAAGTTAATTGAATCAAAGTTAAAATCCGTCTCGAAGTAGACCAAATGTTTAGTGATTAAACTTGAGAAGTCGCTGGTTTAAATTATATTGAATAAATAATTATAACGAAAAAATGTGATATTGTTGATACATAAAATTGGTGAAAATAGCAATTATAAATTGTAAAAGTAGAAATAAATTTGAAATAAACTGGTTTACTCATTATCAATGTTTTATATAAGAATAGACTTACCCTTTGGTTCTATTGATGAATTCGTACCAAGCTGTAGAGTTGGCCGGTGGTACCGACGTTAGCGTCGCCGTCCCGAGGCTTAGCACGAAAACGAAAAACCGTCTGGAACTTGATGCGTGTCGATCGATCGTTGTCTGACAAAGAAGTGGTAGTTGATAATGCGTTGATATGGTCACAGCTAAGAATCAAGCCCTCTAAGCGGTGGTCCCAGAGGGTGTACCAATAAATCATTCCATTGTATTGCGACCCTTCCGATAATTTTAACTAATTGTGACGGTAACACGAAACTTTTGTGTGTATATTTTTGAACCATACAAAAGAGAAGCCAAATTCTCCGTATACACAACATCATAAATGAGATATCCAGTTTAAGTTTTATGAGACAACAGGAAACAATATATTTCAAAAAGGTCTTTTAAAATACACCACCAAATTAGGTCATATTACAGTACCGTAACAGAAAAAATATTAACTCTAAAAATATAAAATGAATGCGCAAATACTTTCTCCAACAACTGGATTAGAAAAAAAATGAGTATGTTATGTTTCTGAAGTGGTTGCCCCTTCAGAGAGATGGTCTTCTTCGAAATTATTTTGTGAGGATACCGAGATTATGTTTTCCGCGTCAGAATTATTAGAGCCTAGTTCCGTTTTATTTTTTTTTACTAATTCTAGTTATCCGTATTCTATGATTATTAGTCTTTGATTATTATTCTTAAATGGAATCATCAGGGATGTTTGAATCTCGAAATTGTCATGGGATGGAACAAAATATACTTGCCCGTGAAAGGACAAGATATAATTGTATTCATCTCCTGGAATGCCAGCTCGTAAAAATGATATTGGAGAGACAAGCTGAAGTCAAATGTTTTTAAGGGTAGGCTTCTAATATTTCATTGGGTATTGAAGGACAAATATTAGACATAATCAGTCGTTTTGCTGGTGTGATTAATCTTCGGATGAAAGGATATGGTTTCCGATAGTAATAGTGGAATTTGTGGAAATGAGCTGCTCAACTAGATCTGTTTTGGTTAAATGAATACATATTCTTCTATTTGAGATCCTTGAGGCGAAGCATATACTCCTTGGTCCGATAATATCTCCTATGGATTTAACGTAGTCATATAACTTTAAGTCTTCCTCTAATTGGATCACTAGGGCTTGCTTCTTCTTTGGAAAGGAGCATTTCGCTGCTGTTTTAACTGTTGCTGTGTAAGAAATGGAAGGCTGTGAGATATTTGCTGAAGTAGATTACTGTGACATGTTTGACGTTGTGGGTTTATTTTCAGTCGGTGAACTCATATTATTATTTGGGGTATCCTCGTAGTCAAAAGCAACCCTGGAAATCTTTTTAGTTTTGTTTTCCATTGGTTAATATTATGTTTAGCAACCAGTAATTACTCATCGTAATTCTGGCTGCCTAGTCGACAGGTAGTTGTTCCAATAATAGGTTTATGCTTATTGTACCGTACTGAATTATTATTAAGAGGAGCAAAAAATTTTTACTAAATAAAATGTAATAGTAAGTAAAATATTTTTATGCACGTAAATGCAAGTAAAATTAAATTTTACTCACCGAAATATTACTGGCAGGTACACAACACAATATCTTTACTTTACTGTAATTGTTATCAATTAATATCAACTATTTCGCTATTTAGGCAACAAAATATTAAAGAGGTTGTCCGATTCGAACATATACGTTCTAGCTCGATTAGGCCCATTCCACATTTTGGAACATCAATCTTACATAAAAAATAGTGCGTTTGATAGATCTTAAATATGTAAACAAACATAGGAAAATTAACATTTAACAGCGTTTAATGAAAAGACTAAGGTATAGTCCAGAACGTAATAGATGGTAACAAGAGACAAATCAAAGAAGCTGCTCATGTAAAATGAAACCAATTGCGTTACAAATTTCTGGGTAAAATATAGTCGAATCTGGTTAGTCATATTAAAAGAAAAAATAAATGGAAAGAAAATACAATTAGTACGTCAATACCATTTCAATGATACATTGTTTAAGTTAAAAAATAACATAAATACATAAAAATCAGAGTTTGGTGTTAGTATTGAGAGTAAACTAAATGTATGACCAACTACATACAAATTACAACAAATTTTATGTTATGATTTTTCTGACAGGTAACTAACAGAATAAACTATCTTCAAATAAAGTTGTCCGAGAAAGTCAACTCAAAAATATTGACAATGACAATATCATTTTAAAGTCATCTACTTTAAAATGTATAATATATGTCTGAATTGTCAATATGAATGAGGCATTCTATTAGAATAATTTTTGGGCAAGTAACAAAAACATGAAATTAAAAAAAATAAAATATGGTTGAATACTCAAATATATGGATTTTACAAATAATAAAAGGTAGATAGATATTGAGTTTTTGGTTGAGATTTACTAAAAGAACATAGTTCTTTTAGTAAATCTTACCCGAGTAGGTTCTTTCACTCTCAGAGCATAATTAGGGGCATTGCTTCAAAAAATTTGGTTATCCAGCACATCATCGAATGTCATAAACATTCACAAAAAACTAACTAACAACAAAGGACAAACAGTTTTAAAAGCATCAGGAACAAATAAATGTTTGAATGTAAGAAAAAAATCAACAAGGCAAGGAGAAATTGGGACAAGTAATGTCAGGGGAAAATGATAAAGTAAGAAGAAATAGCAACAATAAATATAGTAAAATTAGGAGGAGTCGGAGACATACATTCGAAGAAAATAACGTATCTATTATTAGTGACAATATTTTGAGAGAACCGGTGATGTAAAGCTCAAGAAAGGCAATAAAGACAATTGTAGGTTTATTTGTTTAACAGAAATTATGCTATTATAGAGTTATTTATGAAAAAAAAGGAAAATACAATAAAAATAGAGAAATAACAGATAACATCTAAATATTGAAAATTATTATTTAGAAGAAAGTAAACCTGGCAAGGCATGTATATTGCGTGTATAGATATATAGATCGAGAAGCAATATGATTAATAGTGAACTATAACGATTACAAAAAAAAGTATTTATAAATTACACTTCTAGTGACAGCAACTTTAATGGAATCTTTTATTTATATGATCTACTAATAAAAAGATGAGTAAAGGAAACATCCAATGGAAAGAACTAACTAGAAAATCAGGACTACAATAACGAAATCTTCTCTCAGATATTGAGTTTCTTATTTCTGGTCTAGAACCTCAAGAGAAAGACATTGTGAGGTCTCAAAGCACTAATGTTATCACTAACTTTTTACACAAAACAAGTAAAGAAGGACATTTTTTGAACACAATATACAATGAGTGTAAACAATTTTTAAAATCAAATCCAGAAATTTGCATTGTTAGGAGTGACAAAGGTAATGTAACAGTGGCAATGTATAAGAATGATTACATTAAAAAAAAAGTAATATTTTATTAAATGACACAAAAAGTTACATAAAACTTAAGAACAGTCCGGTGTGCACCCTCCAACAAAAGGCGAACAAGCTGGTTTCGAATTTAGCTTCTTCCAAATCCATAACAACAGAAGTTGCAAAATCTTTGAAAATTTACAATGCAGTTGCACCCAGGTTTTATACACTGTCTAAAGTTCATAAACCCACTATTTCAGTGAGGCCTATTGTATCTTCCATTGATTCTCCCAATAGTACATTTGCTAAACACCTTACAGATATTCTCACAATTTTCTACAACGAATCCAATGAATTCTATATTAGAGATTCTTTCACATTTAGTAACTTCATTAACAATGTTAAAGTTCCAAATAATTATATATTGATTAGTTTAGATGTTGTGTCACTGTTTACAAACTTACAACTAGATGATATTCTTAACAGCATTCAAAATAACTGGAACAACATCTCTTCGCATACTAAGATCAGTTTAGATGACTTCATAAGAATGTTAACATTTATATTTGACCACATCTTTTTGTTCAATGGTAATTTTTTTAGATAAATTTTTGGCACTTCAATGGATAGCAAAATATCCCCCATACTATGAAACTTACCCTTATAAACTTACCCTTATAGACTCAGTTTCCAGCTGTTCTCCGTGCGTAGAGGTTTTCTCCCCGGCTCTGGAACTCAAAACTTTTTACAATGTATGTTACCTGAAGTCATATCTAATTTAATAATGAACATCACAGTTTTTTAACAACAAGATGTATAATCTTTGATAACAATAAGTAATTTAAAGGGTTTTTACCCATGTATTTTGGTGGCTCAGGCATTTTAACCTAGCAGATTTTAAACCTGATGATGGACTGTTTAGTCCGAAAACGTTTGTTTTTTTGATGTAGCCCTTTTAAGGGTTTTTAAATAAATATACCCACTTACAAAGATTAACCTCTTTTTTTTTTATTTACAAATTAATCTCTCTTTAGGATTAACAGCATATTGTAAAATTTCGATTGGTACGTTATTCAATATTTTTTGTTTGCTTATATTAATTGATGTAATTGATGACATATAAATAACTAATATTAATACAATTTCTAATATATAGTATATCATATTTAACTTCTTAAAAAAAATTACACTGGATCTTTACAAAAACGTAAATCAAATGCAATTTTTAGGTGTCCCACAGTTTAGATCGATTAGAATCCGTGAGCAACTTCACAGAATTTGTCAAAGCATTTAGTCAGTTTGGTGCTGAAATGGTGGAATTGGCGCATTTAACGGGTGATAGACAGAATGATCTCAAAGACGAAAGGAGAAGAGCTCAAATGGCTGCTGCTAGACAAGTATTAGAAAGATCGACGATGATGTTGCTAACTTCCAGTAAAGTAAGTACTTCAATATTTAAATCCTTTCATATGTCATATCAGACATTATTTAAACATACTTTTTTATATCACGTAATAAAAAGATATAATGTCCTGCTAATGATTATTATATTATGTTGTATAAAACAATTATAATTTTAGTATATTTGTCGTTTATTATTACCGTAATTGTATACTGATAATAGTATTTTTTGAAGGTCAAGACAAGTTTATTATTATCATGTTACTAATATTAACGTTTCATACTGATTTATGTTTGTAAGTACCACACTAGCAACACATTTTTTAAAAAGTTGTCTATAACTACGCTTCTACCATTTTTTCCCTATACCATTTTATTTTTTTCTAGTACTATAATTTTATGTTAATATTGATAATTGATCTTTTAATTTATTCTCTTGGATTTTATTGTCAGAAGTATCTAAATTTGATCAATCTGGCTGCTGATGCGATTGTGATTCTAATCAGAGACATTTTCAGAAGAGTGGCCTACACCCAAATAAAAATCTGTGGCAAATAATGCCCGACCCCAGAGTCCCAAAAATATAATTTTTTCTATAATTGCAAAAAAATCTATTTAATTTCCAGTATGATAGATTAAGTACCATGGTTAAGGTAGCATGAGCTTTTAGCAAGTGGTTCATATAATACGCAATCAGTTTCTATTTAAGAGGCAGTACGTAGTCTAAATATAAATTGTATCGAGTGTTGAAATGAAAAGTAAAGAATACCTTATAATTTATCAAAATGATTTAGAAATAAAAAACAGCTACAGAAAATACAGCTTAACCACTTATTTTCACGAAGGTGAAGCATTTATTTACTCTCTTATTTACTTATAATCTAGATGTTGTTTCTTTGAGTAATATTCATTTTAACGATTGGTAGGTTGCTTCTTAATCACCCACCAAATTAAATCAGGGTTGGAACCGGCTGCGATAACTGCACAGCTACTCAATCCACCCCGCGTTACTCCAGGCAGGAAACACGACAAAAGATAGTTTCCCCAAAGAAAAACAATTAGTAGGAGTACGTAAACGATGGAATGACAAGCGATGAAAAACAGACATATGGTCAGTAGTCATGTCTACATAAAAAAAAAGAAGAAGGAGAAGAGGAATCTAGATGATATGTTTAGTTCCGAAGTACACATGACTAATAAGAGCCATTTCTATATTCCCAAATATTCAACCTCTGTAACGTAACATGCATTAAGTAAAGCCCACAGAGGTACGACGACTATTATAAGAAATAACATTAAGCATTATGAAATCAATAAATTTAGTTGAGTCATCCAAGCCACATCAGTGTCGGTCGAAGATTTATAAGTCCTGATTATTTTATCTGCTGTTTATTGTCCGCCGAATAAAATAATTAAAGCTGATCATTTACTAAATACTTTAAAATGCTTGGACACCGTTTCATTACTGCTGGAGATTATATTGCTAAACATCATAAATGGAGCTCCAGAATTAGAACCTTATTTAAATAAGTTATTAAAAAGTATTAATGAGAATTATTTAATTCCTCGCTCTACTGGACAGCCTACTTATTGCCTCACTGATAGACTAAAAATTCCTGATCTTATTGATTTAGCTGTAGTAAGAAGAACATCCCTTTCTCCAAAGATCTAGGAAGTCAAATTTGTAACTGTCTTAAAGATTTAACAGTTTTGAATAAGACAACTAAAACGGATATAGAGAAGAAATAAAAACATCCATTATCCTAAACCTGCCTCTTAAAATTGATAGCAACATAGAAAATGCAGTTACTCGCTTAACTATAGCTATTTAGCAAGCAGCTTGGACGTCCATTCCAGGATTACGTCCAATTACCTGCAAACACAACTTCGAGTCCTATCCTGCTCACATAAATACATTTATATTTTAAGAAAGAAAACTGTGAAAGAGATGGAAGTTCACAAGGCATTCAGAAGAAAAAGCAAATCTTAATAGACCTCACAGTCTACTCAAATATTCTCATCATATTAAAAAAACAAAGATCGGGCTCTGTAGGCCACATATCTTGGGTCTAACCCTTATACATATGTATAATTCACATCAAAATTTTTTATAAAACATGGTTACCACATACAGCAACGACAACAGCTGTTTTTGACTTACATTTTAGTATTTAGTATTTTACTTCAAAAATGTAAGTCAAAAACAGCTGTTGTCGTTGCTGTATGTGGTAACCATGTTTTATAAAAATTTTTGATGTAAATTATACATATGTATAAGGGTTAGACCCAAGATCTGTGGCCTACAGAGCCCGATCTTTGTTTTTTTAATATGTCGTTTGTCCACAATTTTCATTGTATGAAGTATTTATTTCCTAATTGACGATAGCTCTGATGATGACATTTATTATGTCGAAAGTATACTCAGCTTAATTAATAAATTATTTTACACACTATCAATTTTATTGAAAACATACAAAACCTGCTTACCAGTTAGACCTAAAGACAATGGAACCAACAAAAATTTAAAGAACACCTGCAGATGATACCAATTATTCTCTGTGGAAACTAAAAAACGTAAACACAACGAAAAAATGAGTATTCCGATCAAAAAACAAAATAACACTTGGACAAAAACTGATATAGATAAAGCATATAATCCACAAGGAAACTAAGTTCCTGTAACTGGCTGTATAGGGTGTATCACAAAAAATTTATTTAAAATCCTTTATAAAAGTTTATTCAAATTTATTTAAAAAATTTATTTAAATTATATACCTTCTCTAAAGGATTTTTAAATATATTTTTCATAAAGCATATACTTTTTCAAATCATATATGCGAGGTATTTCAACCGCACAAAAGGGAAGTGTCTCACCTTGAAGAAGAGAAAGCTATTCGTGAATGTAAGTCGTGAATGTACAATATCAAATGGATGTGCCTATTAAATTTGTTAAGAAATTTTAAAATAAAAAAGCAATTGATAAACTGAAAATTAAACTGTCACCTGAATAATATAATATATCTAGACTAGTTCTAAAAAATCTACCCAACGAAGACGTAAGTTTATTTGCTTATATACTTAATTAAATAAAAAACAGGTTATTTTCCACTCCAATGGAAAGTTGCTGAAATTGTTTTTCTTCCTAATAAGGATCACGCGAAAGTATCTTCATATCTCCCAATTACATTATTGCCTATTATATCCAAAGTGTTTAAAAGGCTTTGTCTGAGAAGAATGGAGCTTATTTTATATGACAGTAATGTTTTATCGAATTGTCAGTTTGGGTTTCGAAAGCAACATGGCACCATCAAACAAATTCAGAGGATGGTAATGAAATTTGCTCGAACACAAAAATTACCGTACCGCTGCATTTCTAGATGTCTTCCAAGCATTTGACAAAGTTTGGAATGTAGGTCTTATCTTCAAACTTAAATCCATATTTCCCCGTTCCATAAGTTTATTTTTAAGAGCTTAGCTGAGGAGATCGATTTTTTTAAGTCAAAAGAGGTAGGGAAATCACTATTATGTTCCAATATGTTCCGGAGTTCCACAAAGAAGCATACTAGGACCAACCTTTTAGTTAATATGCATATTAACTAAAAAATTAGTAAATATAGCAATAGCTGCATATGCCAATGACATAGTTATTATTGCTTCAAATTCTACAGCAACTGAAGCAATCCAGGTATTGAAAAATCACATGCTTTAAATAGAGAGCCGGCATAAACTATGGCAAGTCCAAGCCAACACTTTAAAATCAACACAGATAACGTTTACTTAAAAAAAAGTGACGTGCCACTAGTTTCTATAAACAACACGCTACTTCCAGTACATACCGTCCTTAAATACCTTAGAATTTATTTGGATAGCAAACTTAATTGGGGCATCCACATCTGGCAGACGCGTCTTCCGTCAGCAAAAAAGTTATATGCTTTATACTTTTGAAGAAACTGACGAGCACAATCAAGACGATTTGGCTTGTGTTCTATAAATAACCGCGAAATTCATCGATCACTTTACTTGTGACATCTCAATTTTTCAGTACAAGCTCTTTTCATTTTATCTTAAAACCTACTAGGAATTCAAGTAATCCTTTCATTTTAAAACCCTTTGCGTTGGACCTTCTCGATATATGCCTCCGTTTTTACTCTGTTCTTTATTGTGGACTTTCTTCTAATTAACAATAAAGTCGCTGCATGTTTTTCAGACGTATTCAACGAATATACACCTAGAAACTGACTGTTGTTATCCACAGGTACAGTCCCTTTTGCATAAAAAAAGGGAAAATCTAAAGTAGGGAAACAGCTGCACTGGATTTTACCTCGCATATTCCTCTGCAACTGAAACTCGTGCTGGAAAATCAGGAAGTTTGATTTTGTTGCAAATTTAGAAAAATTTCAAAAAAGTTTACCAATTATTTCACAACGCTTTGTATACACTTATTTTTAAATTTGATTACATTTATTATTTCTACTTACTTTTAAAATTGTTAATAGAATTTTATTTTTATTTGCTTAGACAAGCTTGAGGCATCCAGAATGTACATCTGCAAGAGAAAATCGTGATACCGTATTCTGCCAAATGAGAAGAGCCATGGACCTTATTCATTATGTAGTGAAAGACGGTGTCTTAAATAGTGCCGATTCAAGTGTTCAATCAGTTCATAGAGAAGGACTATGTGAAAGTGACAGAGGAACGGCATATGCCTGTATACAGCATTTGCAATATCTCCTCGAACATAGTAAAATCTCTATGGGTAAGTATTGGCAAGGTATTACCTAGTATACACTAGTTTATTTTTTTTTTCTTTGCTGTCTTTAAACGGACGTAGGCTTTTCAACTAGTAATACCAGGTGACGTAATATTGATAAATGACGTTACAGAGCCACTGTAATCAATCATTATTGATTACGGACCTTATGGTGAGTGATATCTTGTTTAAAAGTTATTAAACATACCTATTCAATTATACTAATTTTGTTTGGGTTTAATCTGATTTGAAGCTATCTGAGCTGAATAAATTAAATAAATACTAAAATTACAGTTTTGCTTTTAATAATTAAAGACCCTAACGTCAGCCCCAAATATTTGTCAAAAAAGTTGACGTTTTTCAATTCTCTAGTTGTTTTTACTTTGCTAAATTCTTTAATTGTTAAATATTTAATTTAATTATTGTTTAAGGATACGTTTAACTGTTTTTATATGCAGAATAGTACGTACTGTAGCCGACAAAGTAGGTGTTGTCCTAATCATTAGTGAATATAAAATCAATTTCCGTGGAGCAAAACTTCTTTTCAATAAGAGGTACCCCGATATCCTAATATCGAAGACTTATTTGAGCTTTTTTGGAAATTTTAAGAAACAGGTAGTGTTCAAAATGCCAAACGATCTGGTTGACCAATAATTAGTAGTCATAACAAAAATTGACATAATTGCAGTGATGGTAGAATGCAGAAACTCTACTTCTTCTACAGCCCAAGTTGCGTTTATTTGTGGAATCGGTGAAAGGACAGTACACCGACTGTTGGCTAAAAATAAATTTCATTCATACAAATTAAAAATTGTGTATCAACTTTTAGAGGATAACACTGAACGAAGTCTAGAATTCTGTGAAAATACGTTCAATCAAATTAATCAACAGCCAGATTATATAAAAACAATTTGTTATAGTGACAAAAGTACTTTTTTGCTTAATGAAAGTGTTAACACACACAATAGGAGGTATTGGAGTGACACAAATCTTTACGTCTTTCGTGAAAAACATACTTAATTTTCAGAAAAAGTAAATGTTTTCGAGATATTTTGGAAAACCACATAATTAACATTGTTTTTCTTAACCAGCCCATCTCGAATGAGATGGGCGGATGATATTAGGAGAAGATCGGAGGACACAAATGGAAGCAAGTGGCGCAAAATAGAAGACACTGGATTAATTTGGGGAAGGCCTATGTCCAAAGTTGGATTACTTAAGGCTAAAGAAGAAAAAGAAAAAGAAGACCTGAATCTGTGACGTGTGTCTGAAAACAAAACGCAATTAAGCCGGTAATTCTCGAAACTCTAGAAGATAATTCAGATGAATTCGGCAACTTGGAAATACGGTTTTAATAATATGGTTATCCTGTACACTGTTGTTATGCAATAATATGTTATCTAGATAATGAATATCGTGGTAGATGGATTAGACGACGAGGTTCGATATACTGACCAGCGCGATTACGGGACCTCATACCCTTAGATTTTTTTCTGTGGAGTTATTTGAAATTTTAGGTTTTACGCTACAGCACCCGATAGTATTGACATTTTAAAATAACAAATTGTTTAAAAATATAGGGCAATTTTCCCCGACACATTCAAACAAGTACAACAAGAGTTTGACTAGACGGAGTACATTTTGAACACTTAATACAACAATTGGTTCTTAAATCTTTATTAATTAAATGCGAAGCTACAACTCTAGTATTTATTTAGTTTATTCATCAAAATCAGCTTAAACCTAAAAATATTTTGTATGATTGAATAGGTACTTTCAAGTACTTACATTAAGTCCTATCTAAGATTATCGGTCACAGTGACTCTGTAATGTGATTTATGACCACTAAGTCACCTGTTGAGCAGTCTACATACGTTTATTTCCTCCCTCGAAATTTTACTATTATAAGTATAAACGTACAAAAGATATAAGGGGGAGTACAGTACATTTTAGAGAACCAAAACTACGCAAAAGTATATATATATATATATATATATATATATATATATATATATATATATATATATAGTATCATGCTTTATTGCTAATTTTCTGGTATATGTACTTATTTCCACAAAAATAACCCTAACGAAACACTTTGCATAATTCACACATTTTCCGAAAAATCTTGCTGAATATTTCTACAATACCGCTGGATAACTGGATCATAAAACCTAAATGATATCACATTAGGTACAACGTTGCAGGGGTATACACATTTAAAATTCTGATACAAGATTTTTCCATTATATTCTGTAAACAGTATATTACATTTACGAGTTTGAATATCAAATCCAGGCCAGCTTATTTTTCGCCGTTTAGGGTGTTATAAAGGCTACATAAAATATATGTGTATATAAATTTTGTTTAGTAATACTTTTTATATCATAAGTATATATTCGATTTGACAACTCACAAAATACTATCTTGATATGTACAAAAGTATACTGTAGAGTTTATTACAAGACGAATGCCTATATTTTAGGAATTGTTTCAGGAAGCTACTCTAAATTAAAATCAAGGGCTTTAAAAAAACTTTATCAAAATTAAAAAATATTTTAAACAAATTATATAAATAGTAGATAATACGATTCGCAAGGATTTGTTTTATTTATTTTTTTTTTCAACCAATTATTTGAATATTTCTGTTACCTGAATGGTTTCCATACGTCAATAAAATATATCATCAAAATATCAAGTAAACAAAATTTATGTTATTGTATCTTTTAGACCCTTCCTGTCAAGAGACACTTCCGACTGCTTTAGAGGCTGTCTTAGAAAGAACTCAGGACTTCACTGACAGTGCCTATACTAGCCATGAACATAGAGAAGCCATTTTAGAATGTAGTGAAAGACTTAAAACTGAACTGGATCATCTTCTAGGTCTTTATGCAAATGTAGTAAGTATCTGGAGTATGCATAATAACTACAGGGTTATCATTTACACAATTTTTATCAAGTAAGAAATAAAAGAAAATATTTAATAAACTAAGAGTAGGTACATAAAATTTATATATTGTCTAGTATACCATTATTTTTCATACTATTATATTTATATTAAATAAGACGATGTGATGTATGTGTTAGTCAACAAAGCGATTTTACATTACTTATGTATTTTAATCGAAGTTGCAGTAAGCAGTACCGATTCGAACTTCGTACAATTATTACGTTAATAATCAACTTGTTTGGGTTTTTAGTTTAGGTGTTTGTGAATAAACATATACATTTCATCATCATCATCATCATTCCTCAACCTCTTGCATCCACTGTTGGATATAGGTCTCCTCTATGTTCTTCCACTGTTCTCTATCTTGCGCCTTCTGTATCCAATTTCCGACTGTTTTTCTTAAGTCGTCCATCCATCTTTTTGGTGGTCTGCCTCGATGTCTTTTGTCTTTTCTAGGTCTCCATTCTATGAGTCTTTTGGTCCACCTATTATCATTTAAACGTGCTATATGTCCAGCCCATCTCCATTTGGCTTGTGCAATTTTTTCTATGGCATCTGTTACTTTAGTCCTCTCTCTCACCATATCTTCTTATTATGCATCTTCTTCTTATTTGCAAAATGTTTGGTTAAAGTTATTGTTTCGGAACCATATGTTATTACTGGCAGTATGCATTGGTTGTAAACCTTTTTCTTCAAGCAAATCGGTAGCGTTCCTTTTAGAATATCTCGCATCTTCCCATATGCTGCCCATCCCAAGCTTATGCGACGCTGGATCTCACAAGTTTGATTGTCTTTTCCTATTCTAATTTCATGCCCTAAATAGATATAGCTAAAGACCTGATGTACTTCGTTCCCATCTACCCTCATAACATCACTTGGAACTAAATTGGTCATGTATTTTGTTTTTTCAAAGTTTATGTTCAGAACTATTCGTTCTATTGCCTGTTTTAATTCTTCCATCATTTTGTGAGCTTCATTTAAACTCTCGGCTATAATGACAATATCATCTGCAAAGCGCAAGTGACTTAAGTATTCACCATCAATATTTATTCCCCTTTTAGCCCAATCTAGTTTTTTAAAGGCATATTCCAGAGGTGCAGTGAATAGTTGGGGGGAGATGGTGTCGCCCTGTCTAATTCCTCGCTCAATTCTATATTTATCCGTAAAGTCATGAAATTTAACAGATGCTGTTGCGTTGTTGTATATGTTTTATCAAATTTGTATATCTACAGTCTACTCGGCTTTATTCTAATGCTCCTAATACTGCCGGTAATTCCACGGTATCAAAAGCTTTCTTGAAGTCTATGAAAATCAACTTGAGTCGTTTATTATATTCAACACATTTTTCAATTAGTATTTTAAGTGCTTGTAGGTGGTCATTTGTTCCATAACCTTTTCTAAACCCAGCTTGCTCCTTAGACTAATAGAAATCTAATTTTCGTTCTAAACGTTTTGTGATGATCTTGGTAAACCATATGTAGAGATGTAACAACAGACTTATTGGTCTATAATTCTCTAGGTCTGATATATCTCCTTTTTTGTATATTAGGATAGTAATTGCATTGTTCCATTTTGTAGGGACAATACCTTGGTTTAGAGATAGGTTGAATAGTTCAGTTACTACTTTCAGCAGTTTCTTGCCTCCTACTTTAACAGCTTCTATTACTATTTGGTTATCTCCCGGAGCCTTGTTGTTTTTCATTTCCTTTAGAGTTCGTTTCACTTCTTCTATCGTTAGGGTAGGCAGAAGTTCGGATCCTTGGTTCATTACTCTGCGTTCTCTAATTTGTGTTTTGTCTTCTTCTGTTAACTGGCTTTTGTATAATTCTTCATAGAAGTTTTTTGCTATCTCTACTATTCTTTCTCTATTTGTTGTTATATTACCTTCCTTGTCACCATCATAAAACTTTGTTCTGAGTATTTTCATATTTCCATTTTGCTAATCATATTTTGTATTTTCTCAGTATTATACTTTTTTTGATCTTTACGAATTGCTTTTGAGATATCTCTGTTCAGATTTATGAGTTCAGGTGAGTCGCCTTTCTGCTCTGATCTCTTGATTTTTCTTTCCTTAATGAGTTTTCTGGTGTTTTCGCTCAGTTTCTCTTCTTTTCCGGCTGGTATAGCACAGTACTGTTTTTGTGCAGTCATTAAAGCTTCTGTTATTGCATTATTTACGGTTTTAACATCTGTCAAAATAGGGTGGTTTAAGGCCCGATTTATAGCTTTCACATATTCTTTTGTGTTTTCTGGTGTACTGAAACATGGTAAACATATACATTTAAAGTTATACAATTGTTTTAAAAGGGTTTTAAAACAATTAATGGGCTCGTCTTAGTGACCCTAGAATTTGTGCGGGTGTGTTTTTAAACAAAGTGATCAGTGCAGTTGAAAATCAAATTCATATTAGTAATGTACCTCCACCAGGACCTGGGTATGGAAACTGTGATCGAAATAATCAAGAACATCAGCAAGTCACGAGCAGAGGCTGCATAGTCATGTGAATGTCGAGGCAATCTAGCTTCTTGACAACACTGAACTAAAGAGAAGACTCATAAGGACAAAACCATTTGAGCTAGTGTAAATGTGTAACAGTTTAGTGTAAAAAGCAGAGTATAGTGCTGTGAAGTTATTGCATGCTAGTTGTAGTGCATTAGTTAATAGATAAAATAAGAGTAAGCCATATGGTAAGCCCTTAGATTTAAGTATTTGCTGTTATTATGTTAGGTCAGAAAATAACTGATAATTGGTCATTTGTGACTAGATAGCAGTATACAGTAAAAAAAAAATATTAGTAATATAGAAATGGACACGGATATAAACTCATTAAAAAGCAATCAAAACATGGGCGAAAAAACTTCTGATAAATCACACACAAACGAAACTCGTCTGTTCAATGTTTTGTCAGATAAGTATAATTTTAATATTATTCATGTTTATATAGAAAGTATTAACAATGACAATCTAGGACGTTTACATCCCTTATCAATTGGCCATATCTTACATAAAAAATTAAAAGTGCCAAATATTGTAGCGTTTTTTTATTTAATGTGTATATAAAAAATTTCTGTAGTACGTGGTAAAAACAACTCCTGTTGTTTTTACCAAAGAAAACAATCGAAATAATATTTCAAGTTTTTTTTGACGAGATTTTTAAATGCGTATTAACGCTGGAAATATGTTTTTATGTCTGTGTTGCAATGTTAGGTGAAACAACAAGTTTTTTCTCGCCAAAGAGGTATTATGTTACATGAAGTCCCCCTAATATTCCGGTTAGAATAATCAATAATGCGTATATTTCTATAACCGATGCAAACGTAAATATAGATGTTTTTTTGTCAGTGTTTAGATTCAAATATCGAACCTTTTGTTACAAGTCAGGTAGAACTTCGGTTTAAAATACGTGCTATTTTGTTAATTTGTGTTATGTATATCTATTTCGACGAATTTTTTTGTATATAAAGGGATTATAATTTATGATGCCTCCTGATAAAAAAAGGTTTTATTTGTCTTTCATCGTTAGGAACGAATAATAAGAGGAAGATTGTTTGTTTTAAGTTTGTGGACGACAGGCTAGCTGTAAGACGGAAGGGAAATTTTTTGGTTTTGGAATTGGTAAAATGTAACGCGGAAAAGAAGTGGAGATTTAAGTTCCAAGCAGGGCAGACGTGCTATCATGTAGCGTCCAAGATTAGCTTTAAAACGGGGCAGACATGTGAAAATTGAGTCAAAGATTTGAAACGGAGTCGACGATTAGATTTGAAGCAGAGCAGAAGTGCTACAATGTGAGTCCAAGAACCTATTTGAAACGGTGGTAGACGCTTTTTGCGGATGTGAAATGTTGGGATATTTTTGAATCAAAGATGATTCAATTTCTTTTGAAATGTCTTAGGACCGGTCAATGATAATACTATCAGATTTGAATAAATACCGGAGGCTTCTAAGAAGTATGATATAGGATGTCCCCGTAGTCGGCTCGATTCTTCCACCAAGTTCCAATCGTTTTGCCCTGGAGTGTAGAACTAGTTCCTGATGGTTTCTGCCTTCCAGTTTTGAAAGTTGTGTCCGAGTAGCTTCCCGAGAGATGTAAAGTTTCAAAGTGTTTGTATAAAAAAAAAACATTAAGGTAACAATTCAATATATTAATTTTTCAAAGTAGAGATAGATATTTTTTGGCTAAAGTAATAATTGCTTTCATAACAAATTAAAAAATTGTAATATGTATTTGTGTTATGACAATTTTAATTTGAGTATTATGTAGAGGCGATATTTCATATATAAGGTTAAATTTTATTATGTTTACATTAACAAAAATCCTTAATTTTTGATAATCTAATTGGTCATAATATTACCTAGAAACCATTTGAATTTTTGTAACAATCTTTGATGTAAACTAAGACATGTAAGTTTTGTTTATTTTGATTTATGATATAGTATGTTTGTTTTGTAACCCATAATTTTAATAACTGTTTGTTTGAGACAAAAATAAATGTTTAATTTGTTTCTCTGATCTATTTTGAGTTTTATTTGAAAAAGATATTTTTTTCTATACTTTTGATGTTCTATAATTATTTCCCTAGTTACAACTAGTGGTTGTAGCAGGTATAATTAGGCACCTCAAGTGGCGCCCTATATTAAATATCTTAAGGTGTTTCCGTTTATTTTCATTCTGTTTGTCCCAAGAGATTTGTATAAGTACCCCTTTATTTCTTTTTTTTTTTTGTAGTTGCCCCAATCCAACCCCCAATATCTTCAACTTATCTACGACCCAGCTCTCCAACAACCAACTGAGTGCCGTATGCACTTGTTTCGATTATTTTGTTTGCCATATCTTGTCCCCCCATATTCTTATCCTGTGGTAAGCAGAATAGTCGTTACAATATAATTGAAATAAAGAGTATTGGTGAAAATTGTACGTTTGTAAAGTACAAAAAAAGTACAAAATTGTAATTTAAAAAATGATAATCTAAGAGCTTATATACCAAATCATATTTTGGAAGTAAAGGGTGTTCTACAAGGTGTGGATACACAGTTTGATATGGATTACTTGAGTGAAAACATTGAATCGACAGCAAAAGTACTACAAATTAGGAGAATGCACCGCAGAGTAGAAGAAAATAATGAGATAAAATATAAACCTAAACAAATGATTAGTGTCACATTCGAAGGAAATATTTTACCTGAACAAATGTCTATTAACAGAGTCTTTTTTCCAGTTAAACAATTTGTTGGTCGTGTAACACAATGTTACAATTTTTTGAGTTTTGGGCATGTATTCAAACAATGTAAAAGCACTTCCTCCGCATGCATTAACTGTGGTTCAGAAAAAAATCAAAATCACAAATGTAAACAAAAAGATAAATTCTGCATACATTGTAAAACCAGTGGACATTTATCTATAGATAAAAAATGTCCTTATTATGACAACCAAAAGAAAATTAAAAACATTATGTTTAGTTACAAAGTTTCATACACTAAAGCAAAATCTTTTAGTGAATCTTATTTTGCCGGCTATACAGGGAATAACAAATTCTCACTTCTGACTAACCTTGATGAAAATTTTCCTTCTTTAACTGCAAATCAACAATCTTCTTCATCCGAACCTATTTCGCCAAGAAAACATCGTTTACAAAATAATATGGCTCTAAGTCAACCTAGTACATCTAGGAATATAGATCATTTTAAAAGCACTAGAAAAAACGTAAAGCAGGATCTGCTATCACGTTATCTACCACTCAACCTCCTTTATTTCCTTTTCAATCCAGTCCATGTAATTCACTGTCATCCAATACACATAAAACAAATACTAATGATATTGAATTTATATAAAAAAACTTGTTTAAATCTTTATTTACATATTTTGATAATTTTTTAATAAAATACAAACTATGGATTATATAAAAAATATAAATAACGAAACTCTTAAGCATGATATTAGTCTAGTATTGGAGGATACTTTTACAAATAAATAATTTTCTTGAAGATTATGCAATGGAATGCACGTTCTGTAATATCCAATAAAAATTCTTTTATTCAATTTTTATCAGAAAAAAATGTAGATATTATTTTATTGAGCGAGACTTGGTTTAAAAAAAATGTAGCATACAGCTTTAAAGGTTATAATCTCATCCGGAAAGATCGTGATGATGGCTATAGTAGAGTAGCCATTCTAGTTAAAAATACTCTCAATTTTAAAGAAATACATATCCTTAGCAATTTTAATGATGAAATTCTAGTTTGTGGATGGGCAGTAAATTATGGAAAAAATTCTATTAATTTTTTATCAATTTATCGAGCACCAAAAACTAAAACTAAAACAGATGATTGGGTTAAAGTTTTTTCTCAAGTAAAAGCTCCTCTTATAATGGGTGGAGACATGAATGCACATAATGTATTACGGGGATCTAAAAAAATGATAATATTGGAAAGCAACTAGAGATGGTTGCAGATGATCTAGAGTTAGTAATATTGAATACTGGTGCACCTACATGTTTAAATCGGCCTGGTGTTAATGATTCTATGTTAGATGTTACTTTCAGTTCTTCAGATATTGCAAAAAAATTACATGGTCTGTTTTATTAGATAGGTACACTTGGTTCGAACCATTACCCTATTTTAGTAACAGTTGCAAATGCCTCCCATTTAAATGAAAAAATTTTACCTAAAAGTAAACGAAATATTAAAAAAGCAAACTGGAAACTGTATACATATGTTGTAGACTCTCTCTTTGAGAATTATATGAAATTTAAAAACACTGGCGAAAGCTTATTAATAGCATAAATAAGGCTGCAGAAAAGGCAATATCTACTTTTACACCTTTCACTAGCAAAAATCATCTTCCGCCTCCTTGATGGGATAATCAATGTAGTAATGTTGTGAATAACAGAAGACAAACTATTAAATTATATAAGAAATCTCCTACAATAGCCATGTAATTGGCTATTGTAGGAGATTTCTTATCTACAATGGCCAATTACATTCAATGCCAAAAACTTTTATTAGAAGCCAAAATATTTCTAAAAAATAAAGCCAAAAAGATCTGGATTGATTGGTGCTCAAAGTTGAATAAAAATATACCATCAGCAAGCTTATGGAATCAAGCTAGAAAATTAAACAGAAAACCAATTTCTTCTATAAAATGTTTTGACGATTCCTTAGAAGAACAATTTTTTGATCAAATTGCTCCACCGTCTGTAAAAAATTGCAAAACTTTTGACTGTTATTTAAATAAGCAATACCATTTTTTATTAGAATCTTTTAATACTTTAGAATTGGAATTTGCCTTTAAAAAATCGAAATAGTACTAGTCCAGGTTAAGACAAAATTTAAGGGCAAAAGAAGTTTGGGAAGAAGAAAAATATCGTGGCTTCGTAATCTACGTGAATGGTTCGGGTGTAGTTCGATTGAACTTTTTAGGCGCGCTGCTAACAAAGTCGCAGTGGCCATGATGATTTCCAATCTCCGCTAGGAGTGGTACGAGAAGAAGAAGAAGAAGGTTTAGATAATATTAAATATCCAATGTTACCATATCTTGCCAAAAGTGCCAAAACTTTACTATTAGAAATGTGTAATGATATAATCATGAATAATTCAGTTATAGCTCAATTTCAAGATGTAATCATTATCCCCATACTCAAACAAGGGAAAGATCCTAATTCCGTTCACTCATATAGACCTATCTCACTTATGTCTTGTGTACTGAAAACTTTGGAACGGATGATTAAACATAGATTGGAATGGTGGATATATAAAAAGAAGTTACTTCCAGATTTGCAGTTTGGGTACAGAAAAGGCTGTGGTACCATAGATGCACTTGCCACATTGGTAACGGACATTCAAAACTCATTCTCAAGTAATATTTATTAACTGACAAGAGTATTAGATATAGAAGGAGCATATGATAGTGTTTGTCTCGATATTTTAATGGAAAAATTATTAAAAAATTTTCATATACCACCACAATTGGTAAACATTATTCTTAACTTTTATTCCTGCAGAAAAATTTACCTGAGAACAAACAATAATAAACTTATAGGTCCTCGTTACAATAAACAGGGACTACCGCGGGGATCAGTTTTAAGCTCTCTATTGTTTTATATCTATACCGCAGATTTACATAACATTTCCATTAAAAATATTAGCTTTAAAATAATACAGTATGCTGACGACTTTCTTATGTATTCTTCTACCAAAAAATACGATACCTGCATTTAAACTTCAGAAAAAATACATGATAGATCCAAAAATTGATTCAAACAAAATGGGTTTGAAATTGCATCAAGTAAATCAAGTACTGGTATTTTCACTCGACACAATATCCCAAAACTAAATCAAATATTGATTAGATTTTAATTAACAGTATGATTTTAAATTCAGTTCTTCAATTAAATATTTGGGAATGATTCTCGATCGCAAGTTAACTTGGAAACTTCACGTTGAGTTTATGTTAGATAGATGTAAGAAGGGTCTAAATGTCCTCAAATCAATTAAAAAAACATGGTGGGGTGCAGATCTGGAAACTTCTTTGCTTTTCTTCCGATCTTATATTAGATCAATTATCTATTATGGATGCATATTATATGGTTCAACGAGTTAACATATTCTGAAAACAATATATGTGTTTCAAAACAAAGTATTGCGTATTTGTTTGGGTGTCATGCAATCGACGCCAATTAATGCTCTACATGTGGAAGCTCTAGAAAATCACTTGGGCTATAGAAGAGAATACCTCAGTCAAAAGTTGGGTATTAATATACAAAATCGCAACACTACTCTCTACTCAAATATCAGAAAACTGAACGAAGAAGATTTAACTAATCGATATTGGAGACTTAAGAACTCATCTTCACTTTGTGAGGCTTTTAGAAGCTTGACAAATTTTGATTATGACTTTAAATCAGAGGATACTCTTAACATCGAACATTTTTATTCGTGCTTGCAACCCATTACTGTGATACAACCGAATTACCATGTGAATTCTTCTGTAAGCTCGAATGTTTTGAGGTTCTGTTTATCTAGTCTGTCAGACTCTTTAGTTATTTATACGGATGCCTCAAAGTTTATTGTTGGTACTGGGTGTGCTTTCTACATTTCATCAACGAATACAGAAAAACTTTGTCGACTAAATCCTAGTTTTTCAACCTTTAGTTCTGAAGCTGTAGTAATATATGAAGCATTAAGATACTTTGAAAACTCTCAGAATAAGTCTGTTACAATAGTATCTGACTCATTGTCTGTTATGTTACCCATTGAAACTTTAAATTTTCCTAGTAATAACTCAAATGTACATATATGTCTTTCAAATTAAAAAACTTATTTAGTAGGCATTCTTCCTCGCAATATGCTTCTATACAGCCTTCAATCCCAAGTGATTATTAATTTAAAAATTATTCTGTTCCACGAAGGTATAGAACATCCATAATTAGAATAAAATTTGGACACGACTGCTATCCTAGTCATCTGTCAAAACTAAAAATCGTAAATTCAAATTTATGTCCAGACTGTCAAAAAGAAGATGATCTAAATCACATTTTCTTCGAATGTAAAAAATACACAAAACAAACTAAAGATCTAATAAAAAATTTATTCAACATAAAAAATTTTCTCTGCTATCTGCTATCTCTAAATATAAGAGTTGTAAATGAATGCTTGATGATATTTATTTGCAAAAGTAAGCTTAATATTTAACTGTTATTAGAATCCTAACCTCTGTTTTACCCCATTTGTTATTACCTTTTATCCGTGACCTAATCTAGTTTGTCTTAAAAGCAATTCTTGATGGGTCCCTAGACGAGAAACGAGTGTCCATGTTTAATCCCGATCCTATCCTTAATAATAATTTTAATGCTTAAAATTTGTAATGCTACTTAAGTTTGAATTTTATATTATCTTTTTATATTGTACTACACAATCTTCTTTCTGGGTACAATATTTTGATGTTGTGACTGGCTGTATGGCGCTTGCCTATGTCATTAAAACAAATAAAAAGTAGCAGTAAGATCTCAATTGATACTATTTTTTAACCTAAATATGTTTAAGATTGCATTTTATTCTTTTGCTTTTTCTTCATTTTCTATTCTCTTTTCAGGTGTCGCTGGTCCTTACTCTTATTTGCGACTCATTTCTGTTCATAGACTGTCTTTTTCACCTAAACCCTTCTCTCTTAGGGAGAGCGCCCACCAAACTGGCATGGCCAGTGGCAACTAGCAAGTAGCGCGCGTCTAGCATGTTACTTGAAATGTAACCAATGAAAACGAATGATTCGGCGCACACCAAAATGACAGTGACGTCATTCATTTTAATTATTCGTTTGCATTGGTTACATTGTAAGTAACATGCTAAACGCGTGCCACTTGCTACTTGCAACTTGCCACGCCAGTTTGGTGGGCGCTCTCACTTAAGTCGTCCACCACATAGTCCTTTCATCTTCTCGATTTTTCTTTATCTTTTTTTCCATCACCTTTTAACATCTCTATCCTTTGGCCTAGTGTTTATTTCTACGTTTAATGTGATCTAACAATTCCAGTCATTTTCTTAAATACTTTTTGATACTGTAGGGCTCTTTCCCTAATTAATTAGTTTTTTTCCATGTTCCTTTTAGTCTCACCCATCATCCACCGTAATATTTTTATTTCCAGCTACCTTTATCTTATTTTTTTTAAATATTTTTTACACGCCACGCTTCACGGCAGTACACCAACGCAGGCCTCACTACACTCTTGTATATCTTTTTCTTTAGTTCTTTCCTGAAGGCAATTTCCCAACCTAGTATCCCATTTTCTGTGATGTAGGAATTGTGTATTTAAATTCTCCCACTCGTCCTAGCCTTTCTTCAAGTAATTGTTTATCCCCAATCTTTACTGCCCATCTTCCTATCTACATATACTCCGTTTTAGATTTGCTATCCTTAATTCCTTCCTATTAAATAACCCTTATCCAACCCTCCAGTTTCTCCTTTAACATTTATTTGCTCAACACCATATTTTCGGTCAGTACATTCATAACAAGATTAAATAGGTAGCGACTCAGAGAAGAACTTTAATGCAAACCAACCGTCACTGGAAAACTTTAGGTTAATCCTACACGTCATTACTTTGGTATGGGTACCTTATACATATCCTTCACGAGCCTTACGCACTTCTCAGGAACCCACATCTCTGATATATATCCATAGCTCTTGTCCAGGGACTATTTCATTGGCCTTCTCTTCTTCTTCTTTTTCTTTTTATATAGACATAACTCTGTCTGTTTTTCAATTTGCCTCCAGTAAGTTGTCATTCCATCGTTTTCGTGGTCTTCCTACTGATTGTCTTTTTATTGGGGAACCGTCTATTGTCGTCTTAACTATTCTTTTTGTTGTTCTTCGGCTTATATGATCGATCCATTTTACTCTTTTATTTCTTACCCAGTTTTTGATGTTCTCCACCTTGTATCTACGTCGTATATCTGTACTTCTAGCTCTGTCCCATAGTGTCTTACCATCAATTTTTCCAAGTGCTTTTATCTCTGCTGTTTTTAACATTCTTTTTGTTCTTTCCGTGTCAGGTCTTGTTTCTGCCGCGTATGTTATTATTGGTTATGAGTCATTGCGTCAGGTTATATTAGAAATAAATGCATGAAGGTCATTTAGGATATGAAAAATGTATTCAACAAGCACGTACAGTAGTTTTTTGGCCAGGCATGACAGTAGATATAAAGAATAAAGTTGAACAGTGTCCAGTATGTATTAAATATCATAGACCAAATAGTCCAGAACAACTATTACCACATGAAATACCAACTTTGCCGTGGCAGAAATTTGGTGTTGATCTTTTTTATTATAGTAAAGTCACATATATATTATTAGTAGATTATTATTCTAAATACTTTGAAATAGCGCCTTTAAATAATACTTCAGCAAAAGAGGTAATTAGTACAATGAAGTCTATATTTGCGAGACATGGAATACCATTGATCTTAATGTCTAATAATGGTCTCCCATTCTCATCAAAAGAGTTTCAGTCATTTTTAGTAGATTGGGACTAATATCCATTATTAATGGATTACATTATCAAAGTTCTAGTCCTTATTATCCAAAAAGTAATGGTTTGGTAGAGAGGACAGTTCAAACTGTAAAGAATATTTTTAATAAGTGTATAGAGTCAGGCTCTGATCCATATCAGGGAATGTTGCAATACAGAAATACAACGTTTGAATGTGGTTATTCTCCAGCTCAGTTATTAATGTCACGTAATTTAAGAATGAAATTACCTGTTAGTGAAAAAATACCTCTACCAAAAGCAATTGATAGGGACGAACATAACAAATTTATTAAGGAAAAAGAAAGGAAAGTAAAAGAATATCATAATAGGTCAGCTAGAAACTTACCGAATCTGTTTGTTGGAGAAAATGTATTTTATAAAAAGGTTCCATCATCACCGTCATTATCAGCTACTGTGATAGAAATAGGTCCTTTTCCATGATCATATGTCGTCAGAACACCTGAAGGTGTACATTATCGTAGGAACAGACAACACATATTAGAGCCTGCCAGTACAATTAGTAGACAAAATAGTGAGGTGATAGTTAAGCATGAATATAGTATAGCAGCTAGTTCCAATTTGTATAAGGCTCCAAATATGAACAACTATACATCAATTTCAAATCAAAGTTATGACAATTTAAATGTTAGCTTAAATAAGTCACATAGAGTAAATGTAAGTAATCAATTTTGTACCAGGAGTGGTCGAATTGTAAATAAACCAATAGTTTATTTTAGTTTAGTTTTTTTTGTATAAAAAAAGGGACATGTTATGCTATGTGAACTTACCTTAATATTTGTAAACCTACCTTAACATGAGTGACAGGTGAAGGGGATGGACAGCGGACAGCCAGGGGAAAAAGAAGGCTCGTTAGATATAATCATGTATTAAGTTTAGTTGGTCTTATGGACTGGTCTGGATAAAAGATAGTAAAAAGAAACTGGTCGTCAATATTATTAAAAGCCCACAGAGACAACGTAACATAGATGTATATTGACAGATTACAAGACTAAAATTTACCACCAAATACCTGGTGACAACAATATTGAAACGGAAAATAGCTGAATTAACCGCAGCATATTCCAAAGATTGTGGTTTTGTCTAGCGATAAACCCACTATCCCAGCTACTGAACTTCACTTAGTCAGGTTTTAGCTATAAAAATATTAATACTGTAGTGGCAAAACTTAATCATCTGTTGTATATGAATAATTTGAAACTATGGCTTCCACTTGAAACCACTTCATCAGATAATATGCTAAAACTGTAGAAACATTCCCTAATGATATTAATATACACTTTGGACTAGACAAGTACTATGTTTGTACTGTACTATGTAGTGATTTAGTGCTTTAGACAAGTGCAATACAGTCAGAGGAAAGGTTCAGCCCGGAGGATTCTATATGCAAAATGGCCAAAACATCGAGGCTATGGGTGAAAATTACATATACAAATATATAGGAGTAAAGCAAGCGCGGTAATTTGACCATAAACTAAAATCAAACTTTAGAGTTCATACAAAGGGTAAAACAGTTACTACGTTCTTATTAGTAACAATTTGTTTAAGGCACTAAACACCTACGCATTTTCCGTGCTGATCTATTTATTTGGTATTATTAAGTGAACTAAATGGGATACAGAAACTCTCCAGCGAAAATTACGAACACTTCTTACAAAGACACAAAAACACCATTCTCGAAGTTCACTAAACAGAACGACATTACCACGGTATTTAGGAGGAAGGGGACTTATGGATATAAGTGAGCAATTAAAAAAATAGATTACTAATTTATTTATTTTCATTACATATTTTTAGATGAAGGCTAAGACGTCTACTCTAGATCGCCCGATTTGTGCAGTAGATGACTCAACATCGATCAAACTGAGGGAACCAGATCCGCATAAACCATCTTACTAAGAACGTAAAAAGTGCGCATCTTAATGAGTCAAATGTCCAAGCGACATCCCAATAAAGTTAGTCTAGACTATATTGATAACATAGTGCCGAAATATTATACCGTTGGTATCTAAGAGGAGTAAATTTTCCCCATCGAGGAAGTTTGAGCCGTACGGCTAAATATATATATATATATATATATATATATATATATATATATATATATATATATATATATATATATATATATATATATATATATATATATATATATATATATATATATATATATATATAAGGATCACTCAAACGAGTGGTGGATTCGTATATCGGTCTCAAGATGGAGAAATAAAAGACAAAGTTGATAGGCTACTTTATCTATTTTGAAGACGTTTCGCTTTCGTATTCTAAAAGCATCATCAGTTCATCTAAAAAGTACAATATGAGAACCACGCAATCATGGAAACGATGTTATAATTGTTACCTTAAAAAGACATGTAGCAGTCAAAGCTATTTACAATTATGTGAATAAAACTCAAGTAAATGGACATTATACGGTGATATTGTATATACAATCAAGTAACTAACAACATATCATCATCATCATCATCTTGGTGCTACAGCCCTTAAAGGGCCTCGACCTTCTCAAGCTTTCTACGCCATTCTGTTCTGTCCCTGGCTTGAATTTTTCAGTTGCCGAATCCGATATTCTCCGCATCTTGTGTTACCCCATCCATCCACCTCAGCTTTGGTCTACCCCGTCGTCTCATTCCCACACGTTGCGCTGTTAGAATCTTTTTTATCATAACTAACAACATATAGCAACTTATAAAAAATTAGCACAGCAACTGACCATGTGGTCTAAAGTAAATGAAATATTATTTAATCTTAAGTAGTGAAAAAGAACCAAGAAAATCATAGATATACTTCCAACTATTTAATAATTATTAAGCTTTGATTTTAACTTTAGGTAGCACTATAAGTGATATTAATAAAAAATTTATATAAAAAGTAGTGTAAATGAAGTTACCGATCAAAGCCTTACAGCTGTCGCAGGAAAAATGGCGTTAAATGAACCAGAATGAACTAAACCGCAAAAAGACAGCCAACCTTGAGGTCAAAAATCTTTTGACAGATCAACAAGGTGGAGGTACCACCCCAAATAATTGGGCGCTCATTGTAAAAGTTTAAATCAGTTTGGATGACAACCCGCTTGTAAGAGACAAACCAATGAAAGAAATTGGTATTATAATAGCAACTCCTCGCATTAATCAGTAACAAACAGGAGAATTTCATTCAACCCCATATATAAATAGTAACGTTAAACATTATAACCAGATAATCCGCCACAGGTAATCAACGATAAGTTAATTTCCACAGCCCAAGGTTTAGACGCTTGGAACTGTAATTTGAAAAGGATTCTATGAAACCATTACAATATTTGTATTATGTTATTCTAGTAGAAAATTGTTCACACTAATCTAAGCAATTAGTATAAGAATATGCAATGTAAGTTGCATATGCTACAGTGAGTTAAGTAAAGAATATTTAATTATTCTATTTAAGTATTAGTTTATTTATATTTTATGTATATTTTAATTATTTAATAAGAATTGTAAAAAAGAGTTCAAGTAGTACACCTTGCATGACATTTATATAATGAAAGATCATAAAGCCTAATTCTGCAAAATTAAAGCATGATATATTTGGCTCAAGTTACTTATGTCAGTTCTCTTATTTAAAGGATGTTTTAGGATTGAACACATTTCCAAAAACTGTCTTTTAGCTAGATTGCGTTCAGTGGCAAGAATCTTAACTTCATTGAAATCCACTTTATGTTTAGTATTTATCGCGTGTTATGCCAGGGCACAAGTGTCTTTTGATAAATTAATGTCACTACGATGTGAAGTGAGACGACCTTTTAATGATCTACCAGTCTGACCAATGTAACATAAATCGCAATTAGCGCTTGGAATTTGATAAATCGTGTTAACTTGTTCCAAAGTGGACAAGGGTATTTTAGTTTTGGAGAACAAATTTCTAATAGTTTTCGCATTCTTGACAGCAATTTTAACCGGTATGTTATTTTGCTTATACAGTTTAATAAGCTTCTCAGTAACTTGAGGAAAATTAGGTAAAAAAGAATAATGGGTGGTACGATTCTCAAGATCAGTATCATGCAGAACAATGCTATTCATTGAATTATTTGAAATGTTTTTAAGTTGGTCACCATCGGGTATGTCATCAAATGAGGATCCATTGCTTTGTGAATAAAGGTATTTATTTATGATAGATGAAGGATATGAATTTTCTATTAGAATGTTTCTTAATAACTTAAGGGATTCCCTTCGATTAATTGGATGTGTCAATTTATTTAATCTGCAGCTCAGAGCTTTTATAAGGTTTAATTTATATTTCACAGGATGACAGGAATGGTAATTAAGGAACCTATTAGAGGCCATTGGTTTTCTATACCAACTTGTGGTTAGGGTGTTATCTCCCATTCTAATGACACGCATGTCTAAAAAGGGTATACTATTGGTGGTAGTGTCCTCAAGTTCAACAGTGAACTGTAAATGAGGATCATACTCATTAAAGAAGGATAAGGTATCCTGAACCTTGTCAGGTGGTAAGGCTAATAATAAATTATCCACATACCTCTTAATAAAAGGGATTTGAAAATCCAAAAGACCTAAACGGTCAGACACCAAATCATCCAATACAAAGTTAACTAGGATGGGAGAGATTGAGGAACCCATAGGTGTGCCAAATGTTTGAAGGTAAAATTTGTCATCAAAGACCAAGAAATTAGTGTCGAAAACAAGCTGCAACAGCTCTGCAAATATATCCCAACAAACAGGGCAGTTAGGTTTAATAGAATTCCAATGATTTTTTAAGGAAGTGATAACACTGGACAAAGGTAAGATGGTGAAGAGAGAAACCACATCAAAACTTACTAAAATGGGTAGTTGAAACCTTGTGGTAGTTGAAAATTGTTAATAAATTCACTAAAGTTAAAAGATGATTTAGATAAGATGTCTGTTAGAAATTTAGCTAAATCTATATTAGGTGAATTAATAGACGACATAATAGGTCTCATGCTCAACGTAGGTTTATGTATTTTTAGTAGACAATAAAATCTTGGAGCATATCCATCATAATTGTGTAAAGATTTAGCTAAAGGTTGATCTATTATCTTAATATTTTTTAAGTGTGTTATAAATTTTTATTTATTTTATTTGTGAATTTAGAACAAGGGTTTGGTTCATTCTGGTTCATTTAACGCCATTTTTCCGGCGGCAGCTGTAAGGCTTTGATCGGTAACTTCATTTACACTACTTTTTAAATAATTTTTTTATTAATATCACTTATATTGCTACCTAAAGTTAAAATCAAAGCTTAATAATTATTAAATAGTTGGAAGTATATCTATGATTTTCTTGGTTCTTTTTCACTACTTAAGATTAAATAATATTTCATTTACTTTAGACCACATGGTCAGTTGCTGTGCTAATTTGTTATAAGTTGCTATATGTTGTTAGTTACTTAATTGTTTATACAATATCACCGTATAATGTCCATTTATTTGAGTTTTATTCACATAATTGTAAATAACTTTGACTGCTATATGTCTTTTTAAGGTAACAATTATAACATCGTTTCCATGATTGTGTGGTTCTCATATTGTACTTTTTAGATGAACTGATGATGCTTTCAGAATACGAAAGCGAAACGTCTACAAAATAGATAAAGTAGCCTATCAACTTTGTCTTTTATTTCTCCACCTTGAGACCGATATAAGCACCCACCACTCGTCTGAGTGATCCTTATATATATTGGATTGACGGTCGTACTCCTTTTCCGATATATATATATATATATATATATATATATATATATATATATATATATATATATATATATATATATATATATAAAACCTAGAGCTAAGATTAATATTATTACTAAAATTAATATTAAACTCACCAGTCTTCCGGGTTGAACCGCGTCGTAATCCATTTTGCCAAGCTTTCGGCATTCTCTTTGATGCCTTCCTCAAGGCTTTCGAGGTCTCAGTCTCCCGAGCCCCCAGACACTACTGCACTGTTCACTATTCACGGCACGATCACTACTTTCATATATATATATATATATATATATATATATATATATATATATATATATATATATATATATATATATATATATATATATATATATATATATATATATGAAAATCAGTAGGTTCTCGGGAAGAACCGCGTTGAGAATTTAATGCTCGACGTTTCGGCTTCCGTTTTCGAGCCATTATCAAGAGGGATACGGTTCGGTTCGAGTTCGGGGTCTCAATCTGCCTACTCCCCTCACTCGACACGTACTAGTATCGTGTTATGTATTATAAATACAAGAACTGTCTCTCGGCACTGAGGTCTCAATCTGCCTACTCCTCAGTGTCGTGTCACTCATTACACATTATATGTATATATATATATATATATATATATATATATATATATATATATATATATATATATATATTCAATTTTAATTGTGATTTTAAACGAAATTCAACAAAGTCCAATAACGTGACTGAAGAAAGGTAGTGTCTTATACCAAACAAAAAGAAGAAGTAATTAAGACAGGTGCCGTATCGATAAGTGACAGTCGATACGACACATGACTTAATTAACAATTTTCTTGTCAAAAATAATACCGGTCACATGGTGATTAAAATATAACAAATTTAATTATTTAATTTAAGCTTTGTTTGACATCTTCCTCTAAGTAGGAGATGCGTTTTGGTTTGTATTTGGAAACCAATGTGTAGTTCCACATCTACAATAATTTACACTAAGAAATAGTGTCAACGTTAAGGTAATATTAAAAATAACATCTTTAATTACGATTATTGTAAAGAATGTTTTTCCATTACAGCAAGTTCTGATAAAGCCCAAAATTATGTGGCGAAAGCTTGACTTTTAATAAAAGACACTCACTTTGAAGCACCCGTTTTTTATTGCTTCCTTAGTATTGGGTCGTTCCCGGTTACCTTCAACTGTATATATATATATATATATATATATATATATATATATATATATATATATATATATATATATATATATATATATATATTATGAATGTGTTGCTTGTGTGAGTCCATTTCAAATAGATGAAAGAAATAATAAGGCTTACTCACAATCAGTTTAATTTAACTATCTAGACGACCGGTTTTGTTTTCTACAATATGCAAAGCGTCTTCAAGTCTATCGATACAAAGATAATTAAATGCTGAAATAATAAAACCCATATTAGGGTGTTGTCTCATAAAGATAAACAAAGATAAATGATATAATTTACAGTAATTATGCCAATATTACATGTCTGTGGTTTTTCAAAATGAATAAACTGTTTAAGCAGATAAGGTAAGACCCACAAATTGGTATAAAATAGTCTATTGAATTGTAATAAATTACGAAATAAATAAAGCATTGCTTACATGCCGGTACTCTATTAATTAATGGTTGGAAGAACATAGTTCAAATTATCCTGTATTGTTGAATGGAGCCCCAACTTCGATTTGTTACACACCTTACGAAATTGTAGCCTTTATAGTGGTACTATGTCAACTTGGTGTCAACAATAATTCCTTAATACTTAAACTCTTTAACTAATCTCTCTGGAGCACGTAGTCTATGCCTGGTAAAAATATGATAGAGCATTTTTCTGTTGAAAGAGTCATGCCTGTTTCTTCTGTCCATATACTTACCTTATGCATAATATTCTCAAAAGCTTCTGTGCATGCTTCATAACTATTTCGGATGATCTATATACAGATATCATCTTCATATTGTATGCAATTTACGACGTTATGAAGTAGTGAATGAATGTTGGCAGAATATTATATATTAAATAGTATAGGGCTAAGTACTGACCCCTGTGGCAACCCATGAAAAACAATCCTTGGACCATGTAACACATTTCTAGGATCTATAATATAGACATATCAAGAAAAATATAGTTTCAATATATTTAGGGCAGTCATTTCACTAAGACCAATCCCTATCATTTTTGGTTTAAGTATATTTATATTAACAGAGTCGTAAGCCCCTTTTATATCTAGGAATAAAAAAGCTAGATACTTGTTATCAGAAATAGTAATTTGGATGTCATTTACTAAATGAGTTACTGCATCCAAAGTATCATGTCCCCTTCTATAAAACCGTATTGATTATTAGGTAAGATATTGTTATACTCTATGTACCACTCCAGTCTTGTTTTTATGATTCTTTTAAATGTTTTAGTTATACATGACATTAAAGATATAGGGCGATAAGAGGAAGGCATATTTTTATCTTTAGTTGGTTTTAAAATTAAACAAATGGTAATTTGTTCTCTGGCTGCCAATGTTCTCTTTCGGTCCTTCAAGCATATTTGGCACAAAACTAGATGCTACAATATCAAAAATTTGGTTTATTAGTTCTTCAGATCTAGGATGTTTTTTAAAAGTTGAGTTTTTGTTAGATATTTTTAATTTTAATTTATTAATAAAATTTTTCCAGCATAATTGTTGTTTTTGTTTAAAAAGTAGTTTAGCTTTGGCCTGAATATGCTTAAATTTGAGATAATTTTCGTAATTCGTGGTATTTTTATATTCCAGATATGCATCTTTCCTATTATTAACAATTACGGTGCAATCATTATCTCACCAAACAGGATTTGGAGGTTTTTTACTTTTACCTGAACGAGATTTCAATGATTTAGAAGCTGCATCATTTATTACTTTCATGAAAAATTCAAAGGAAGTATTATCACTGTTATTGTTATAAATTTGTGTTTCAATTATATTTTAAAAAAGCGTTCAGTCAGCTGAAGATTCAATCCATTATCTAGAAGGTGTTTTGTTAGTGGGGATACATTTCCGAGATATATTAATATGGATAGGGAGATGGTCGGAACCAAGTGTATCATTTAGAGGATTTCGTTCTGAGTAACTTAAAATACTAGGTGAGATAAAAGTAAGATCTATGGCAGAAGGTCGTTCGTTTGATCTAACTATCTTAGTAGGTCGTCCGTCGTTTAAAATAATCAGGTTAGTTTCATCTATAGCTTCTACGAGTCAATTTCTTTGCGAGTTATGTATTGTAGAACCCTAAAGGCTGCGATGACAGTTAAAGTCTGTAGTTGTGAAAAAAGATTAATCCAATCGGTCTTAGTTGCTTTTATTTTGGGATATTTATAAATGGAGGCTAAGGATATCTTAGACTCATCGATATATGCTGCGTATACTTCTATTTTGGAATTAAAGTTTTTACGGATTGAAATTTCATGATAGATAGGGAATCTTTGATAAGTATAGCATTGCCTCCAAATCCATTAGTTCTGTCTAAATGTAGTATATTGTAAGTTGGTGTGAATGGAAAATTTTCTTTTTAGATAACCAAGTTTCATTAAGTATATTTAAATAAAAATTAACATAGTAATTGTTAAAAAAATTAGGAAGATTAGATTTTTTTTAGTAATGCAATTACAATTCTATTGCAATATATTCATCATCTACTTAATAATAATTTTCATCACTATCACTATCACTATATTATATTGTATCTTTTTTTTTTTAGTTCTGTTTGTGTTTCCCGAATAACTAGTGGATCTGGGTTTACTAAATTAAATTTGTTTAACATATTTTCAGAAATACAAGGAAGTTTCTGCAGGATCTGCAATTCTAATTTTTCTTTGTATGACTGAAAGGCTTCCCTGTGTGGATTAGGAATAACAATATCTAAAGCGCTATTTTTAAGTTTAAATGAAGGGGGTTTATTAACTGAAAGTGGCGAACTTACTTTGCGCTTTTTCGGCTGTTGGAAATGAGGACGTGGTACCCAATTTTTATTACTTGTGGAAGGGGAAATGTTCGTATCAATATTACCATTCAGCTTAGGGAAATTATTTCGGTTATTTAAAATATCGAAATTATTATGTGTTACTATTTTAACGTAAGACGGATTTCTTACAATACCTTCAGCTTCTTTAAATGATACATTTTTTTCAGACATGATTTTTTTAATTTTTAAGTGTTCCTGGTATTTCAGGCAATTTTTTAATACAGACTGATGGTCATGCGTTTCACAGTATATGCAATAAGCGTTAGAAGTGCAATCGATATCATCATTTTCATCGTGGTTTTGGCCACATTTTTTACATTTTGTCATAGTCATCATCATCAACTAGCCTCTAACGTCCACTGCTGAACATAGGCCTCTCGCATTCTTTTCCACTTAGTCCGATTTTGCGCCATCTGAATCCAATTTGTAGTCACTCTTTTTATGTCATCTGTCCATCTCGTTGGGGGTCGACCTCTATTTCTGTAAGCTTGTATTCGGGGTCTCTATTCCAAAATTCTTTTAATTAAATTTAGTCATAGTGCTTCTGCAGTATTTTGCTGTATGACCATATGGAAGGCACTTATAACACTGTACGACAGGGTATATGTATGGCTCAACAGCAAATCTCACTAAATCCATTTTAACAAATTTTGGCAAACTATTTCCTAAAAATGTTAATACGATCATCTGTCTTGGGACAAACTGTGTCTCATTATCGGAATCAATGATCCTACGTTTCATTCTTTTAACTTCTACAACTTTTTGCCCACTTTCAGTATTCTCCAAAATATACTTTTCGGACAGAAAAGTGTCAACCCCTCTAATAATTGCCTTTTTATGGTTAAAAAATATAGGTATATAAGCGATCAAATTATTATCTTTTATTAATTTATGTTCTATAATAGCATTTGCAGTTTTAAAGTCTTAAAAATAAATTTTACCTTATTTCTTCCAATCAATTTTATATCAGTAACATCATTATTAAAAGTAGTATGTTTAAATAGATAATGACCAACTTTTACCGCTGATAATCGACTATTTTTATCAACTGGTTCTACAACAATATAGTACGGTCCAGTGTTAGTCGCAACGTATTGTTGTCTAAATTATATATTTTGTTACCAATTTAAATTTTGTTTTGCCTACCGTTTCCATCTGGTGGGTCTTTTCCAGACGGGGAAGCATCCCCGTCGGAAGAGTTACTCAATTTAAAATTATAAACTTGTACTTACGTTATCTATGAGCTTATGAAATAACAAACCAAAACAAACCTGCCTAAATTCGAGCAAAATGTAATTAAGCGCGCTTCACGAGCCAACCTTATAGTTCTGTATAGAAACACCAAGACTGTATTCACTACAGGATGTGATTTGTTCATTATTCTCCAGTTCGATATTGGATAAATCAACTCCTATTTATTACAGAAGAAATTACATTGGACAGAAGAAATTATCTGTGCAAGTTTGTCCGGCGCGGAAACCGGTCTGTTCTTCTTCTTCTTGTTCCCTATACTTTATCTCAATGAGATTTTTAAGAATGCGTCCGTACACGCGGCTTAGTGTACTAGTTACCGATATTCCTCTGTAATTTGAGCAGTCTAACGTCCACTTCCAGAGCAACGTCTGGCTTCGTCGACCAGGTATCTAAACTTAGGGTAGTCTCTCGATCCACTCAAATGGCCCTTTACATTGCAGTTCATTCAACACTTTATCTTAGCCGTGCATTCCCTGAAAATGTGCCCTTCTTGGCTACATCCCCAGCATCCCTTGCGCTCTTCTTCCTTACATTCATTCCTGGTATGCCCATAGGCTTGACACCTATAGCATCGCAGGATATGCACTTTCTCCCCTACAAGACATGCTACAAAGCCAACCTTCAGTCGTTCCTTTTTTAGCAACACATTCGCAATATTCTTATCGACCTCCACAGTAGCGTTTAAGCCATTCCATAAAGGCCTGATTCCTAGCACATCGCATGACGCATTGCTGCGAGCACCACTCTGGATTGCGGCAGCAACATCCTTGGCTGTCGTTATCGCATCCATACCTATCAAGAGAAGTTTTCTCCTCGCTGTACCACCCTGTTCGTCACTTTAGCAACGTAGGGAGGCATCGAGGTGACAACTTCTCTGACCCTTTCTACCACCTCACTACCACCCTCCAGCTCACTACCCCTTGTTTTTTGTCTTTCGCACTTTCTTGACAATAATATCAGTTCTGTCACACAGGTCCGTCCTGAGCCCCAGTAGAAGTTCGGCATACGTTTTGTCCTTCATCTTCTCTACCATCACCACTCCATTTTTCACCTTGGGCTTGATCACTCTCGCCTCTTTACCGCTTTTTCCAAACTCTACAACCTTGAAGCTCCTGTCTTTGAACGCCCACTCCTCAAGCTTTCTGGACACCTCAGTTCCCAAAGCTGCCGGAGCGGCAAGTCCAACACTCATTCTCCCTACTTTTCAATTTTTCCCCCCAGCAACTTACACACCGACAGGAAATTCACTGCCATAGGATCCTCTCCCTTTCCAAGAATGAGCTTTTATATGCACTTTTCCGTGCACATCTGTTGCCTATTCCTCCGACAATTTAAGACAATTTAATTATTTATTTCTTTGAATAAAAAAATAAAACAATAAAAAAATAGTGTTAATGATTGATGTAGATAAGTATCCTAGTTGATTTATACAGTTGTACAATTGCTGTATTATTGTTTTTTTTTTAACATTTAGCTATATATCTAACTTATGCCTCACAGTTTATATTAAGAGTTTTCGGTTAATACATTATTAAATATCTTTGTTACCAAAGCTAATTAGTATCGTATTATTATAGCTTTTCATAGTATGTCTCGTACGGAATAAATATAAGTTATTTTATATTCCTAATTATGAAATATATGTAATAAATTTTTTTTATTTTCAGGGAGGTTTCGAGGATGTATCAAACTGTCCGGAGCTAGACAATTCGGTGCAAGTGTGTATCAACTCGTCGAGAGATTTATCTAGACACTTAGCGAACGCTGCTATATATCAGGCTCAGGACTTAAGCAGTGTAACGAAACAGGGACTGGAATTAGTTGGTGGGATTAGGCAACACGCAACTATGTCGGAAATCGATAGACTGCATCATACCTCAAATGCCTTTCATGATTCCATTGACCATATTTTAGAGGTGAGATATAAACCTATCGTACACGTTCCATGAAAAGTAATCTTAAAATTGTATTAAAATAGTATAGATAAAACTAATAATTGTTATTTTGTTAATTTGGGATTTACCTGAACCTTTATTAGTATAATATAGATACCTTAGAACACAATTGTGCTATGTCCTCAGAGTACTATTTTTAGAAAATGCAAAATAAAGTTTTGCGGGTTCCATTACTCAAGTAATGCATATAATTCTGTATTAATAATTATTTTTCTGACTTGATGCAATCCAAAGAGAATATTTACAATAATAATTTGAGTTATTTCTAAAAGATTTTCTAATAAATTAAATATTTACTTAAATTTATATGGACGTATCACTTTTGTACTGTATAGACTTTTGCAACTCTGGACATGGTAATATTAGTGTTTTTTACTTTGAATTTATTAAAGATCACGTACTTATTTATATTATAATAATTTCCAGGTAGGGTTAAATAACAGTAAATAAGTAAAAAAGAATCAGTAAATAACAGTAGTACTGACACCTAGGAGGAATAAAATAAAAGGTAAAATATAAGCCAAATCTTAAGTTCTACTTAATTAAGTAGAAGTCTTAATTAAGTAGAACTTATAAAAATACAATATTTAAATACTTAGAAACCAAATTAATTGTAGTTCGAATCCTACTCTTCTTTTCGGTTCAACACTGTCTCATCTTTCTCTCTTTTAGCCGAGGCAAGATGAAAAGTAAGCTAATAAAGTAATAAAAATTAAGTAATTCTCGTTGTATCACGCCATACTTCAGAAGATTTAGCAAGTCCCTGTTTTGCAACTGAAATGTCGAAGCTTCTGGGGTATTGTCGTTTTAAAGAAATTTTCCCATTGGATTTCTTGAAAGTTAATTTTTATATAATTAAATTTCCCATGTACGTCATCGTCTTTGAAGCCATATTTGTCAACATTTTTTTTAAATCTGAACCATTTAACTTTTAGCCAGTTTAATATTTTGCCATGAATTTTATTTCTCTTTTGCAAAAACTGATTTGACAAGTTATCTGTCATAAATGTCGTCGTACGCTAGCTGCTGGACACTGTATGGAAAGAGTCGTTTTTTGCTAAGTTTGAGTTATAATTTATATTCATTGTTGTTGTAAACATTATTGAATGCCAAGATCGTTCAATAGTGACATCAATGCTGCCGGCCTTAAGGTAGCTATGGCCACTTTCCATATATTTAATATCAATAAATTCTAAATTATAGGTACTTAAAATATAAAACATACTTTCAAGTACAATGAGATTTTGATTTTGCTCTCCACAAGTGTCTACGTAGAACATGAAATGTATATCTGGATCTAATGATTCAGTGTACTTTGATCAGCAAGTTGTTATTTTGGCAATTCTCTTTTTTCATTTTGTCTCATCCCATAAAAAAACAGTGCCCTTGATTACGCGAATCAAAGATGGTAAAACTAGGTAGAGAAAGCTTCTGTTCTGAAAGTTTTTGATATTTTTTCGTGTTCATTTCTTTGATTCTCTTTGCCTTGTTTCACAGAGAACATTGGTCCTTTTTTACCTAAATTGCTAAAGAAGATGCATGTTCCGCACCTCGTTTAGCAATTTCCCAAAATATCTTTTCAAAAACGATGTTTTTTACTACTTGTTCTAGAGCATTTTTCTTATACCGGTCGTACATTTACTCAATGGTAAGATTTGGAACAAGGTATAATTAGGAACTACGTTGACTGCAGTAGTGTGATGGAGCCTTTGGAAACTTAGAAAGAAACGCAAATACGAAATAGCGTTACTTGCCTGTTTTCCTTTTCTCGTATCACAACCATGATAGTTGGCATTCGGGCTTTTAAACTGCAAAGCGTTATTTGGAATTGTTTTTGATACATTTTTGAACAAGTACTACCGAACAACTTGACAGAGACTAGTACATTTGCACCTCTTTCAACGATAGTAAGGGTGTAAGCTCTGCTTACTTTTTTGTTAAAATAAAGTCAACTTTTCTGTTTAGTTTTCTGGCTACAGTTGATTTTTATTATGAGGAAGTTGTTCTGTCGAGATAAATCTCTTAAATTCTAATATTCTCGAAATAATAGTTTCCGTTGATGAATACTTACTCAAGACTACATTATAACCGCAATCATTTAGATTAACTTGCTTGACATTTGCTTATTCACGTTTTCTGTTAATATAATGCCTCTTCATTTAATCTTTTTTGTTTTATTGTTTTCCAATTTTTGGGATTATCAAACCTTCTTCTCTTGCGTGAATAAACAGTAATAGTATTATCTCCAAAGGTTCCTTTCTTAGAAACCTTCTTGTTTTTTTGAGCGACTATTCCAATGTCATCTAAAACCCACTTAAATTATTGTAGTTAAAACAAAATTACCCTAAATAATCTTAATAATAAGTGAAAAGTTGTAGGTACCTTTCAACTTTTCTTTTTCAAGAGTAATATTAGCTGTTAAGCTATTTTCGTTATCATCATCACGAATAAAAGTTGGGTCTTTTTCATAATCATCCTCAGAATGGTTGAACCAATTAGGAACACTAAACAGAATGTAACATGTGACAATTGGTAGTCCGGAATTCTATTAGTACGTACACTATTATAAGATTTTATTCTCATCTACCTAAGAACTATTTGAGAAAATTAACCAGAATTACCTCTTTAAATATCTAATCCACAACGAGGGCGTATAGAATAAAGTATGTTTGCCTACGACAAAGTCATAACATTGTAATAAATTACCATAAATTGTCTTACTAATAAGTGAAAAGTTGCAGGTACCTTCCAACTTTTATTTTTCAAGAGTAATATTAGCCGTCAAGCTATCTTCGTTATCATCCTCAGAGATAAAAGTTGTGTCTTATTCATAATCATTCGCAGAAATGAAACATAATTTTTTTAAGTAATACGGTTTCAAATGTCCTCAAGGGTATTTCCACTTAAGATTAAATTAATATTCTGATAAGCACCTTCAACAAGTAAAAACCATTATTAATAAAACTGAGAGCCCTCTCATATCGTTGTAGGCAAAAAAAATTGCTTAAGTTCAATAGATCATGCGCATAACCGTTTTAAATTGTATTGGTGCCTGTGTATCTATTTCTTATCTATATTATACAATCCAACCATCTGACTGATTTTCGAATGTGCTGCAATGAATTTTGAAACAAAGTTTATGTAAAGTTTAGAACAAAAAAGGTTTAAGTAGCAATTAAGGAACTCACCCTTAAAATTACAATAATATTCTCCTTCTAATATCAAGATCTACCCCTTCGTCAATAACGTTTCCTGCAAATGTATCAAAAGTAATGATATTTGTAAAAATTTCTTTAGTGTTAACTAAATAAAACAGTTTAAAGGAACGAAGATAGTCACAAAAGCAGTTGTAACCTCGGAAACCTTTTTTGGATGGTGCTAGAAAGGTCACCAATTGAGACACTGCGGACGGAAGCCAGATGGTTGGAGGAGAGCGTGTCGTGGGTTCGAAACTAGCTTTTATAACCGGAAAAGGGTCCAACGTATGAAATAAGTAAAGATTGGATAAGATATATTAAAAAAGATACAGAAATAAACAAAAAGATAAATGGGTAAAATTACAAAAGATAAGATAAGATAGAGACAGGGCGCCACTCATTTTTTTGGGTTTTAAGGAGAAAATTAAGAAACTTTAGGACAAAAAAGAGATAACGAAAGCTATTTAGGTTCTGAAATCAAATCCAAGAAAAAATACTAACAGTTAGTTATTAAATAAATTTGATCAACACACTATATAAACCAATAATAAATATATTAGGTCTATTATCTACTTGCCTACGAAACTTAATCGGCCCGATCTTTCTCATGGTCTGAGATAGAGTAATAATTAAAGGTAAAAAGCAAATATTCAGAGTTATGGTTATATCAGGAAACTTGTTAGATGTCGACAAATAAAATGCATACATAAAACAAAAACAATATATTCAACAACACAATGATATCGGTAGCTGAATGTACACACAAGATAAAAATACACTAACAATTATGAAATGGTGGTATACATATAAAAATAAGCAGTAATATGAATAATAAGTACCTTCACAAATACAACAATATAATAATGCATAGGTTCAATTATCAGCGAACAGAGTCTAATGCTAAGTAAGAAAAAAAAATTCAACCAAAGTTAATTATAGAAAGTCTCTCTTTGCTGTTTAAGGGGCATATCTCGAGATACGGGGTTAAAAATGTATAAAAAATATAGCAAATAACAAAAAATATTCAAATCTAAATTTACAAGAATACAAAAAAGGTTACAGAAACAAAAATTTGACCAACCCGCACTGGTCTTAGTTAGTTATCTATGTCGTATTGTTATTTAATTATTGAGAACTAAATATTCGTAATTATTACTTACTGACATATCTTAGTAGCTGATGGAAAGTTCGTAAGAAAATATTGAATGTTTTTTAAATTGAATGCAAAAATCAGTACAGGTGAAGAAATGGATGACTTTAGATTCGTCCAGATAATGGAAGATGATATGATACCATACCATATTATTCGCCCAGATAATTATTGTAAGTGTATACATACTTCGAAAGAAAATGCACAGAGACGGTAAGGTAACAGATACGATAATGTGAGCGAAGCGTCTCACGAGAACTAAGTTTTTTCTCAACAACGGCCCACTTTATTGTGTAAGTAAGAAGTAAGTCTTTCTTGTTCAAAAATTTACCAAACTACATACAAAAAGGTGAGGGTATCTCCTACGTAAAAATTATGGGACAGTATCTATTTCCAAGAAGGTAAAAAGCTCTAAAAAACATCGAACATAACGACAATCACATCGTGCCTCCGAAGATATTTACCGAATTTTTCAAAAAGAATCAGTAAAAGGATTAACTAAGCCAAACCGGCGTCTCTAAATAAGTAGGTAGGTAGATTCTTTCGTCATGTTTGGTAGTTTTCAATAAAATTTTCTAATCGTCAACACTACCATCGGCGTATCATCCACAGGGGTAAAGGGAATTAAAAATAATTTAATATATTAATTATAAAAAAAATGTTACACAGTCATTGAATAAAGTACAAAATGTTACAAAACATCAAATAAACAAATTAGCTAAAAGTAAATATAATAAAAAAATCTGATAGATCTACTATAATAAACCATAATTATTATGGTTGATAATAATATTATCCATAATTATTATGAATCAGAATTAATTACAAATATTATTATAATCATTTAAATATTACTACTCAGGGGTTTTTAGGAACACAAAACACTGAACACAAATAGCATAACCCTGGTGCCTTATTGCCCAGAATGGGCATCAAGAAACCGCAAGAAATGCGATACGTAAGTACAAACTCATTACTCAAACTAGGTTTTTTGTGGACTCAAACACAAAATTGATAACGGCAATGGAGTCGCTGAACAGTAATGCTATGTCGACGATCGTCTTTGAAGCACTTGGTGCCGAGGATATACTCGACTTCCATGGTTTTATAAAAATTCGATACAAAACCAGTACAAACGCATCTTTTGGGAGTTTTTGGAGTCGCTTAACACTAATATTTTATGGAGTTATGGAGCCCTATCTTTTGGAGTTTTATGGGAATGTAATACATAAGTGTAAACTCGTTACTGAAGGTTTTTTTGGGGCATTTTGGGGCATATTCGGCACGAATATCATAACGGCAATGAAGTCACTGAACAGTTATATTATGTCGTAGACAGTCTTCGAAGCCCCTGGTGCCAAAGATGGGACTCGACTCCTGTGGTGTTATAAAAATTCGATACAAAACTAATACGAATGCATTTTTGAGGATTTCTGGAGTCACTTAAAGGCCCGTTTTCACGCTACGTCTTATTGTACGTTTCGTTGGTCATATAAAACGTACGACAAAACGTACGTTTTTTCCAGTGTATACATACTACGTTTTTCCTTCCGACAAGACGTACGTTTTGCTGTTTACACGCCACGTTTTATTGTATAGGATTTGTCCTATCCAACAAAACGTACAATAAGACGTAGCGTGAAAACGGGCCTTAACACTAATATCATAACGGTGATGGTCTCCGATACACGTGGTAGTCAGGACCGGCCTATAAAATTGTGTGAAAATTCAGTACAAATCAGTGAAAATTCATTACTGACGGTTTCTTGGGATCGTTGAACACGAATATAATATGGGCGATAGTCTTTAAGGGATCTGGTATCCAGAAATGCATTTGTACTGATTTTGTATCGAATTTCTATAAAACCACAGTAAAGGCCCGTCCTGTGCACTAGTACTTTAAAGACCATCGCCGAGATAATATTCCTGTTCAGCGACCCCAAAAAACCCCAAATGGAAAGCTTGCTTTAATTTTATATCGATTTTTTACAAAACTCCAGGAAATAGGTCCCGTCTTAGTCAGGTGTCTTGGAGATTATTCCTTATATTAGATTCGTTTTCAGCTCTCTCAAAAAATTCCAAGTAACGAGTTTGCACTTATGTATCAAATTTCCATAAAACTCCAGGAGGTGAGGTTCATCCTGGACAACAGGTGCCTCGCAGATCATCGCCGCCATATTTGTATTCAGTGAGCCCGAAAACTTCTCAGTAGTAATAACTCCGTCAATAATTTCCGACTAACAAATTTATAATTTTTCATCACTTTGAAATGCACTTCAGAAAATGCATTTCCGTTGTTCAATAATGCAGTTTTTATTATCACATTATCATTTTTGGTCACAAAATTTCCTGACCCACTTTTAAATCGAATGCAGCAAGTTTCATTGAGATTCACCCAACTGCGAAAATTTGGTAGATTTATTACTTCATTGCCTCTTCTAAACGGAGTCTTCAAGCTTATTTTGTACTGGTGTTCTAAGATTAATTCTTTATTATCTGGATCACCTTACCAGAAAAAAATATCTTTATCTTGGATAAAAAAATACCTTCAAAACAAATAATGGAATATATTCTTAATAAATGATGACGTTCAAAGATTTCTATTCTTTCTTGAAGCTAACATACAATCCATTGTAGGTAATTGTGCTACTATCTATTATTCCTCTTTCAAGAATCTATAAAAAATGGCAAATTTTGAAAACTCTGTCATTATAATATTGTTCTAAAGCTATTTTTTTGTGGAATTTTAAAGTAATTATTATTTAAATGAGAATAAGCCACAATTAAAGATTTGAGTTCGTTTATTGACGTTTCAATTTGCACTTCAGAAATCGTTCTCAAAATACAAATGTTTTTTGTATTTTGAGAATGATTTCCGAAGAGAAAATTGAAACGTCAATAAACGTACTTTAATCTTTAATTGTGGCTTATTCCCATATAAACAATAATTTCTGTCATTAGAGTATGTTCGAGTGCTATGAGTTCTTAGTATTAGTAAAACTCTTTCCAACTAGTTATTCCTTAAACCACTTGGTTTAAGAGTTTTAAGAGTTCTAACGCTTCACGTAAACACATAACCACCACATACGGACTACTCTATAAATATGGTAATATATCCATATAATTGTTTATTTTATTCAAACTAAAATAACCTAAAATGACTTCTAAATATCTTAAATGAAAGATCTTTTTTAATAAAAATAACACCAGCAAACTTAATTAAAACCAAATTCTCACAATTTTTCTAATTACCCTAATTTTGTTGATCTAAATTTGGTGTTCATTCTACCGTCCCCACTTGAGTAAAATGTGAAATAATTAAAAAATAATACATAATATTAAAATCGATAATAAGAATAATATCGTATAGAATTATTTTTTACCTCTTACTATTAATTAGCTATTTTAGGTAACTAGTGTCGATGCAAAGTAACTTTCCCAGGGGGACCGACGGCTTTACGTGTCCTCCGAAGCACGGTGATGTTTTGTACCATTTGTAGAAATGAAAGTGTCGTTGTTAATACCAAGAATCGAGTTTTATTTAAAAAACCAGTAATTTAGCCGTTGAGCTACAGCCGCCACATTAAAACTTTATTTCATAACTTGAAAATGGTGTGGCTATTTTCTGGCGGAATTTTAACGTTCTTCTTTTTCTTCATGTACAATGTCCTTTCAGAACGTTGGTTACCATCATAGCTATCCTAATTTTATTCACTGCCACCCTAAATAGCATGCTTGTATCAACCCCATACCAATCTCGCAAGTTCTTCAACGTTGTTGATTTAATACATTTAATGAAAATTAACCACAAGTTGAATATACGTTTATTTTGATGTTTTGATTTTCACTTCAGAAATCGTTCTCGAAATACAAATATTTCGAATACTTGCTTAGCTAAAATTGTGGTTTAGTACCATTAAAGATAATAAACTGTATTAAAAACTATGAGTGACAATGAATACAGCGCCAAAACAGAATTAGAGAACATAATTAGATTCTTCTTCTTAGGGTGCCTGTCCGTTCCGAACGTTGGCGATCATTCTGGCTATGATAATTTTGTTGGTTGCTATACGAAATAGCTGTGTTGAGGTCTTCTATACCATGCTCTCAGGTTAGCAAGCCAGGATATTCTTCTTCGTCCTGGGGCTCTTTTTCCCTTTAATTTTACCCTGCAAAATGCATTGGAGTAGCTCGTATCTTTAGATAACAGAGCTAAGAGTGTAGATTTTTTAAATTTATACTCTCAGCCGTTTAATGTTATCAAACGACGTCTATTTCAAAAGAGCTTCGGTAACTAACAGAAGAGTTCTTTAGAACCACATATTTTAAAGCTCAACAAGCAAAATACGGAGCAAAATTTTGACTAAAAGAAACTGTAAATAATTCTGTAAAATGTAGCAGTTCCGGGGCAGATTTTCTTTATAAAATATCTTGGACCAAGAATTGTTCAATTTTAGTATCTATTTGTCTATACATTGTTCTGATCTCTGATGTGCAAAAAGTATAAGTCACACGCGTTGGATAGAAACACATTAGAGAAAATAGTGTGAACTTGCTTTCATTCATTATAAAAGATTTCGTTAAGAACGAGCAAAAAAGTTAATTTTCAAAAAAAAAACAAGAAAAGAATTAAAGATCACTTGAGAGATATAGAATAAAAATCAACGGGGAACTACTTAATGTAATTAGATACGTGGACAATACAGTTATTCTGACAGAACATATTAAAGTTCTCCAAATTCTGCTTATAATTGTATTCACGAAGTAGAAGAGAAAATGAACATTAAAATATACTTAAACAAAACCAAATTTTTTGTACTTAGTCGTATTTTACATCCAGTTACAGGGCTTCAATCAAATGAAGTCCCGGTTGAAAAGGTTAACAAAATTACATATTTGGGAATTATTATAACGGATCAACTAGATACAGATATGGAATAGCACTTACAAAAACTACTTTTATGTAAATAAAGATATTTCCTTCCATTATTATTCTTAATTTAGAACTAAGACAAATAATGATTAAGTGCTATAGTTGGTTTGTACTTTTGTATCGAACAGAAGAGTGGACTGTAATATTATCAAGCATAAACAGAATTAAAACATTGGAAATGTGGATTTCCAGACAGATGTTGAAGATAGCTTGGATAGCAAAAAGAAGCATTTTTATAACGGGCCGTTTAATATTAGAACGTGCATTTTTAATATTAGAGCAATTCCAGTGATATTTTCTGCTGAAATGTTGACTTATACCAGGTCGTTCTATAATGTTTTTGTAAAGATGGATTCTGCGTTTGGCAAGTAATTTAATTTACAGTGTTAACAATAGGATTTTTGGTACACCGTAGTACAGAGTTTGTAAAGCACTTTAAAAACTGCGCGTAAGCTAATGAAGGGTCATAAAGGCGTTTAGTAGAGTAATCAATGCACTCTAGTTGAATTATATCGGTAAAAGGAATCTACTAATACCAGCGGATTACTTCTCGGAATGTACGTATAGGAAGAGGGTTAAAAAAGTAATATCTATACGCTCTACCTACCTATTGACTAATAGTGATATATACAAATCAGAATCGAAGCAATTGGTAAAGCTTCTTCTTCTTAACGTACCCTATCAAGTCCCCTTGACGTTGGCGATTAACATGGCGAAACTGTCTCTGTCTCGAGCTATTCTAAATAAAGCTATAAAACTAAAATAAATGCTTAACACAAATAAGTTTTTTTTTATTTTTAATACTTTGTTGAGTTTTTACTAGCATGTGATAGCAGTAGCACCAATCCGTACCGACACTTCTTGAATTTACCAGCAGTTATTTATTTACTATATCAATTATGCAAATAACTAATATACTAAATGAGTATACCAAATAACATTAATACACCGGAGCTTACCAGGTTTACTTGACACCACTATACAATTCTTTAGTTTTATGTTTACAACAATCATTGATAAGAACGCTTAAGAAAGAACACTATAGACTAAGGCTAGGCGCACACACATCGAATTTGAACGGCGATAAAAGTTCGATCGAACAAATTCCTTTGGTGGCGCGAAGAAACAAATGTGACCGTGCACACACATCGATCGACAAACGGCACGGCATCGATGTCGTGTGGAGATCGATGAATGTCACTGCATAGATGGCTGTCATGGTCGTTGCCGTCGTTCCAAGGCGTATAGTAACAAATGAACTCGCGCACACACATCGATCTTTATTGACCGACCAGAGGACCAGTTGCGTTTTTTTGACACTGCTCAAGATATGTCGCTCCGTGTTGCTACGTGGTTCTGTGTTGCTCATTGTGATGTTGTGTACTCCACCTAACAAACCTTTGTGGATTAAACAACTTAATCGACTAAATATCGCGTAGTGTGCGCGCAAGGCATCATCGACAAAAGTTCGATCGAACTTTTATCGACCGTCCAAATTCGATGTGTATGCGCCTAGCCTAAGAGCCAGAGAGAGAGAGGGGGAGCAAATGAGAGAGAGAGAGAGAAATATTTGATATTAACACTAAACATTTCTATCTTTAGCAATATTAGAAGGCTCACCAGCTACTTTTTTAAATCTCTGGAATTTGAGAACAAAACAAAAAGGATATGTAGATATAATTATCAAAGTTATGTTTTTTCTAGAAATAGTTCTACTGGGCTTATAGATCGTTAAAATTTATTTGAAATTGACACCAAAAGAAATCTCTTGGAGCTTAATATATCCCCAAACATAATTAATCCAGTTAGATCCTTGGATCTTTGATTATGTTGTTGGATTTAATATTTTTTACCTAAATACAACTATACTTTTTCAAAAGCTTTAATACCAATATAGAAGAAGTAATTTTTTAACTTTTTATTATCTAAATAATCCTCATCTTAAAACTGCTTCTACTCACTATTATCCATATCTATATTATTTCTTTTACAATCTCGTTTACGGCCAGCGGTACTATTTATTCCAGCATTTCCAAAATGTCGTTTTGTAGTCCTAAAATTAAAGGAAATTGTATAATAGAGTGTCGTTACTTTATCATCAAATACACTTAATTGGTTCAAGCTGACAGAAAGTAAATACCTTGATGAGATTATCATTTATTTATATTATTTATAATTTATTGATATATAATGTTTGTTATTAATGAAATTATATTAAACATTATTGGGCGCTCTCAGGTATTCAATGTCAGATAGAAGTACTTAAGAATTTAAAGTCAAAACGTCATGGTTATAAAATGCCACGACAAAGAACTAAAAATAAAAGAAATAAAAAATAAAAGCTTTATATTATTAGTAGATAATGCCATATAATTATTATCATATTTTTGTTTTTAATATAGGTCTGCAAATTACTTAGAAACGTGGCCATTTCCGACACGCTTCAAGTATCTGCAAAATTTACGGAAATAAATTTACGTGTTTACGGTCCTCAAGTGATAACGGCAGCAAAGTGCTTGGCCGCTGTTCCCAGCAGCAAAATTGCACAAGAAAATCTTGAAGTTTTTGCTGATATGTATCAGTGGCTTATTTCTGATGTGACGACAATGGTGAAAGATGTCATTGATGCCACACAATCGAGACCGGAGAAACAAGTTTATATGTCTCTGCCAAGACCAGGGGTAAGTTAAAATACTTTATTTGATATAAATATCTATTTTTTAGAAATTGTTTTTCTTTATGTTTGTTAAACTAAAATTTACTCTAATAGTATGGTGGTATTTATTTTCTATATTTTTATTGAGTTCACTTAGACAGTCTTCAGCTAAGCGTAATAAGAAGAACTTTCAATAGTAGCGATTTTATATTTTATAGGACTCTTTCAATGTCTCTAAATAAGTTAAATAATAAAACGATCTAGAAATATTAAAAAGTGTGTATTTACAATAATAATATGCTTTTGTATAGATACGCTATGCAACTTAATACAGTGCTATACAAAATATAAACAGCAACATTTTTTGTGGATCGATGAGTTTATTTGACCTAATTTCTAAGAGTGTACTAAGTTAAAAAATGAGTTATCAAGTGTGCTATCTTCCAATTAAACACCTTCGCGGCATACTTTAGGCAGCTTTTCTAAAAAATAAAAAATTTAACCAAAATTAAACTTAAACTAATACCAAAAATTAAATCTAGACGCTATGTCTAATTTCGTTAGTTTAAAACTAGTTTATCCTAAAGGCCGCCTATAATATTCTACACTTACCACATAACACAAAATACATACATAATATACAAACATGTAAACATGTTAGATATTTGATAAGACGAAAAGCTCGGGTTCGTTTGGACAAATATTCTTATGAGAGTCACTTTCATTAGATACCCCAAAATAGGGTTCAAGAGGTCACTCAGCTGAAAAGTTGTTAAAATTTTTTTGAAACAAATTGTAACAATCAATATTTTCGGCTGACATTTCTTTTTTCTATAGTTTTTTGTAAACTTAATCGTTTTAGAGTTATAAATAATTTAAAACTTTTAAAACTGAGAAAAACGCTAAATTACGATTTTTAAGGATCAAAAACATGAGTAAAACACATTATTTTTAAAAACTAGAAACACAAAAGGTGCTGATCTACACACGGGCAGATCTAGAAGTTCGAACAATAAAAGGAATAATTCTGGAGTATGCTGCAAGAGGAAGGGGTATAGCGAACATGCTCCTAGTCAAAAACGCTAGAAGAGGGTGAGCCAACATCAACATCAAGCCTAAAGGACAAAATGGAGTGACAATCATTATCAAAATCAAAGAAAAATCGTTTGTGTAAAACGTTTGTAATGTAAAAGTAAAGGATAGAAATACTGAGATTCCTCACCTTTTTATCTAAGCAATGGCACTGTAAGTGCAAAACAGAAGATGGAAGAAAGAAGGATGTGCTTAATATATAGGAAAGGTTACATGGCGTTGAAATACTAGGGAGAAACAATCAGATGCCTTAACTGCGATGTGACCAGACGTATGGCAAATTCAAGAAGCACGTGACTGGTTTATGAACTATGAATACGGAGATTATACAAGCCCCTTCACATTAGCGGATGATGTCGCTGCGTTGGTAGTGACGTGAATTACGGTGCAGTAACCCCGGAGGTCTATATAACAACGAGCTCTATCAACTGTATAAGGAAACACCCCTGTCAAACTTCATTAGAATCCAAAGATTGCAATGGGCCGGACATGTGATACGAATGGGAGAGGATAGGCTACCAAAACGAGCACTGAACGCCAGAATGCAGGAAAAGAGACCAGTTGGAAAGCCAAGAAAGCGCTAGGAAGACACAGTAAGCAGCGACGCACAAGCACTTTTAGGAGTCCGTGTATGGAGAAGAGCAGCCACAGACAGACAAGGGTGGAGGCAAAAAATAAAGGAGGCCAAGGCTCATTTTGGGCTGTAGTGCCGTAGAAGAAGAGAAGAAGAACCCCGGAGGTCAGCAAACTCAATCAACACTTTGTCAGCATTTAATTTTTATATAAAAGCAATTGTATTGTAATTATATTCAGTTATTTTCAATCAATAAAGCAGTGCAGTATAGTTGTAAAAGTGAATAAAGGGTCTTTTTAAAAAGTACCTTCGTGAGTTCAAACCTTTAAGTGGCACAGTGCAGTAAGATAGTGGGAGAGTCTACAGAAGATCCTCGTCGTTCTTAAACGTTTACCCGCTACGAACCTACCAACTTCAAGGGAAAACTACGGCTGTTCAACCCCAGAAGTCAACGAAAATCCAGTGTTAAAGTGTAGAAATCAATTTATATGACGAAAGACGATAAAAAGAAAGCGAAAGAAGAAAAGAAACCAGTTCCTTCGAAAAGAAATGCACCCAAGCATCATCATTTATCTGTAAGCAAATTTAATCTTTTTTCTAATCATAACTTAATCGCTTCACAAGCTTCATCTCTTAGAATTAGTAATTCTCTTTCAACTATTAGTGAATCGATTATCGAACCTGGTGCTGCTTCTATTTCGGAAAATAACTCAGCTTCTCAATTTAGTTTAAAAACCAACGTTAGTTCTTTAAATAATACTTTAAATAGCTTAGATATACCATCTATAATTATTACCCCCGCTAGTCAATTAAATACTATGGCCGTGGCACCCGCTCCCGCTTTAGTTTTCGACGTCAATAAAGATCTTTCCATCGTGCCCGATTACGATGGCAACCCTAATGAACTTCATAACTTCATTGAAGTTACTACAATGCCTCTTAATCATTTCTGGGACCACAATAATCCCGATAACTTCCAAAATCACATGATAACTCGAGGTGTAATGAATAAAATTAAGGGAAGAGCTCGAGAAATCATTTCCGTATATGGGTGTAAAGATTGGCCCACAATAAGGACCATACTAATTCAAAACTTTGCCGATCAACGTAATGAAAATTCACTTACAAGAGACATGGTTAACTTAAGGCAAGGACCCAACGAAACTCCTCAACAATTTCACGAGAAAGTAATGTCACTTTTAAACACAATTTCTAATCACATCGAACTACATACCGATAATGCAGATGTAAAGAGGAGCAAAAAGGAATTCTTTCAACAGCAGGCCCTAACTACGTTCTTAGCAGGATTACGAGAACCAATGGGATCAACCATACGATCAATGAGGCCTACAAATCTTGCTTTCGCTCTTCAATTTATCCAAGAAGAAAACAATATTAGATATTTGCAGAAAACAAATTTTTCATTGCCAAATAAGAATTCTACCCACATACAACCCCAGAGACAACCGCAGTTCACAACACCACCACAATGGCAACAACCCATGCCCAGGCCACAGTTACATCAACCATTTTTCGGAAGTAATCCAGCACCCTCCCGACCGACATTTACTCCAAGATGGCCGATACAACCCGCTCGATTCCAACCACCAAGGCAAAAATTCACGGCAAACACTCAACCTCCAAGACCTAACCCATGGGCAAGCAGACCACCACAACAGTACAAACCAACATCCATGTCTATAAGTACACGCCAAACGGGACATAACAGAGGTTCAAGCTTCAGAAACTTTAGGCCGCAGCAACAGCAACCACACACCCCAAAGTTCACCGTAGAGGAGCTGTTCAATATTGAACAACAAGACGAAAACGATACCGATGCCTACTATGGAGAACAGACATACTACTATCCAAATCAAGACGCATATTCAGATGACTACCACGTAGAAGATTACCAAAATGCCCAATACGAAGAAGAGGATATAATTTTTCCAAAACTCCAAGAGGAAAACGAAGAAACGTAGTCGAACTTAATTCTTACTCAGATAAAAAAGAACTTCCATATATCGAAATTAAAAATCCTCCCCTTAAACTTCTTCTTGATACAGGGGCAACCAAATCATTTCTTAACCCCGAAATTGCATCCAAATTTTATAAAAATTTTATCAAACATGAACCGTTTGTAGTCAGTTCAATATTTCAAAACCATTCACAGGAATATTGTGCTGAAATTCCAATCTTCCCAGAATTTAACTCTAATATTAATTTAAAATTCTACCTTTTTAAATTCCATAAAACATTTGATGGTCTTATCGGCCTCGATAACTTAAAACTTCTACAAGCACATCTTAATTTCCCAGCATCCACACTAACTACAGCACACTCAGTTTTACCTATCTTTTATTATGAAACCAACAAAACACAATTTTATACAATTCAATTGGAACCCAGAACAATCACACAAGTACGACTTCCAGTAAAACAAACAAGAGGCACCATACTTATACCAAAACAGGAAATACAAGGGGCAACTCTAAGAGAAACTCTCAGTGAAGCTTGCAATCATCTAGCCTGGACCGAAATGATCAACAATACTGATGAACCTATTCAAGTAACACTCACCGATCCTGTTAGAAGCAATCCAATAGATCTTCATGAATATCACCTGTATACCTCGGACATCATTCCAATGGAAACAGAAACAATAGTAGACAGCGATCCTCTCATCAGAACAGATCATCTAAACCCAGAAGAAGAGATGCACATCAGACGTTTATGTAGAAAATTTGCAGATATATTCCACAATCCTGATGATACTTTAACATTTACAAATCAAATAAAACACCACATAAGAACAACAGATGAAGTCCCAGTTTTCACAAAATCATATCGATATCCACACGTACATCGAGAAGAGGTCCAAAAACAAATCACATCAATGCTGGACCAAGGCATCATCAGACCAAGTCAATCACCCTGGTCATCTCCAATTTGGGTCGTACCAAAAAAACCAGACGCCTCTGGAAAAATTAAATGGAGAATCGTAGTCGATTACAGAAAGATAAATGAGAAAACTATAGACGATAGGTATCCAATTCCAAATATCACTGACATCCTTGATAAACTCGGACGTTGTCAATACTTTTCCACCCTCGATCTAGCCAGTGGATTTCACCAAATAGAAATGGCAGCGGAAGATATACAGAAAACAGCATTTAACGTGGAAAATGGCCATTATGAATACCTTAGAATGCCTTTTGGTTTAAAGAATGCACCCTCTACATTCCAGAGAATAATGGACAATGTGCTTAAAGGACTCATAGGAGAAATCTGCCTAGTATACATGGATGACATAATCGTATACTCAACTTCACTTCAGGAACACATGGTCAACCTTAAGAAAATCTTTGAAAGACTACGAGAAACTAGGTTCAAGATACAGATAGACAAATGCGAATTTTTAAAGAAAGAAGTTGAATTTTTGGGCCACGTCGTAACCCCCGAAGGAATAAAACCAAATCCAAGCAAAATTAAAGCCATCATAGACTATCCCATACCAAATACTACCAAGCAGATTAGAGGATTTCTAGGACTACTTGGATATTACAGAAAGTTCATTAAGGATTTCGCAAAAATAACAAAACCGCTCACCTCATGCTTAAAGTAGGAGGCCAAGATAGAACACACAGAACAATTCCTAAACTGTATCAAAATCTGCAAAAACCTGTTAACCAACGAACCACTTCTACAATACCCGGATTTTACGAAGCCTTTCAATCTCACCACAGATGCAAGCAACTTTGCTATAGGTGCTATCCTGTCACAGGGTCCTGTAGGACAAGATAAACCCATTGCATATGCATCAAGAACACTGAACGAGACCGAGCTTAAATATTCTACCATCGAAAAGGAAATGCTTGCAATCGTATGGGCTACTAAATATTTTCGACCTTATTTATTTGGAAGGAAGTTTAAAATTCTCTCTGATCACCGACCACTTCAATGGCTATTCTCTTTAAAAGATCCAAACTCGAAACTTGTTAGATGGAGACTAAAACTCGAAGAATTTGATTATGAAGTCATATACAAAAAAGGAAAATCCAATACGAACGCTGATGCATTATCCCGTGTCGAAATTAACACTAAAGAAGTAAATACCATTGACGAACACGTAGAAGAAATAATCAGTCTATTATCCAGAAAAGAAGATGACAACATATCTATGATCAACCATCCAAACTCAGTATGCGATCCAGATGAAGAAGATCCTATGGTTAACTTAGACGAAATTATCACAGAAAAACAAACATCCGGCCTAACTGCAGAAGAAATGAAAGTAATAGACAAACTTTTACAAGAAGAAAACCAAAAGATTGACAGTCAGCCAACAAAATCGCTATACCAACAAGACAATAACACAGATGGTACCCAACATTCTACAGAAGAAAATCCAATACTCGGAATTCCAATCAGCGAAAGACCATTGAACTGTTACAACAACCAAATCATATTCAAATTGGTAAATTACAATCCTGCAAAACCTATAACAGAACAGTGCTTCCTAACAAAGAAAAGAATGCACGTCCAACTAGATAACAACGACCTGAAAAACGATATTTTTAATTTCTTTAAGAACTACGTCGATACAAAAAAGAAATATGCCATCCTATTCGAAACCGATGAACTCTACCAGTCTGTCTGCAACATACTTCGAGAAACATTCAAAAACTCTGCATTTGATCTTGTAAAATGTAACAATTTACTAGAAGATATAACCAGTCCAGAAAGACAGAAAACCATCGTAAAAGACTATCACCAAGGAAAGACAAATCATAGAGGAATTAATGAAACAGAAATTCAAATCAGAAAACACTATTACTGGCCAACGTTGAAAAAGGATATAGAAGATTTTATTAATCTCTGCGATACTTGTCAAACAAACAAATACGACAGAAATCCAGAAAAACCGAAGTTTATGTTAACTCCAACACCAACGAAACCACTAGAAATTGTTCACATAGACACATTTCAAGCAGCAGGACAAAAATTCCTTACCATCATCGACGCATTTTCAAAATATGGTCAAGCGTACCCAATAGAAGGATCAAACGCGATTAACATCTTTAACGCATTCCTGTTATTCATCACCCACCATGGACTTCCACATATGATAATTTCTGACAGTGGAACTGAATTTAAAAATGGACTTGTTCAAGAATTCGTGGACACTCACAAGATCTTAATCCACTACACAACACCTGATAACCCGCAATCCAATGGAATGATCGAACGCTTTCACTCCACAATCATCGAGCATCTTCGAATATTAAAAGAAAAAAAGAAAACACTTAACATCAAAGACTAGATGCTATACGCCATTATGGCATACAACAATTCTATTCACTCAGCTACCAAACAGAAGCCCATCAACGTCCTTAATGGTCACATAGATGCTCAAGACCCATTCGATATTGACATTAATAGAACACTGATAAATAATTACACACAGGAGCACAGATTGAAAACAAAAGAGATGTATAAAGAAATAAATAAGAAATTACAAGAGAGCAAACAGAAAAATATTGAAAAGATAAATGAAAAACGACACTCTCCGATAACATATAAACCCAGCACGAAAATATACACTCGAAAAACAGTAAAACGAAACAAACTGCTCCCCAGATTTGCACCTAAAATAGTTCAAAACAACAAACGACAATCCAGGGATCCTCCCAGTTAAGCTTGGAGAAGCCAGAATCCAAACTAGCACCCACGACTTCATCCACTATTTCCAATTGGAACCAATAGCACAGGAAATCGAAACATTGGCATATCAATATCAAACTACAACTACAGCTATAGAAAATGGACTAAGTCAGCCGTACTTCGATAGTCTACAGAACTTCGACAAAACATTGCAGTATCTTCTTAAAACAGCCCAAGAGAAACTCGACTCAGTTTATCCAGCAACCAGAAATAAAAAAGGTCTTAGGAAATATTATAAAATCCATCTCAGGAAACTTCAAGATCAAGATCAAGAAGACGCAGAAAGATACGATGCAGCGATTCAGTCACTTGAACTCAATCAACAAAATATTATTAACAACGTTAATAACCAATTAAGCCTTAATAAGAAAATAATGAACAACTATAACGAGACAGTGACACTACTAACCCACAATCAAGAGATAATAGCCGCAGAAACCAACAAAATCCGAACAGACTTAAACCAATTTGTCTTTGATTTCAACCATTACATGCAAGTTCGAAACGTTTTAGACCAGATGAATTTAGCCTTACAAACCATTATACAAATATTAGATGACCTACAGACAGCAATCACATTCGCAAAAATCAAAACTCTTCATAATGGACTCATAAAACCAGACGAAATAAGATGGACCATCCAGAAAATGCTAGAACATCATCCAGCTTCTCAGCTACCATACCTCGAAGAAGAAGACCTGATGAGATATTACGAGATAGTAGAAGTAGACGGTTACTACTCCAACCACTCTCTAGTCTTTATCTTACATTTTCCCATTCTTTATTCCAAAGTATTCACATATTTTCATCTATATTCACTTCCAACCATAAATAACACAATAATTATTCCACCTGGACCATATTTAGCCTCTAACTCAGAACTTTTTCAATACATGGACCTACCATGCAGAAAGAGTGAACCAAAGAAATTCATTTGTCCAGAGAAGTTCCCGCAAGAAAATACAGAAACCGACGACTGCATCAATCAAATCCTAAAATTATCCAATGATGCCGCCCAATGTCAAAACGTGCCGATCACAATTAGCACAACAATTATCCAAAAAGTATCGGAATCTCACTATATAGCTGTTTTCTCAAAAGCTACTAAAATCTCCACTCATTGTTCTACTTCCAAAATTGAAGTACTCAGAGGAACATTTCTAATAGAACTACCCCCAGGATGTGAGTTCAGAACCAACAACGAAGCTTATATCAACTCCAAAGCAACAATAAAAGAAGAACCGTTAACCCTGCCAAAAATAAAAATTAATCTTCAAGGCGAAAATCCAACAGTAAAGCCCCTAAAATTAGATAGAATCCAGTTAGATGAACTACATAAACTCTCAACAGAAGAAGAAAGACTCCAACCCGTGTCTTTAAAAACAATGGATCATTACCACCTATGGACACCACCAATATATATCCTGGCAACAGCCCTTATCATCATTTTGGTTTACAAATTACGAGAGATATGGAAAAAGAGGACAACAGAAGAAGAAGAAGAAGATACAGCCGATCCAGAGTCCATACCTTCAGTTTTGTTCATCCCTCACAAAACTTCCCAAGGGGATGGAGAAATTACGGTGCAGTAACCCCGGAGGTCAGCAAACTCAATCAACACTTTGTCAGCATTTAATTTTTATATATAAACAATTGTATTGTAATTATATTCAGTTATTTTCAATCAATAAAGCAGTGCAGTATAGTTGTAAAAGTGAATAAAGGGTCTTTTTAAAAAGTACCTTCGTGAGTTCAAACCTTTAAGTCGTGGGATGAGCCAGATCTTAAATACCGGCTTCTGTACGCATTATGTTAACACCTAAGATACACGTAAAGTTCTTTGAAAACACGTTGCACCAGAATGAAAAATAAAAGGAACGTGTGGGAAGTTATCCGGAAGGCTGCTAATAGTTCAACTATACTGGAGAAGATAATGCATAACATTAAGGTATCCAATTTCGAAAGAAGAAGGGCTCTACACGGTGTTGTGCAGTCAATAGTCCTCTAAGCGGTATCAGCCTGAAGTGGGGCGAAAGATATACCAGCCTACAGAAGGCTTATACCGCGAGTGGACAAAACAAGTTGGCTGCGAGTAGCATGCGCTTACAGGACTGTGCCTGCGGTGGCCTTGTGGGTCATCACTGTGTTGCTTGGATCTGTTGGCACTGGAAAGAAAAGAGCTATATGAGAGATGAGACCTAGACCTTCTTCGGCCGAAAGAAGATAGGAAACAGAAATATCAATTAAAAGATCGCAAAAACAATGGAAAAACAAAAAGGATGCGGTACAGTAAACACAGGTACTGATCCCAAACCTAATAAATTAGATCGGGTATTTTAGGGTCTACCTCTTTAGGTTCGGAAAGGCTGACACGGATGAATAGCTATGCCGTGGATACCCGAACACTGTGACCCATACCATATTGGACTACAATAGTAGAAAGGAACAGAATAAAAAAAAACAGGTTTGAAATTTCTCACTGTGAGAGAAATGATTAAGAGAATGATTAAAAATAAAGCAATTTACACTAGTGTACACAACTATATATCCGTACAATGATCAATAAGAAAGAAGAGGAAGACCATCAAATTTAAAATAATAAAATGTTATAAGTTACAGTAGGAAGGTGTAAGGAATACATTTAAATAGGAGGCAGACAAGTAAGTCAAAAGTCAGGCACCGTCCTGGACTGAGATGTTTTTTTAAAGATTTCGGAATCTCCTTTATAAAAGGGGTAAAAAAGGTGCCTTGGCCACATTGCCAAATTTTCATTCAAAATACTGTACAATCTCTAGACTAGACTAATGCAAACAAAGAAAATAAAACATGACTGTAAGAAATGCTTCCCGTTCAACACATCCAAGTCAACACAACTTATGGCAGATCTTCATCCCAATCGTACTCTGTCGACAGGACCCTTTTAAAGAGTCTTAGTAGATTATGTAGGTTTTGTATTTTCCTATCATTTTATCTTAGAAACGCCGTATTATATAAAGATACGTCGCCTTCTATGCGACTTATTTCTAAAATGTGACTTATTTCTATAGTGGTAGGTAAAACTTTATTTGATTTAAATTTGGGGGGCCTCGTAGCTCTTCTTAATCTGGATTACATGAGGTAGGAATTAGAGGTGCCAAATACCATTTATATCGTCTTTTAAGACACCTTTATTTTACCTATTAATTTTTTATACAATAATTTGCAAAGTAATTTAACTGCATTTTTTAACCTAAGACCTACCACCCAGGACGCAAAAGACCCAAACGATTTCTTAGTCCTAACGTTCGGACGTTTCATTGTAGGAAAAAAATCTCGCAAGTCTACCAGAACCAGATTTTTCAGAGACACCACAGAACTGCCTCTCAATTTTCATCATATCTCGCAAATTTATCGAATTTTTAAAATTTAAAATTATTTAAAATTTAAAATTTATTTAAATATGACAAAAACTAGGAGTAACTGAAATGTTGCTACTGATCCCTTGAAGATTGGTGATGATGTACTAATCAAGGATAAAGAGGCTCCCCTTGTTCCTTTGGCCCCTGGCAAAGGTCATTGAATTGCTCCCAAGCAAAGATTATCTTGTTCGAACTGTTAGACTATCCACACCTAATGAAAAATAATGAAAGTTCATTGAAGAAAGTAGCTAGTTTACCCTTTAACTAATAGTGTCTCTTTAAGCCATTTGTATAATGTTGAGTCTTTATTAATTCCAATTTATTGTTTTTAATTTAATTTACTAAAGGTTCAATATTTATAACACTCACGAATTTATCAAAGTCTATATTTCCTACTAATTTATTTTACACTTAAATAATTTATACGTCCGTTACATTTTTAACCGATTCTGCGATTTTCTTTTTTTGACTAACTCTTCCAAATAAAATTTTTCATTTATATACACAAACTTCCGTTATCTAGAAATATCGATGATCTTCTTCATTAGAACGGGACCCCATCGAATAGACTGATATTTCGGTGAAGGTACTAGAAGGCGGTCGACGGCTGAAACTAGTTTTTCAACTACTTGAAAAACCTCGAGTCGTGGATGACTCATCAAAATTGGGGTCTAGAGGTTTCTGGTAAACAACCGGCGAAATGACTAGAATAAAAACAAAACTAGTCATAATATATTTACAGTTTTAAACGACATAATTATCGTAACAATAACTTCTTTAAACTTTAGTTATTTTAGATTTTAAGTATTTTTCAATTATCTTGTTTTTACAATTGTCTCTAATATATAAACTTAATTTAATTATTGTCTGTATTAAATTTAATTACCTATGCAAATAGTTTTTAACCAAACCTATTAATACAGTCCTATCAACTTTGAAATTATTTTAATAATTTCGCGTATGCACACGAAACCTTAATTGTACAAACAAGGTAGTGGAAACATTGGCAGAATATTTTATCATGCCCCTTACTTAATTTATTTATCGACCCTTTTTTTACTGTACTGCTTTACTTCTACCAGATTCTCACTGCGTTCTTCCGTTCTCCCTCCACTAACTATTTATTGTTTATTAGCAGTACCATTTGTTCTGACTAGACAGCAAAAAAGCACTAATTAAATCAGCCGTGTAATGAACCAGCTTTTAATGTTGTTTTTCTTGTTTTTATATATAGCTATAGAAACGCCACTTTTTGCTCTAGAACTTACATACATACTACACTACATACTTACTCTACATACTACATTACAGAAAGGTATAATCTCTTTTCATTAATTTCTTTTTCATTTTTCTCTATTTCACTACGGGCATAAATATATTTAAATACTTTTATTTTTTTGTTCTCTTGCTCTCTGAATGTTCCAGGTTTCCGTTCTCATTACCCTTTTCCGTTGCGTTCCTCGTACCGTATTTTAGTCTAAATTCTGAGGATTTTGATTTAAACACTTTTCGAATAAATATTTACGAAATAAGTTACTAGCCCATTGTTTCAACTATTCTCTTTACTCGCGCTTGAGACCAGTTACAGACCAGTGAGCTATTTAATCCAAACAATGGTGAAATACTCTCAGATTTTGCTGTTATAAAATAACTATTAAAATACTACCTATGTTGTTTAAATACTTATCTAAAATATCGTTTAATTTATCCACATCACAATCTTCACATGACTGTGTTCTGTTGGCTGTTTCTTTAGATTTCTCTTCCATTCTATCAAGACCGCCAGTTAGCCAGCGCACCCTAGAAGCTGGACGTCCAACGAGCTCCTCATAATAGACCACCTGTCGACCACCATACTCCGCCATCGAATTATATATGTTACCCCCTTATTTGTTATTTTAATTTCTAATTAAAAATAATAACTAGTTTAGCGTTATCTTGCTAACTTTTATATATTTATTTTATTTTTATTTATTATTTTCGTACCGTATTTTGCAATTTAAATTTTTAAATCATGTATACATTATTTGCGAAAAAGTTTAATGAGACAACCCCATTTTATTTCAGATATTAAGAAAAGGAAATAGAGATAGGTCATGCATATTCATATAGTTTGGCCCGACAGACATAAAAACTTCCTACAAAATTTATTTGGTATCTTCTTGTTTACTTACTTACACTGGCGTTTTCGAATCAATTCTTATTGCCCTTCAGAATTCTCAGGGTAGTCGCATCGGCTCCAGTTTGAAATACATTGTTGCCAGGCGTTACGCTAAATTATTTTATTATCTTAGGTATAAAATTTAAATTTTCCTAGTAATTCTTTTATACAAATCACACATCAAATTGTTCTCATAAATCAATATCGGTTTTTATACAATTTTTAAAGCATATTGGTTATTTTAATATTTATTAAAAAATATTTATTTTTTTATGCATTTATGACCTAATGCGGAAGACTAACAATCATAATTAGAATTATTATTAAGTTACATAAGTAGCTGAACATACGCATCTTCAGATCTCGTAAAAAATATCTATTCTGGACTGCTTTTGCTCCGTTAAATACATTTTTTTGTATCGACTGGAAGCCTTAAACGATGTTGAATCGGAGGTTAGATATCATCATCACTATCTTTACTTTATCTGCTGCTGCTCTAAAGAGTTCTATAGAACTGCATTTAAACCAGCCCCTTAAAGTCTTCAACCATGACACTTTCCTTCTTTCTATACTCCTTCCTCCTCTTATCTTTCCTTGTATTATTAGCATTAGCACTTCATATCGCTGTCCTCTCATTACATGTCCCAGATATTGTAACTTTCTTATTTTATTATTTCACATTCTTTGCCCATGTTTGGCAATACTTCTGTGTTAGTTTTCTTCTGTGTCCATGCTATTCTAAGCATCCTCCTGTAACACCACATTTTAAAGGACTGTAACTTATTTATGTGTTCTTGCTTCAATGTCCAGCTTTCAACTCCATATTGCAGGATCGAAAACAAATAGCATCTCAGTGCTCTTATTCTCAGGAGGTACTAATCTAAGATCTTTGTTGCAGAGAATTGTTTTCATTTTTACAAACGCATTTCTTGCTATTTCTACCCTAGCTCTTATTTCGGTTGTTTGATCATTATTGTCTGAAATCCAGGTTTCTAGGTATTTATATTTATCAACCCTTTCTATAGATACATTTCCCTAGTTATTTTCTTTGTTATTGTCATGTATTTGGTCTTTTTTATATTCATTTTTAGTTCATTTTTTTCACAAAAACTGTTTGTTTTGTTTAGTAGTAATTGGAGTTGTTTAGCAGAGCTTGCCATAATCACGGTGTCATCTGCATATCTTATGTTGTTAATAGATCTTTCGTTAATTATTATTATTTCACTTTGAGATAATAATGCTTCTTCACAAATGGCTTCACTTATTCTTCTTTGTCAACCATTTTCCATCCACTCCTGAATGTAGGTCTCTCCCACTTGCTTTCATCTTTCTCTATCTTGCGCCAATCTAATCCACTGTTTGCCTGCCGCTGCTCATATGCCATCTACCCGTCTTTTTTGAGGTCTTCCCATGCTTCTTGTTGTCGTCCTTGGTCTCCATTCTAGAATTCTACGTGTCCACCTGTTGTCATTATATCGGACTACGTGACCTGCCCAGCGCCATTTCATTTTTGTAATTTCTTCCACAATATCCCTAATCTTCGTTCTACGTCTTATCTCGGTGTTTCTAATCTTGTCTCTTTACGATAGTAAAGTACGATATTAGTAGAATTACCCCGTTAGTTAAAATTACGACGAGGGCTTGCTTTGGTGACTCATGTCAAAATGTTTTTGTGCTTTTGTAAAATACGTTTTTTCAGTAAGTATGATTTTTTAAGTACTCGCTTTTAAATCATATGGTATAAAATAGTTGAAATAAGGCGATCTAGATACCTCTATAGCAGAAAATTATAGGGCATGCACATTATAAAATTGACGAATCAACTTAGTGTTATACATTTTCTTTTTTATGTTTAAACCCTTTACTTATTTATGTCTAAAAATAAAGGCCTCTAATAATTCTTTTTAAGAAAAAAACATATTAGGCGAGTATATTCTGCAATATTTTGCTTTAAATGTTACATAATTTAGAAAACGGTGAATTTCAACGACTTGTTCGGAATCCAGTAAACTTGGCAATGGTTACATAATATTCTCTCGGAAACCGTAAATAATGGTTTAGTTGTGCCTGAAACATTTAGGAGTCAACCCAGTTTCAACAGAATTTCGATGTAGTCTCAGTTATTGAACATTTTACTAGGTATATTTTTTATTAAAACTTATTATTTTCAGTAATCTAGTTTTGCTATATAATCTTTAACAAATCGACAGATTTAAAGGGTTAGTTAAAGCAATTTTTATTTAGCTTTGTTTATTTTGCTTATTTTCAAAATTAATTACTGGTGATTGTTTTCGATTCTCGCTCCTGCCTATTATATTTCTTGAAATTATTATTTTCATTAATAAACATTTGTTATACTACTTTTATTAAATATTAAAATAATTAACTTTTGTATACGTATGACAGACGAAGATGTATTTGACCGGTACTTTTACTTTCCTATATTTTTATAGTTTAACGGTTCTACACACATAATGGGCATATTGCACAGGGCATTTAAATTCGATAATTTCACAAACTTATTAATTTTCTTTTTATTTATAGAGGCTTAGTTTGTACATGATTCAAATAAAATGCGAAACAAAATAAAAATAAATAATAACAATATTATTAAATTAAGCTAATAATATAGAAAAAGCGTGAGCCGCTTCATAGAGTATAGTTTTGGTACTATATTGTAGATTACATAGAATAACAAATAACTATAATATGTGACTTAATGTTTAGTTTAATTTTCAAAATACTTGACGAATTTCTTTGGTTACAAAACAAATCTACGAGTGCAACTATAGTCAATAGACCCTCATCAATATATATATATATATATATATATATATATATATATATATATATATATATATATATATATATATATATATATATATATATATATATATATCGTTGATTGGGAAGAATAGTATGATAAGTCAAAATTGGTTCATTTTTAATTTATGTCATCAAACTACTCAGAATGAATGGATCTATTAGGAAGAAAAGTATTACAACTGCAATTTAAACGACAAGCTCTAGAGGGCTCTGTGACCAACTATGGCATCTCCCACTTCCACACAACCGTTATGGAGAAGACTCGGGCAACTTAGTTGTCTACAGTTCGCGCTAGACTTAAGATATTTTTATTTAATCAATACTATTACAAGTCAAAATATTCAAACTGCTTGCGTCTTATTAGTGAATATTTTTGGATCAAGAGAATTATATTTCAAAATATCATACTCTTCTTTAACAGGTAAGCATTTATTTTTATTATAATCTTGGTCAATATGATGATTACAAATAATATCATACTCTTGAATAAAATAAGTACACCAGTGAGCTTTTTATCTTTATTTCATTTTGAGTTAATATAGTTTTGAATAGAATTTTGCCCTAAGTATAGCTTGTTATTTTTAGTTAACATTGTCTTCAGCATAATTTAACTCAAATCCAAGAAATTATTTCGTTTTATCATTCTATTCCTTAAAATATTTTTTCTTACTAGATACTTAATTAAACTGAGATTTTCATTTCTTTGAAAACTCTACTGCAAGAGATTTTATTATTGATTTATTCATTAGTACGTTGGAAATGATACTTTTCAAGAAACAACTGATTCATCCAACAACCATTCGCGTTTGGCCGATATCTAAACCGTGGGAATTTTACCAGTTAAAGATAACATTTTTTAATAGGGTCAGAGGGAATAAGTATTTAATACAAACCTCTTGCGTAGGTGTAACTTGATAAAAATAGATTAGTAAGCGATTCATTTTGTAAACGACTGTGCGACATGTAACAAAAATTTGGTGGTTCAAATTTCAATCCGTGTGTAGAAAAGAATTAATAAATATTATGTGTGTTGACTGCACAATTTTTTATGGACCTAATGGATAATATTTTGTTCTAGAAAATGAGTGGGAATAGAAGTCGTATTCTAGTAGACCTCGCTAGTAAGATTTGCGAAACAGATGAAGATAATGCCAGACATGAAAGTAGCGGTTTGTATACTCAACAATTATTTGTGACTAATAAAAGTGAAACCAATAATTTTCCCATAGTCAGTGATTCTGTCAACAAGTTTACTACTGATACAAATGAAAATCCTAAAATTGCTTCTCCTTTAGCTGAAAAACAATACGAACAATATTTTCATATGGCTGTTGATTTTGAAAACAAAGAAAACCAAAAAAGTCCAACTATCTATGAAACAACAGGTGCTGAAGATGAAAGAGGACCAACGTTTATAAATAATGACGTTACAATCAGTAGTGAGCGTGAAAAGGACAGTAGCAGCTCTTCGTCTTCCATATCAACCAGTTCCTCTAGTAGTTCAGTCTTTGATAACACCTCAGGCGACCCAAATTATTCTTCAAATAGTTCTTCGTCATCCTCTGATGATTCTTCTGATGAGGGGCCTCCTTTAATTTGGAACCAAAATTTAAGCAACAAAAGACGCTCTGTTAAAAACCCATGTCCCCCACCAGAAAATGTAAAAAAGCGAAAGAGAAAGATATCTCAGTGGCAAAAAAATGTTGCTAAAATGATGAGGAATAGTGGCCAAAGTTATGCTTCAATAAAAATCACGAAAAATGAAGATGGAACCAAAGATCGAGTATTAGTCAATCGTAAGGCTAGAATAATGCGACCCCCTTGCAATGCTGATAAATGTCGTTATAAATGTTCACTTAAGTTAGCAGATGAACAAAGACAGAAAATTTTCGACGATTACTGGAGTATGGCTGACCTTCAAAAACAAAGAATGTATATTGCATCTTGTACTACAACCATAAAACCAAGATACCGGTATACAAGTTCGGTTAAAAAAATACGTGGTCTTAATAACGCATTTTTTTTCACATACGCAGGAGAAAAAATTCGTGTTTGCAAGTCCTTCTTCATGGCAACCCTTTGCATTAACTCTCAAGTAATTGAAACCGTTTTACGCAAACAAAATAATGACGTAAATGGAATTATACAGGCAGATAATCGAGGCAGACACCAAAAACATAGCAGTGTTCCTGAGGAGTTAAAAGAAGAAGTGCGTAATCATATCCGATCTATTCCTCGAATGGAGAGCCACTACTGCCGATCTCAATCAAAGAAAGAATACATTGAAGGAGGAAAAACTATTGCCGACCTCCACAGAGATTATGAGCAGCATTGCAAAGAACTCGAGAAGCCGAGCGTAAATTATTTGATGTACTCCAATATATTCAAGGGAGAGTTTAATTTATCTTTTTTTATTCCAAAAAAAGATAAGTGTGATTTTTGCCAGGGTTTTATTAATGCCTCCGAGTTAGAAAAACAAGAACTTCAGGAACAGTACAACAACCATATTGAAGACAAAGAACTGTCAAGAAAAGAGAAGGACATAGATAAACATTCTCCAGATAAAATTGTCGCTGTTTATGATATGCAGGCAGCATTGCCATGCCCGCAAGGGGACTCGTCTTCTTTTTATTATGTATCAAAACTAAGTGTGTATAATTTAACATTGTACGAGCTTAAAAGCACGGAAGCAATGTGCTTTATGTGGCATGAAGGTCTAGCTCACAGAGGCGCAAATGAAGTGGGTTCGTGCGTTTGGGCTTATTTGCAGTCTGTGAACGCAAAAAATACTGAAATGGTAGATGTTGTATTTTATACTGACAACTGTTTCGGTCAAAATAAGAACCGCTTCGTATTTGCTTTATACATACATGCTGTTTCTGTTCTAGAAAATATTAGGTCCATCACCCATAAATTTTTAATTAGTGGTCACACTCAGAACGAGGGAGACCATGTCCATTCTATTATAGAACGTTCAATTACTAAATTTAAAAAATTTTCTCCAATTTACGTACCAGATCAATATGTAACATTGGTTAGACAAGCAAAGAAGAATGGAAATCCATTCACCGTACATGAAATGTGTTATGAGAATTTTTTTGATCTGAAACAACTCTCAAGTGATATGGGGATGAAGGATTCTTTTAAAACGGAAGAAGGTGATTCAGTCCCTCTCTCAGGAATATGCATATTAAAAGTTACGAAAGAAAATCCTAGTCATTTGATGTATAAAATGTCATACAAACAAGAGGAATTTAATTCCTTAAACGTTCTTCAAAGCAAACGACGAGTTCCATCACCACGTGATGTTACTCTTAAACAAGCTTATAGGAAAAAGGTAGGAATAAATGAAAAAAAGAAAGCTGGCTTGCTCTCTCTCTTTGCAAAGAAAAAAAATGTAGCGGTAATGCCACAATACTATAGGGATTTTTACGCTAACTTGTAGAAACTTTAATTTTTTTAATGGAAGGCTAAGCTTTTTATGTTTTTATACTGATATTGTACTACAGCTGCTATTTTATCATTCGTTTGTTGTTTATACTCAAATAAAACTTTTAAACTGTTCCATTTTATTGTCCCTAATAAACTAATAATTGTAAAACAACACAAGATATTTATATAGAAAACTATTATAACTCAAAATGGGGATGAAAAATATGGGTTGGGGCTGGTATATGGATCGGATGAAAAACTTATATTGTCAGTTACTACTGTAAGCCTTAATTATTATGATCAAAAGGATATTTAGTAATGTATTGCTTAAGTTATTCGATCTCGAAACCCATCTCAATCTTTAATCGCCATTTCTGAAAATTTAATGTTTTTGAAATATCATACTATTCTTCCCAATCAACGATATATATATATATATATATATATATATATATATATATATATATATATTAGTCTCTTTCGTTTATTGATGAACACTGTTTCTTAGGGTGTATCATAATAAATACTCAAATAATGAATTTTTGAAATTCAAACTATTAAGGTGATAAAAAGTTGCCACTTACATTACTCTTTCAGGGAAAAAAAGTTTTGTTTTAATTAAAACATATTTAGGTCCCCCGGAATCGACTTAAACTTTAGAATTTTTTCTCAAAAACACGATTTTTCATCTTTTTTTTTATTGAAAATTTAATTTTATATTTTTATTTTCAACTTAAAAAATATTAAGTACGTGATAACAGTGAACAATAAAAATTAGGATAATATCTGTAACTAAGCATAAAGTCACCCAGAATCTTTATGAAAATCTCAATTGTAACAACGAAAAATAAATATCTTCTCTTTATTATGATTAGGTGTTAAACCTGTTTGTTGCTTCTACTTAGGTTAGTAGGATTATTAGTATTTTATAACACAATTAATGAACAATAAATTACATATTTACTTATATAAACTTTAGGATATTTTATGTTAAAACAATAAAAGACTGTTTTTGAGGTACGAAATTTATTAAAGAAATAAAAAAGTTTACTTAAAGATTGCAGATAAAAAGTTAACAAAGAAAAACTTTAAAATATTTCTTTATTTCATCTTGAAGGATGTTGGCTAAACAAATTCAGTTAGCCTTCAAAGCCACAGGTATTGTGATACTTCTTCGATCTAGAACCAAGGGAATACTGGTTCCAGTATTCGTTGCCGTACCATCACATCCAAGCGCTTTAATATTTGAGTTATCAATGGAGTTATCACTCATGTAACTTAATATTGATGATACTATATCTTTCCCAGATCCACTGTTTGGAGTTACATGACCGAAATATGCTGAACCTGGTTCCTTGACCAAAGATATGTGTTCTTCTTGTATGGTTTTACGGACAGATTTCCCAAGTACAATTTCTTTGATTATGGTTTCATCCTTCCTACCATCAAAGTAAAGAGCAATTATTTCATTTGTGCGAGTTGAACTAATACTTCGGCGGTACTTTAACCTTTCACGAAAAATCTTGAACTTGTCAATAACTGCGGCTTGGTTTTCTGGTGATATGAGATTCAAAGAGCACTTGCTAGTTGAGCACCTGCTCTGTTTGAAATGCCTCTGCGATCACATGCCCTAGAAAACAATGATAGATCCACTGGCAGGCCTTGTTTTACTTTCACGCTTGGAATTTCAATTTTGTTTCTTAGATGAGTTATTTTAGAACCTTGAACTTTTTCATCAGGCCTACTTGATTCTTCTTCCATGGATTCATCATCAGAGTCACTACTAAGAATATCCACATTTATTAAATCAGGTGGAGTAGTTAGTTTCACATTCCTACTTTATTTATATTGCAGGGACTTTTCCTTTCGTTTGTTTCGTTTTTCAATTTTTTTAGTCTCTGCTTGGTCAATACCTCCGATAATCATCATACTCAAGTTCCATTGGTCTGTCAAGAATGTATGTTCTAATTTTGGTACTTTTCTTGGAGCTAGGTACAAACATTTGTCTAGTTCACTATATTTGCATGAACAAATATCAAAAAGACTATTATCAATGTCAGATCTAAACGTTTCAACTGCAACTATAAAACTCTTGGCATTTTTTGTATTACAACCTGAAGATTTGTTAATCTTTTCACACCTCTCATGCAATTGTAAAATCATAAAAACAATATTGTTAGTAGATGAAACAGGTATTGATGATTTTTTCCAAATTTGCTCTAACTTATGTGTCACCGCATTGCAATTAAATTTTTTTTTTTTGGTTGGTAGCATCCTTCAGATTTCAACTGATTTCTCACCCATTCAAAATACATCAGCACGTCACTTTTAGTAGGTAAAACATTAATATTACTAATGTCAAGAGGTTGTCCGACTATAGGAGCTTCAGTGCATTTCCTCGTTGTTATAGTGTTTGTCTTTTTACTCATGATAGAAAAACAACAAAACCACACGGAATTCACAAGTCATAAACCACACACACTAAACAAAACACACTGAAATACATGTAATAACGCGCAAACCACGTGTTGTCAAATTGAACGGTGGAGTCAGACTAACAGAAACAAAGGGTGTGAGTGAGTAGTGGAGGGGAGCCAGACGCCAGACATCCGGTGACTCACAAGTCAGTGCCAGCTGCCCGTCTCCAATATCAACTTCTGCTTAGCTGACGGACTTAAGTTTGATATTTGAGTTATCAATGGAGTTATCACTCATGTAACTTTATATTGATGATACTATATCTTTACCAGATCCACTGTTTGGAGTTACATGACCGAAATATGCTGAACCTGGTTCCTTGACCAAAGATATGTGTTCTTCTTGTATGGCATTCTCCATTGCATTAAAATACAGCACTGTAATGATTGTATTGGAATTTTTTTTACTATTTCTGATTCATGTCAAACTTGAATTAAATATGAAAATTGTGATATATTTAGGGTAATTCCGGGTTACCTAAATAATTTAACTCAGAACCAAAATGTTTACTATGGATAAATTAAATGTAAAAATACACATTTTTTAAGTCGATTACATCATTTGTAATTTATAAACTGTGTAAATTATTTTTTCAAAAACGTATTTTTTTACAAAAAATTATAAACTTTTTGTGCATTCGGGGAGACTTTATTATTGTTGGAATTCAAACAGATTTTTTTTGGTAGATCTACGATGGTAGTAACAACTTTTTATCAACTTGAAAAATTAAATAGTAAAAAAACAATTTTGTGATACACCCTACTGTTTATATGCCATTGCTTTTCTTACTAATTATTCAAGATATATGTATATTATAAGATTATCATTCTGCGAGCTGTTGTTTCCCTTAAGTTATTCGCCATCACTTGTATTTTTCGCCAATAACTTTTTTTATGTCGTTTTTGAATTTACCCAATATTTTTTATTTAAAATTTATGTTTTGGTCTTAATATGATCACAATATTATTTGTGTACTTTTTTGTGTTTTACCTACAGTTTGTTACCTTTATTTATAAGTTAGCATCTTTCTTTAAAACGAAGTTTTCAATATGAAATTGAGCCTGACACTATTATGTATGGCATTTATGTTTTGGGCTTCTGATCTGTTTTTAATAGATGTTTGACATTTGGAATTTGTAAATTATTTATGAAAATGGTAATTTTATTTATGCAAGTTGTCCTTATTTCAGAGTTTGTCAACTTAACAGATTAGGTTTTTTTATTTATTTGTTCAGCCGTTTCGATTTTCAGTCCGAAACTAGTTTAACAGAAAGAATTCAAAACTCAAAGTGGCTATTACAATTGGTGCTTTTTGACCAAAATTATCAGTGAACTTATCTGGCTTCGATCTAGCAGGTCAATAGCCTTATTGTGAGTAGAAAATTATGAGGGTGTTGTACCCTGAGGTCGATCTGATTTGTAGTGTTTGTAGTGTGTGTATATGTATTATGTGTTTATGTATTGTATATAATTCCAAATCCAAACTAGGTAAAAATAAAATTATCCAGGCTTTGGCCAAGCTTTTCACCGAATGCATCTACCAAGGAAAAACTCCTTCTCAATGAAATAATGCAATTATTAATTTATTACACAAACAAGGAGACATTACAGATTTAAAAAACTACTTTTCTATTAGTTTTCTTTCATACATATACAAACTTTTCACAAAAATTATCAAAAAATGACTAGACGCTAAACTGGACTTATATCAGCCTAGACAACAAGCTGGATTTAGTACGGAATACAGCACTAACGACTATTTCCTCTTTTACGGCATTACAGCCCAAATTGAGCCTTTGCCTCGTTTATTTTTTGCCTCTACACTTGCTTGTCTTTGGCTGATCTTCTCCATACACGGACTCCTAAAACGGCTTGTGCTTCGCTGTTTACTATGTCTTTCCAGCGCTTTCTTGGCTTTCCAAGGAATCTCTTTCTCTGCATTCTAGCATTCAGTGCTCTTTTTGATAGCTTATACTCTCCCATTCTTATCACATGTCAGGCCTATTCCGCCCATTGCAATCTTTGTATTCTAATGATGTCTGGCAGTGGTACTTTCCTATAAAATTGATAAAGGTCGTTGTTATATCGACTTCCGAAGATTCCGTTTTTCCTCACAGGTCCTAGTATTCTCCTCAGTACTTTCCTTTCGAATGTATTGAGTTTGCTTTTAATGTTTCTTTCAGGACCCATGCTTCACTGCCATAGCATGCTATTGGCCGAATTAAGGTATTGTAAATTCTCATCTTAAGCTTTCATTCATAAGCTCTGCTTGCCTGCGTTATTATCTTTTGTACTTCTTCATATTTTATATGCATATATTTCTACTTCCAGGCATCATTATTTTTGTTTTTTCTGTGTTAATTTCCAGACCTAGCATTTTTGCTTGCGTTTTTAACTCTGCCTGTTGCCTGTGCTCCTGTCGATGTTCTACTCATAATATTAATATCATTGGCATTAGCGGTCAGTTGAACCATTAGTTGGTCAGTTCGGTTGGTCAGTAGGTTATCCAGTTTGCATTTACCTAACCGCATACTCCAGTTCCAGGTAACACAAAGTTGGGGCCAGCCCATCTCCCTGCTTTAATCCCTGCGAAATTTTGAAATAGTCTGTTGGGTGGTTTTGTATTTTTACACATGCCTGAGTTTCATCTATTGTGGCTTTAATAGTCTAATTAGCTTGTGTGGCATAGCCAATTCATCAAATATATTGTAGAGTTTGTTCCTTTTGTTTGAGTCTTATGCCTGTTTGAAATCTACAAACACATTGTAAACATCAATTTCATGTTCCCATGATTTACTTAAGATCTGTTTGACTGTAAATATTGATCCAGTGATGATCTTTCCCATCGGTAGCCCGTCTGATACTCTACAATAATATTTTCTGCTAATGGTTCGAGCTGCTGGTTTATAGTATACGTGAGGACTTTAGATGCTGTAGATAGTAGAGAAATTCCACGGTAGTTTTTGCACTGGAGTTTGTCTCTTTTTTTATAGATCGGGCATACTATACTTTTCTTCTAGTCCTCAGGTATTTTCTCTTCTTGCCATATGTCTTTGATGAGCGCGTGGATGTGACTTGCTAGCTGGTCTCCACCTACCTTATACAATTTTACTGGTATTTCGTAAACTTCCGGGGATTTATTGATTTTCTGGGCCTTAATAGCTTCAAGTACTTCCTTTATGGTTGTAGCTTCTACTCCATTCTCTACTTCATTATCTTCTACGTAGTTCGTACCCATTCATGTCTACTTGTGTACCAAGTAGGTTCAAAAATAATGCTTTCAGGTTTCTGTGACTTTCTGTTGGTCACTGATTATTTGCTCACTTTCATCTTTACATAGACTCGTTTTTTAGGTTTATACCCACCTTTTAATCTTTTTTATGTATTCGTAAGACCCTCTTATTTCGTTGTTTTTAAAATTTTCTTTCATTTTTCTATTTGTCCATTTTCATAGGCTTTTTTGTATTTTTGCATATCTTGTCTGCTTTCCGTCTTGGGACTTTAAATTATGTTCGTATTACCCGTGTTCTTTTTGTTATATAAATTTTGTGTGCTTTCTTCCATTCCTCTACTGCTTGTCTGCACTCGTCATCGAACTATGCTCCTCTTCTCGCCTTTTTCTTGTTTTCCAGTGTTTACCATCACCATAGATTATACCGACCATATATTAGTGATCAAGAATCTGATAAAGAAGTCTACAGAATACAATAAACCATTGGTACTGATATTTGTCGACTACGAGAAAGCATTAGATACCATAAGCCATCAGAAAATAAAAGCATTGACAGCTCTCTGAGAGACCGAATTCCAAACGAATAAATACGTCATAGAACAAAAACAACAGACGCTATCGAAAAAATCGCATCGGTCAAATGGAATTGGGCAGGAGGTCGCTAGATTACCGGATAGCCGATGGACAAAACGTATTTTAGTGTGGAGACCAAGGCAAGAAGAAATACGGAGCAGAGGACGCCCACCAACTAGATCAACTGACGACCTGAAGCGCATTAGCAATAACTGGATGCATGATGATGATGATTGCTTAATTCTGCAGCCTTAATTTTGTTTAGTATATTAATGTCTTTTGGGAATTTTGATAAATGCTTAATTTTAGAATTTTCTCCTAAGATTTTAACCTGAATTGCGTTGTTTAGGAAAATTATTGATAACCTCAGATACGCCGATTACACCGCAATAACGGCAGAGAGTCTAGAAGATCTTCAAACCCTGTTGAATGCAGTACACAACGAATGCACTGAAAAGGGCTTAACAATCAACGCAAAAACAACAAAATAGATGGTGGTCGAAAAAATTAATATCGAAGACTCAGTACTAAGATTAGATAACAAAATCCTAGAAAGAGTGGAACACTTTAGATATCTGGTTAGCTGGATGGACTGCAGGGTTGAAAGTGACGAGGAAATTTCGACCAGAATAGAACTCGCACGGAAAAACTTTAATAACTGGCGTTCTGTATTATGCAGTAGAAGTCTGTCGTTGACCACACGTCTAAGACGCCTTTCAGACGAGGATACTGTATGCGAGATACAGAATTTGTGTCTGAAAGCGGTCTTTAACGTAATGTTTCTTCTGTATCTGGTATACGCATTCGGTATCTCGCATAATTTATCCGTCGCGCGTCCGTCCGTTAAGGATATTGCTTTTATTATTCTACGGGTGTAGTTATCTAATAATATCGTAAATAATCTAATAATATCATATGACTGTATCATATGCTTTTGTAATAGATGATTATTGTAATAGTTTTCAGTTTGTTTGCAAAAGATTCAAAAGTTTCAGAGTATAAATCATTAAGATTATCAGTAGTAGTTCGATTTTGTCGAAAACTGCTCTCTTCGTTAACCAGGTGATTATATTCTAATATCCATAGCAACCTTTTATTAATTTTTTTTCATGACTTTACATATTAGATTGGTGAGTAAGATAGGTCGGTATGAGGAACTTTTAGTCCGTTCATTGCTTGGTTTAATATTAGTTATACGCATTGACTTGTCCAGGAGGTTGAAAAGATATTATTTAACCACACTTAGTTAAAAATTTTAAAGAACACACTTAGTTTGGCAGTTTTTCCAAAAATAGTAATCGTATATTATCAGGTCCAACAGCAGAGTTTTTTTGTCATATTAAGTACAAAGTTAATTTTATCTATAGTTAAAAGTGTACTGAAAGGATTTTTACCGCTTATGTAAAAATGTTGACTAAAAGTTTGATTTTATTTATATCTGTGTTTTCTAAACTACCTTCTAGTGATTTTATGTTAGACTATCATAGTCTGTCCCATGTAAAGAGGGTAGAGAATACTAGTTAAGCGCGATTGAAATATTTATCTCGCAAATCGATAGATCTTATGCCGATATTTTACCAGTATGTACATTAAGTTTGGTTGGTCATCCATCAATAATAATGTTTAAATTTTCTGTTGTTAACATATTTTTGATTTGTCTGCATTTGATATTAAATTTTTTAAACCCCACATTGGGTTGTGACTATTAAAATTCCCTATTATTAGCCTGGGAACAATTATTTGTGAATTTGTGAGATAAGTGTTTTGAAGTCGGTCAAGATGATGAGTGCCTTTATATAACATTTTAATATTTATCTTTTTCAGAAACATGGTACTACCTCAAAACCTTTAAAAGCTGTTCGACTGGACGTGGCAGAGCAAGAGAAAATTGCCAAAACCGGCCTCGAGATGAAATTAGCAACTACAGAAATGGACGCCGAGACTGACAAGTGGCAAGAAAATAATAGTAGTGCACAGTTAGAGGTAAATGCTTAAATACGTTAAAATTTATGTTGTGTATTCAACAAATAAAATTGTAATTGGATTATCCATTATAGGTTATGTTTTACAAGCAATATTTGTACCTGACTATAAGACAAAAGTTCGAGCAAAAAAAAAAGAGTGATCAACCAATATCCTCTGTAGGAGGGTTTCCCAAATTCATTTGTAATGTGACGCCATTGGGACTTTGCCATTCTTTTTACTACGCCCCTTAACATAGCTACCAAAAATTCTTACCAATTTTAGTACTTACTAGCCTCGTAACAGTTTTTCAGTAAAATTAAAACTTTAAATGTTGAAGTGCTGATGGCAATATATTTATGAGAAACTAAACTTTAAAAGTCAAAATGTTTGTCCTTTTCGTATTGAAAATTTAGATTGGAATCCTAGGACACTTTTGGTAGTTGTTCTTTTTCCTCTGTTGAAAGTGTCGATGGTGGAGGCAACTGAAAAGTTTTAATCGGCATATTGGTCCAGACTAGGGGAACATATTTTTTGAAGTGTCTACTTAATAATAGCCACTGCTGTGTATATATCATTTTTAAGGAGGGATTGAGGACTTCTAGTTCTAGAAAAAAATATAAGGGTTAGTGGGATAAATGGGTTTGGCACTATTTTATACAAAGAGCACCAATGCTTAGCGTACGCTTATGATGTGATTCTCATTGCAAAAAATGGAAAAGAACTGGCAAGTATAGCAAAAACTGATTTGGAAAAGCTTTAAAATGGAATTGAGTCAATATTGATAAATCCAAGTACATGGAAATATCAAGCAAAGAGGAATTAGCACCAGGGGCTCCTTGAAATTGGGGTGGAGTATGGATCAGTTGTAGAATTCTTAAATGTAGATGAATGTATGTACTTAGGTACCCTTATTGGTCAGACATGCAAGAAAGAAACTGAAATCAACCTGGGACTGACCAAGAGCAATAGATATGCTAGGTCATGAACCAAATCATTAAGGCCCAAGATCTATCTTGTAATACAAAAATTATCGTATACAAACTATAATTAGACCCACAATGCCATACGCTTCAGAGCCATGGACTATGAAAAAAACCATATACAACAGATTGGATGCATGGAAAAGAAATATATTTCGCAGAATTGTTTAGTGAAAAAGTAGTAGCGGAGAATGGAGAAGACTAACTAATGTAGAAGTATACAAACTGTATGCTAATGATACAAGAAAAAAAAAATAGTAAAAAACGTATACTAGAATGGCTCGAACATCTAGAAAGAATGCAACATACCAGACAGGTTAAGAATATTGGGTGATGTAGTGATGGAAGATGTCAGAGAGTTGTGAATTAGAGATGGAAAGCGGACAGCTAAGAACAGAAAACGATGGAAATTATCAATCCAGCTACGGACATAAAAGGCATGTTAACGCTTAACCTTTTTTTTGTAACTTAAGATCTCGAACTTCCGTTAAGAACTCGAACTTCATTTGATTACATGAAATCAACTTTAGCTTGATAATATCCGTCAGATAAATCATAGCATGATTCGCTTTAAATAATAATAATTTATTTATTACAAAAAATGTTTTATTAAAAAATGAATAATGTTGAAAATTTTCAACAATCGACTGAATAAAATAGACACTATGTCATACGTAAGGAATAATACGAGGAAAATAATAATACCATACTTAAGAGGATTATCAGAAAAACTAAAAAATATTAAAAACTAAATTAAACCTTTTAACAACATTCAAAACAACAAAAACATTGGTAGCTACTTTATCTAAAATTGAACCTAACAATGAACAAGAAAGAAAAAAAAAATCGTATTTATAAAATACCTTATAAATGTGATCATTTTTATTTAGGTGAATCATCAAGACCATTAAATGTTAGAATAAGTGAACATCAATCTTGTATTTAAAATGGAGAATTTGATAGTCTTGAAAATTATAGTGGAAGTGAGGATTTTCTAGGGTACATTGAAATAACAAACGCCATGTTTCGTTCGATTGCAATGACTTCTGCTTTATTTCAATAATCAATATTGGCAACACGCCATACATCGAGTGTTTACAAAAGTTATACAAAGATGGCGCTACATGTATTAAAATACCTTTTTTTTATGCATCACAACACCTTCACTTACCAAAAAAATATCTAAACTTTTAAACCCAAACCCAGCCTAAATTTAGAATATTTTTAACATTTTTCAACCCTTTAGTAAGGATGTCAGCCAACATTTCATCAGTACTCAAATACTTCAACTCAATAACATTATTTTGGATAGCCTCTCTGATTAAATGGTGGCGAATGTCAATATGTTTTGTTTTCTCATGGAATACTTAATTTATGCACAACTTCTGAGCCCCTTGATTGTCATTATACAAAACAACTGAATCCAGTCTTCCTTGAATTTTCGACAACAAATTCCTCAAGTAAATGCCTTCCTTAGCAACCTCCCCTAAAGCAACATACTACGCTTCAGTGCTAGAAAGAGCCACTGATTTGTGTTAAACGCTCTTCCAAGAAATCGCACCACCCGAAAGTTTAAAAACAAAACCTGTGTTAGATATTCTATCTAACTTATTTAAGGCCCAATCAGCATCAACAAACCCTGTTAAATTCAAAATAAGTCAAACACATGTCTTTAGTCCCCTTCAAATACCTCAATATCTTTTTAGCACATTTCCAGTGATACTCATTATGACTTATTAAATTGACTCATCATGTATATGATGAGTGATGTATCCATTAAAAGGAGAAAGTTGGAATATCTCGGACATATAATGAGAAACAGCACTAAATACAGATTACTGAAGATAATCCTACAGGGTAAAGTATTCGGAAAGCGAGGAATTGGGAGAAGGAGAATATCATGGTTGAAGAACCTGAGGAAATGGTTCTCCACAACAACAACGAATTTATTTAAAGCAGCAGTTAATAAAATAATTATAGCCAGAATGATTGCCAATATTCGGAACGAATAGGCACTGAAAGAAAAAGAAATTGACTCAAGAAACTTACAATATATGCAATATCTGGTCTTGTCAAAACTGCTAAAAACATTAGATTACCAATTAATTTTTGATATAAAAGATTTTCAACTTGTTCTGAGCAATTACTTTCCGTAAAATCAAAATTATCTATTGGTGAGCTGACAACATTACACTCCTCCATATTAAACTTTCTTAATAACTGATCAATATATGCACTCTGGTCTAATCTTATAGTATCTTTATCCCTATGAATCTTCATAAAAAAAAACAATTTTAGATGACCTCATTAATTTTAAATTTTGAACATAATTCTGCCTTTAATAAATCAGTTTGGACCTTATTATTACTGAAAACTATAAAATCATCAACATATAGAACCACTACAATTAAACTCTTATCAATTTTTTTAATATAGACACATGACTCATAATCTGATTTATTAAATGCTAGTCTAATCAAAATTTCATTCACTTTTTGATACCAGGCTTGAGAAGACTGCTTTAATCCATAAATGGCCTTTTTTAAATGACAAACTTTATTTTAATTACCTTTAAGAACATAACATTCTGTTTGACGCATGAACACTGTTTCTTGCAAGTCACCATTTAAAAAAGCTGTCTTCACGTCCAAGTGAATAACATCTAAATCTAACTTTACAGATTAGGCTAATAACAATCGTAAACATAAATACCTTATTACAGGAGAAAACGTCTCCTCATCCACACCTTCACGTTGAGTGTACCCTTTAGCCACTAAACGAGTCCGATAACACACCTGATCATCACAATCAACTTTGGTTTTGAAAACCCACTTCCACTCAACCAAAGTTCCACTTTTTGGAGTATCGACCAACTCCCATGCCTAATTTTCTGCAAAAGATAGCATCTCTTCATCCATGGCCCTCTTACATCTGGCCGAGTCTGGTCTGAATAGAGCTTCTGACACACTGGATGGGATATCTTACAGATCTACTTCCTGCTTCTTATGACATTGAAATGTCACATAGTCTTTGAAGACCTTAGGCTTCTTGGTTCTGTCGGATCGTCTTGGTCTACTTGGTATTTCTGGTGTGATCACTTTGTCTGAATATCTGAGTCATTTGAATAATCTCCGAGGTCATCATCCAAAACATAATGGTATTCTTCCACATTTGACAGTCTATCTGGGAATTTACCTTGGTCTGGATCGCCCACTTGAGGTAATACCTCTGACACTGCCATATCATTGCTTGGTGATCCTAAGAAATCAAAGTTTTTCAGCAACTTTGGTTTTTCATTAATGACCACATCTCTACTGGTAATTACACTCTTCTTAATGGGATCATAGAGCCTATACTCCTTCACATTTTGACCATAACCAACCAAGAACATCTTCTCTGCCTTTTTGTCGAACTTTTGCCTTTTTTCTTTGGGTATATGAACCAATTCCTCACTACCAAAGATTCGAACATGACTCACATCTGGCTTTTTACTATAGAAGAGTTCATATGGTGTTCTACCTTCAAGACCTCTGACCACTGACCTGTTCCTTAAGTATGCAGCAGTATTGATGGCTTCAGCCTAAAACTGCTTAGGAAAATCTGAATCGAATAGTAAGCACCTCGCCTTCTCCACCAGAGTACGGTTCATTCTCTCCGAAGTACCATTCTGCTTTGGGGTGTAATGATTTGTTTTTTGATGTGTTATACCATTACTATTTAAAAAGGATTCAAAGTCAGCACTACAAAATTCTCCTCCATTGTCAGACCTTAAACATTTGATTTTGTGCCCTTTTTGGTTCTCAATTGGCAATTTAAATTCCTTAAGCTTATCTAGAGCTTCACTTTTGTATTTTAAAAATAAACAAAAACCATCTTATTTAAGTCATCTTCAAGAACCAAAAAATGTCTAGATCCGCCGATGGACATCATCTCCATGGGACCACACAAATCATTATGCACAACCTCGAGCAATTGTGCAGCACTATTTCCACTACTCTTGAATGGCAACCGAGTCTGCTTTTCCTTACAGCACACTTGACACAGATTATGCAAACTTGCCCGCCCTTTATAGTTCAAGCCCTCAACTGCTCCGTCCCTCATTAGACCCAAATCTCTAAAGTTGATGTGACCAAAACGTCTATGCCACAAATCACAACAGTTCTGAGCATACAAAGAAAACGCCACTGACTGAGACTTGACAAAATAAAGTCTATAAACTTGAATAATTAAATCAGCTTTAGCAACACTTGTACCTTTACTATTAAAAATCTCACAACCCTTCTGGTTAAAACCAATCTTGTTACAATTTAAAATCAACTGGCTCACTGACAGTAAATTGCTTGTAATATTGGGTACACAATGAACATTTTTAACTACAATGTCGAAGTTTTTATTGCTACTTACTGTACTTCTCCAGCACACAACACTGGCATTTTTTCATTGTTGGCTACTAAAATTTCTATGGAGGTCAGAAATCTCATCTTCACTTATTTTTCTGACCTCCGATAGGTACTTGTTTTGTTTAAATATGATTTTGCCGTACCTATCGACCGCTTTATCCCCCCTTTAACCTTTACCTCAAATTCTATATATCGGTGGTAGGTGAAGAGCTGATCGTCGAGTACATCCCACCCGTACACCTTCCTGGATAGCCCTTCGCTCGCGAATGTGATGTCAATGTGAGATTAGCAGGCCCCCCGTAGGAAGGTTGGCTTTTTGTTGTTTAGCACTTGGAGGCCAGCCTGGGCTATCCATTCATTCCAGAGCTCCCCCTTTTTGTCGTTTATGGTGGAACCCCATTGTCTGGACTTTGAATTTATGTCACCGGCGATCAGTATTTTTTTTTTCGTTTATAGCGGCACCCATTATTTCATTAACGATTGTTTCGTATTTCATCATAGGGCTGTTTGGAGATACATTGCATGCCAGAAGGCTGAAATTCCTCAACCTAATGAGTAAATAATTTTCTCCCCTGACAATGCTCTGCACTCCGACATCCCTATTTTTAATGAGCACCGCTACATTTTTCCCTCCGTCTTGAATCCACCCACCGCCTGTCGTTATCTTTTTGTTAGGTTCGGGTACGATGAGCAGATCTATGTTTAGCTTGCAGGCTTTTGCGTAGATGAGGTCGTGAGCTCGGCGTGCCCTGCCTACGTTCACCTGCAAAATCCTTATACCAGGTTGATCTTTGGGGTTCACTATGGTTCAGTTCCCTGAGGTCGCTTCCGCAGTGGATTCGCGTCTTATAATAAAATTAAAATTCTTATAGACTAGGATCAAATAATAAATAAGTATAGATAAAATCAGTGTATAAATAAAAGTTTTATAAATATATGTATAAATATATGTATAATAAAGAAATGTGTGTATATATAAAAATTTTAAATAAATAACGTATATGAATATGTAAATATAATAGATTGCATTTAATAAATAACGTAGGTACAATATTAGAATACTTGGATGCCTTTATCCATAAAAAGCTTAGAGAGATGGCTTTCTGTCCCGCCGGTGAGCTGTATAGGGGCCCACTCGCGTTCTCCAGGGAGCCACCTCTCGCTTTTTTGCTTTTCTTGTTACATTTACCCACCCTTTAGGGGTTCCCTGCCCCCTCCCTTTTTTTTACATCTTTAAAGAGGTCAACTATTCTTTCCATCCCATTCTTTCTCCGACACATTCATCCAGAAAACCACACCCACACGAACCACCAAGGACTTTCAACCCCCTGCCTTAGCGAGGCTGCCATCTCTCTCGCGTCGTCTGTTTCTTACTCACTCTTAGTTCGGCCTGCGACAGTCCGAACCCTACCAAGGTGCTACTCGCTGTCTTAAAATTCTCTTGCGAGTTCCCTCTCTTCTCGTTCTTTTGAGGAGAGCAGCTCCCTGACAAATTTGTGGATCCGTGTCCACCACCACTTATCCCTCATCATTTTCTCCACCATTTCTCTCACGGAATCAAACATTCTGCAGTTACACTCTCTTACAAACTTCTCTCTTTCATCCGCCCAACGCTCACACTCCAACATCGTGTGTGTCACAGTGTCCGAGAAACCACAGTAAAGGCACTGATCGGACTGAGCCCTCCTAAACCTGAAAAGGTAGCTGCGGAAGCAGCCATGGCCTGTGAGCATTTGCGTTAGATAGTAATCCAGCTGCCTATGCCCACAGTCCACCCAGCTTCGAATTCGGATTAGTGACTTCGTCCACTCCGCCACATCACGTGTTGCCTCCCACTCTTGTTGCCACTGTCCGATTGAAACTAATCTCTTGGCCAGTCTTATCTCATTCATTTCTCGCTCTTCAATGTTTCGTCCCCTACGACTGCAAATCCTTGCCCTTTCACCTGTCAGCACATGTAAAGGAACACAGCCGGTGATAACACACAGAGCGGCAGCTGACACAGTCCTGTAGGCACATGCTACCCGCAGCAGACTAGTTCTGTCCACGCGTACTATGAGCCTCTTGTAAGTTGGTATTTCTACCGCGTCACTCCAGACTGGGGCCGCGTAGAGGACGACAGACTGCACAACACCGTGGAGCACCCTTCTCCTTTCGGATTTGGGACCACCGATATTAGGCATTATCCTCCCCAGCGCAGCCATTCTCTGAACAGCTCTGCGGGTCACCCCCCTCAAATGTTCCCCCCAGCTCCCACTCTGGTGGAGAGTAACTCCCAAATACTTAACGTACTTTTTGGGCGTCACTCTCGCTCCCGCGCACTCAAATTCCACCCTATCTCTATTTCTGTAGCCTCTGAGTACTACAGCCTCCGTCTTATCTTCCGCGAGAGAAAGATCATGCTCACTCATCCAATCCTCAACTAGAACACACGCACGCGTAATCCGAAGCAAGAGTTCCTCCCTGTCCCGTGCAGCCACCAGCATAGCAAGGTCGTCCGCGAATGCAAAGGGGGTCACACCCTCCCCATATTCGCAATTTAAGACCCCGTCATATGCCAGGTTCCACAGCGTCGGACCCAGGACGGAGCCCTGCGGGACTCCAGCCGTTACATCCACCATCACACCATTTTCCACCACAATCTTCCTCTCGGAAAGATAATCAGCGACCACATTCCTCAGATACCCAGGACAGTTCCTTGCTTCCAAAGAGCTCATTACGTGACCCCACTGCAATGTATTAAAAGCATTTTGGACGTCAAAGAGAACTAGGATGACCCATCGATGATCGGTCACCGCATCCACTGTACTTTTACCCTTGCAGAAACCGTATTGTCTCGTAGACAGGCCTCCAGACATCACAATCACCTCCTCGATACGGGAACGTAACATTCTCTCATATAGCTTTCCGATACAAGGAAGAAGGCAAATAGGACGATATTTTCCTGCCTTGAATTTAGGCAGGAGCACGAGCCTCGAGATTTTCCAGGGATCCGGAAAGGACTGCGCGACAAGAAGAGCATTTATGTGTTTCAGCAGCCACGTGGGCTCCAAACGGCCAAGATGTATAACCTCCTCAGGTGGGACACCATCCAGACCGGGAGCCCTACCAGACTTAAGGGAACTCACCGTCACAGCCAGTTCATCCAAAGTAAAGGGAATCCCACACTCAGCCTCGACGTCTCTCCGCACACCATGCCACGGTCCTTGTGGAAACAGTTCGGTGACTATGTCCAGCTTCTGGTCCAATGGCATGCCATACGGAGCACAGGCGTCGAAATGCTTCATTGCAATCTTATACCCTTCACCCCAGATGTCCTCGTCCAGCTTGTCACACAGTAGCCTCCAGTGTCTCTTCTTCTCGGCTCGGATCCTCCTATTCAACTCCTTCTTCTTCGCACGGTAAGACGTATCCACACGTTCCACCTCTTCCGCGCTCCGACGTATTCTCGCCCTTGTCAAGTGCCGACGAAGGGCCACGCACTCTCTTCTCAGTTGCTCTATCTCGACACACCACCAGTAAGGCATTCTACCCGTACGCTCAGTCCCAATTTTACTCATATTCATCGCGGCTTTCATAACCTACTCGAGGCCTTCCACCGAAGGTGTAAGACGTCGGGCCCCATGTACCTCCCATCTAATACTCTCATCATATACACTCCAATCTACCTGATATCTTCGGCATCCCGACAGGCAAGGTTTGGGTCTACCCCCAACGTCCCCCGTCTTGCCAATCGAAAAGCCGATGAATTGGTGCTCCGTGCCGGTATACTCCGCCAGTACTGCCCAGTCCTTGACACATCAGGCGGTTCCCTGCGTAGCGAGGGTGACGTCGATGTACGATCTGGAATCGCCTCTCACAAAAGTTGGCTCCAAACCTGTGTTTAAAACCACTAGATCTAGTGCCCCGATCCATTCCATTAACATTTGACCCCGAGTGTCAGTGATCGGCGAGCCCCATTCAGCAGATTTTGCATTAAAGTCGCCGAGCACCACACACTCGTTGCCCAGTCGCCTCACCTCTTCCATAATTGCATTTAACCTATTCTCATACTCACCTACCACTATATTCGGTGAAATATAGCAGCAGACCAGATTCAGCCTCTCCATTCTCACTGATATATAGCCCAAATGAGCGTCAATCCCATACACCCTTAATTTGCGATTACAGATATGCACACCGATGACACCAGCGTCATCCACAAACCAGCCCCGATTCCTGACCAACGTGGGGTTCGGTTCCGCCGTCTCGAGCAGATCATATCTCCCCTCAGCGGCGGAAGCCAGGGCGAGATCATGTGATAGTCTCACCCTGCCAACATTGGTCTGGAGAATCCTCAGCTCGGCACTGCAATTCGTTGCCATGTCGAGAGGAAGATACGCGCCTCTTTAGGCCCCACTCTCGGAGCAACGTCTGGCTTCGTCGACTAGGTATCTAAACTTTGGGCAGTCCCTCGACCCACTCAAATGACCTTTTACATTGCAGTTCATGCAACACTTTATCTTAGACGTGCATTCCCTGAGAATGTGCCCTTCTTGGCCACATCCCCAGCATCCCTTGCGCTCTGGTTCCTTACATTCATTCCTGGTATGCCCATAGGCTTGACACCTATAGCATCGCAGGATAGGCACTTTCTCCCTTACCTGGCGTGCTACAAAGCCAACTTTCAGTCGTTCCTTTTTCAGCAACACATTCGCAACATTCTCATCGACTTCCACAGTGGCGTTTAAGCCATTCCGTGAAGGCCCAATTCCTAACACATCGCATGACGCATTGCTGCCAGCACCTCTCTGGATTGCGTCAGCGACGTCCTCGGCTGTCGTTACCGCATCCATACCTATCAAGAGAAGTTTTCTCCTCTCTGTACCACCCCTGGTCGTCACTATCGCAACGCAGGAGGGCATCGAGATGACAACTTTTCTGACCCTTTCTACCACCTCACTACCGCCCTCCAGCTCAAGGACTACCCCTTGCTGTTTTGTCTTTCGCACTCTCTTAATAATAATATCACTTCTATCACACAGGCCCGTCCTGAGCCCCTGTAGAAGTTCGGCATACGTTTTGTCCTTCGTCTTCTCTACAATCACCACTCCATTTTTCACCTTGGGCATAATCACTCTCGCCTCTTTACCACTCTTTCCAATCACTACGACCTTGAAGCTCCTGTCTTTAAACGCCCACTTCGCAAGCTTTCTGGACACCTCAGTTCCCAGAGCAGCTGGAGCGGCAAGTCCAACACTCGTTCTCCCACACTTTTCCATTTTCTCCCCCAGCAACTTACATACCGACAGGAACTTCACTGCCATAGGATCCTCTCCCTTTCAAAGAATGAGCTTATATATGCATTTTTCCGTGCACACCTCTTGCCCATCCTCGTTCAATACTCCCACCCTCGAGAACATTGTTCCTACTCCTCCGCTGGCGTCGCCAATTACCGGCACTCCCGGCAGTTCCGGGTATCTCTCCCGAAGCTTGCCGATCATGGCGGCATCTGCCGTGTCCGTGGTTATTGCAACGGCCACATCGCCAGCGGATTCAAGGAGACTACCCTCATACATACTTGTCCTCTCGAAAAGACCCTCCGGCCATTCTTGACTCACTAGATCCATAATCTCGTCTGCCCCCTTACACTCATCCCAACTCTTTCGAATTTCGTTCACCCTATTCTCATTCCTCTGCAGGTCATCAGATATTGTAGCCTGCACACCTGCATTCCTTTTATCACGTCCGACAAGAGATGCGTCCGTCTGCATCCCCGTCGAACTCACACACTTCCTTGGTACCTCTCTTTCACTATTTCCTTGTCTGCTGGCCAAAGAGAGGAGCTTCCCGGCACGGGATATCTCCCTCTCCAACCCGCAGAACAGGGTGTTGATCTTTTTTACACCGGACTTGATTTCCATTTTGGTGTTGACTTTGACTTTCGTAAACCTCAACACCTCTTCCAACTCTACTTTTAACCGGGACATCTCCCTCTCAACCTTATTGAGATTGACAGGGGGATGCTCCGGCGATTTCGGCGACTCCGCTCGCCTCTTTCTCTTGCCCCTCACCTGGGACCAGCCCGAACTATTGCCCGCGTCGTCTAAATCGACCGGCTCTGGAGAACTTTCAGACCCAGAACTCGGTCTAATCTCTCCTTTTACCCTCTCTACTCTGACCCCTACCATACCAACGGGAGTTTTTCTGGTCTCACCCGCAGCACTCTCACCGCACACGCGCTTGGGCCGCGGGGGCGTTCGCCCGATCTTCTCAGACCGAGCGAACACTCCCGAGCCCTCACCTCTCGTTCCTTCAACATCATTTACTTTATTTATATTTATATCCATATGTGTCCCACGAGTAGGGCCGAAAATATCCGTCCAACAAGGCAGTGCGCCTTTACCTCGCTAAGGCTATCATACAACGAGAAGATGCCATTCTCCCCGAGGGCTCCGTTCGAGACCATCTGACGCTAGGCCATTCATCCCATAGGCACGGGTCGCTTAACACCTGGAGATTGCGGATTTTTTCATGAGGTTTACTCCTCCCAGCTGTAGTCGCACGCATGCATGCCGGTAGGACCGACACGAATGAGTCAACTAGATGACCGACACAGCCGCTTCTCCTATGACGGTATATGGCTGAGCAGCTGGAATTGGCTGCTCTCGTCTTGGGTAGGTGACCGTAGGTGGGGACAAGGCGTGCCAACTCCGGTCCCCAACCACGCTCACCCTCCCCTTAGCAGTCATAGGCTTGTCTTGCCGTGCCTGCTTTACAAAATTTAGCAACCGCGACCGGACAAGAAAATGCCCGCCTCTCCGTTTAGTCGGCTTTTACGACAAGCAGGAGGTCCACTGTGTGGATATTCTACTTAAGAGGCCCATACCTCACACGGGGACTGCCCCCTCCCCTGCCATACACCCACCCTCTGTAGGCTGGGCACTGCATCCTATCTATTATATGGCCTTCTTCATTACAAGTGAGGCAATATGAAGTGCTGTCGCACTGCACTGCTGTGTGTCCTGATTTTAAGCAGTTGTAGCAGCATGCTGCTCTGCTCTCACCTTTGCACTCTTATGCGCTGTGGCCATAGTGAAGGCACTTGTAGCACCTTGTTGGGGTATATCTTTCACTGATAGGACCCAGTCTATAATTATGGAGCTGTATCTCCTCAGTTCTTCAGCTCTTGAGGGGGGTACGGCTACGGTCGTCACCTGCTCCCCATGTTTACTTATTCTTAACGTCTTTATATCAATTTCGTTTGTGGGTATTCCTGTGTACATTTTTATGGCACTTTGTAGTCGTTCCTCCGTCACCCGTGGATCCAAACCTGTTATGTTAAAGAAACATTCTCGTCGGATTGCCATATTTATCCCTGTCATCCTTGTATCCATTTCTTTTCATAATTTTTCCGCGGCTCCCTTGTCCTTTAGTTTTACTAGGATATCCCCTCCTTCCGTTTTTTGAGCCTATCTACTTTAACCCCTATCTTTCCGATATTAATTTTTTTGTTCATTTCCTTCAATACTTCCGTGTACGATTTGCTCCCTGTTTTGATCAGGAGGGCTTCCTCTTGCTCGTTCTTTATGCCTTTATCCATGTCTTTGCCTCTTACTTGGATTTCCCATACGATGTTTTCTGCCCGGCCTACAAACTCCAGGGCTTTCCGTACCTCATCTTTGTTTATATCATTATTGATAACCACCCTTATTGTTTCAGGTAGCTCTTTCCTTTTCCTTATACGTTTGATGGCCTTCTCGGCCATTTCATACATACCTTGTTTTTTTGGTTTGGCCACATATGTGTACTATTCCCTTCTTTGGCTGGCTATGGAACTTTCATTCCCGTTCTTTATATATTCCACATTTCCTTCTTCGCAGACCTCTGTTAGTTCAGGAACTTCCTCCCTGAGAGCACGTATCACGTCTTTTACCCCCCGTCTTTTATATCCTTTTTTGTTATTATAAGGCATTCTTTTTTAGTTATCGTCTCCTATGAGCTCACCTGTTCCCATTTTGTCTTTTCAAATACTTTTTCTTCCCATTTCTTTTTTTGTATTTGATTGAAGTTATTTATATCTCCCCCTTTTTTTTTTAAGCGCTTATTATTTTTTCTGTTTCCTTTCTTTGCCTTTCTTGCCGTAGTTATATTTTACATTGCTCACACTTAGTTTCTTCGTCCTCCCCTTTTGCTGATTTTTTTTTTAATTTGGCTGGTCTTAATCTGAATTGTGTTAATTTCCCCTATTAGTTTGCTTGCTCTGGCTTTTTGTTCTCCCTCGATGGATCCTTTTCCATTTAGAATATCCATTACTTCTTTTAGTTTCCTCTGTATTCTTTCACATTTTGTCTCCTCTTGGTATCTCTCGCTTTCCCTTTCTTCTTTCTTTTCTTTCTTGAGTTTTTAATTTGTCTCAAAACTGTCCCGTTTCCCTCGTTTCCTTTTTTTTAATCTCTTCTTGGTCGTCATCGTCGAACAGCGAGGCTGTCAGGATACTTTACTCTATGTTCTGCCAGTTTCTGGTTCCTTGTTCTTCATTTTTCTCTTCTTCCTCTATGTCCACCACATCTTTGATTTCTATTGATGATTCCTCGTCCCCTGAATTTTCTTCTTTTCCTTTGTCTTTTTTGTTGATTTCTCTTAAAATGTCCTCTCCCACCAACGTTGAATGTTTTGGAGGACATGACCTGTTCATCTTCGGCTGACTCTTATGCCAGCTAAGCATCTCTTCTTCGAATTTCTTTTGTTCTTCCGCTTCGCTTAATCTGCCGTCTTGCGGCTGTTCTACCCCATTTTCGTTTTCATTCATCTTTATTTCTTCCTTGTTCATTTGCTTATGTTCGTCATCGTCGTTTTCGTCCTTCTTTTTGTGTGTAAAGTCCATGCAGTTCCCACGAGTGAAAACTGAAAATAGAAACCAGTATAAGATTTTCTGTCATGAGAATTACTCCCCCAACTCGCATCTACATAACCTGTTAAATAATTATCATTTTTTTAAAAACTTAATCCATACTCTTTTGTAGCCTTTAAGTATTTTAATATTCGTTTTACATGCTTCCAATGCGTTTCCGAATGATAATTATTAAATTGACTGAGATAACTTACAGAATATGAAATGTCTGGTCTTTTCAAAACTGACAGATACATAAGGCCACATATTAAGTTCTGATAAGGCACTTGAGGAGATGCATTATCTTCTCTATTCAAACTTAAACTAATCTCCATTGGGGTAGCAACTTCTTTTGAATCCTCCATATTGAACCTTTTTAACAATTGTTCAATACAGGATTTTTGATCTAGAGTTACAACACCATTCTCTTTATTACGAGTTACTCTCATACCTAAACAATTCTTACTTTCTCCTAAATCTTTAATTTTGAAACATTCATTTAATTTCAATTTTAAATTATCTGATTCATCTGAATCGTTAGAAAAAATAAAAAAATCATCAACATAAACAGAGATAATGGTTTTTAGACTATTTTTCATCTTTGTGTACAGACATGGCTCATAATCAGATTTCTTATAACCTAGATTAATTAAGAAGTTATCGACTTTTTCATACCAAGACCTAACTGACTGTTTTAAACCGTATATGGCTTTCTTAAGCCTTAAAATTTTGTTATTTTCGACTTCTAAACCTTCAGGTATAGTCATGAAAACATTTTCCTTTAGATCATTATTTAGAAAGGCCGTAGCTACATCAAGATGAAAAATATCCAAATTCAAATTTGCTGACAAAGCAAATAAAAGTCTTAATGTAGAATGCCTTATGACTGGAGAAAAGGTTTCATTATAATCAACTCCAAACTTTTGAGTGTAACCCTTTGCTACCAGTCTTGCACGATATTTCACTTTACCTAAGTTGTCAACCTTTCGTTTGTATACCCACTTACACTTCACTACACAACCATCTTCGGGAACATCAACCACTTCCCATACTGCGTTATCCTGGAAAGACTGCAGTTCTTCTGCCATAGCCGCTAACCATAGATTACCATCTGGTCTTGACATGGCATCCTCGACACTAACTGGATCACAGTCACTATCCGAACACAAATAACTGACAAAATCATCAAACCTTTTTGGCTTAGGTATTCTGGTTGATTTCCTGATTTCATCTGGTAAGTTTGGCAAGTTACATAAGTAATCAGGATCGTTGTCTCCTGATTTCATCAACAGCAATTTCATCAACCGATGTCTCCTTTTCATTATGATGATTTTGTTCCTGACATGATTCATGATTATCTCCCACTGAATCTGATAATCCTGACAACTCTTCATCAACTGTGATTGAAACAACAAGCACAGTTTTCTTTGATTTTTTGTCCCATTTATACCTTTTTTCTTTAGGTATCATCATTATTACCTCAGATCCAAAGATTCTTAGATGACCAACTTCAGGTTTTTTTTTTGGTCCAAATTTCTATCGGAGTTTTAGTCACACCTGTTACAATTGAACGGTTTTTTAGATAAACAGCAGTGTTGACTGCTTCAGCCCAAAATATCTTTTCGAGGCCAGAGTCAAACAAAAGATACCTTGCTTTCTCCACTATCGATCTGTTTAATCGTTTTACAGCACCATTTTGTTGAGGAGAATAAGGATTTGGCTTTTGATGAATGATTCCATTACTTGTTAGAAAATTTTCAAAAATATTACTACAAAATTCACTACCTCCATCGGTTCTCAAAATCTTTATTTTAGTATCCTTCTGTTTTTCTATAAAAGATTTAAAATTTTGAAAATTTTGAAAAGTTTTATCTTCACCCTTTTGGAAATATACAAAAGACATCTTACTAAAATCATCTTGAAGGATAAACAAATATCTAGAACCTCCTAATGAAGTCATCTCTATCGGTCCACACAGGTCAGCATGGATAATCTCCAAGCAAGCACTAGCTCTATTACCTCTGTAACTAAATGGCGGTCTAGTCTGCTTTCCTTTACAACATACTTTGCATACATCATTGTTTGTTATATTACTGTTGCAATTTATACCGTCTACTAAACCATTCTTCATTAGATTTAAGTCTTTATAATTTATGTGACCAAATCTTCTGTGCCATGTTTCACTACTAATTGTAGTTGCCATAAAAGCTTTCTGCTTATTGGGCACTTCAAAATTTAAACGATATATATTGTCTATCAAATCAGCTGTTGCAATCAATCCATTTTTATTGTATATTTTGCAACCTGCATTGTTAAATATAACATCATTTCCATTTTTTATCAGTTGAGAAACAGATAAAAGGTTTGTTGTCAGATCAGGAACATATGATATATTATTTATGCTTACCTCAGATCTCTTATTATCAACAATTGTGGTTAACATCATATCACCAGCACATTCTACTGTTAATAGTTCACTGTTAGCCACAGATATATTGGACATACTACGATCTCGAATATTTCTCAACCAATCTTTTCTAGCTCTAAGATGCGTGCTGCATCCAGAGTCGATATAAAAATCTGTAGATTTAAATTTTATACTTAAAAACACTGCACTAAACGCATTATTATAAGCATTGGGGCATTTATTCATGAAATGACCTTTTTGTTTACAACGAAAACAGGTTATATTTCTTTTGTCTTTCTTGTTGACGTTCTTGACATGATTAGTGTTAACTTTACTCGACTTTGTAGCAAAAGCTTTCTGCTTTCCACTGCTAGCGCCGTCTATCTGCATATCAAGCAATTTTAATTTAATTTCATGGGCATATACCTTTCTGGAAATCCCGCCAAAAGTAATGACCCCACCCACGTGTAATCAATCTTGAAGCCGGTCCTATTCAATTTCTGAGCCGTTTCGATCACTTCATTAACGTATGATTCCATGGAATTGCAGTTTTCCAACCGTAAAGATATCAGCGTTCGAAACAATCCTATTTTCCTCGAAAAACCTGAATCTTCGAATAATTTTTTTAGCGTATCCCATACATCTTTCGCCGTGCAAGCATCTTTTACATGCAAATATAGGAATGGATCTAATGTCAATATTAACTTAGCTTTAGCTCTGGCAACAAGTGTTGTGTCTTCTTCAGTTCACTGAGTACACTTGGACAATTCTTCTAGAACGAAGACATACTTAACCGCAAACGACCAGTCCTGGTAATTTGTCCCTACCGGTTAAACGCGGTACACTTGTAAGATAGTTTACAGCCATTTTCGATACTGTTAATCCACTAACTTTTTACCGAATGAACACGTACTACACTATAACTAGATAAAGTACTACACTATTTGAACTAATCGGAAATCTTCCACTTAATCGTCTGGGCACATAATCTTTTGAGAAATTATAAAGTTCTGGAACAAAAATGGAGATTTGATGAACAAAATGAAACACGTGTTTACTCTTTGACTGTAATTTTGCTACTACGCTAAAAAAGGAAAGTGATACATTATTCAACTAGTAAAGTAGCCAATAGATGACACTGCTAGAAAATATTTAAATTTATTTATCTATATCCAACAATTTTAAGTAAGTAATGGATTCGACCGTTACTAGAGGGAAATTCATTTTATCTAACAAAAAAACACTAAAAACTTTTGTTTTTAAAACTTCCCCAAAATTTATTTTAAATTATTTAAATTTCAATAAAATCTTACAAGAAAATAGCTTCAGAACAATATTTTCTCTATTTCTTCCTTTTACCTAAAGTTACATAACTGCTTTCGCGTAAGTCTTCACTTAGTTTTCTATTGTTTTAAATAATATTATTCATTGTGAATAATAATAAGAAACACGTGACAAAACTTTTATATCTTAACAATATTATATGTATTGGTAATGCACGTAAAATGCTTATTTTAATGTTCTTTTAGGGATTTTTATAAATGTAGTATGCCGTTTTAGTTTTAAGGAGCAGGTAAAACATTAGTCCCGAGACAATCCTTAAGGTCCACACTGGGTACCAGTTAGCTCGGAGACCATCGGCGTTACAATACTCGTATACAGCGACATAGAAAACCCCCCGAGTAATGACTATCGACTGATTTTGAATGAAATTAACATACTTAAGAAGACAAGGTTTGCCTAAACACTATGCACCAAAGACCATCGACATTATCATATTCATGTTTAGCAATCTTTAAAACCCCAGAATAACAAAATTAAAGTCATTCTTGTCGATATTTTTTTAGTTAAAAATTTTTCTTTTTCTATACACTTTAGAAATTCCTGTAAATACAGAATTTGGAATTATAGTAATTTGATAATCTATAGTATATAATAACTAGTCATAATTTATACTTCTTTTTAGGAAAACAATGACATTGTGAAGAGGGCGAAAAATATGTCAGCCATGGCCTTTTCTATGTACCAGTTCACAAAGGGTGAAGGAGAATTAAAAACCACCCAGGATTTGTTTACGCAAGCTGAATATTTCGCAGAAGAGGCCAACAGGCTGTATAAAGTAATAAGACAGTTTAGCTATCAGGTAAGCAAATAATAAAAAAATATTTGTATGTTATTAGATTGGGAATGCAAATGCATAAAAACAATTTATATTTAGTTAATAAAATGGTTGTTACTAATAAATATTAGATAAATGATTTGTTAAAGTTTACCAATATCAGTGAGAATTTGAACTATGTTAAACACTAACGTATCAGTAGCTTTAATCAATCTTCAAGTAAGTATCTTGGCGTATGGATCATTTAAAACAAAGTTGCTATAGTTCTTAAAGGCCCGTTTTCACGGTACACTTTGGATGATCATCCCGGGTGAATCATCCAAAGTGAAAAATAAATGAATCGTATAAACTATTATTCATCGACAGTGATCATCCAAAATGAATATTGAACGAAGTTGAACCGAGTTCTACTTTTGTTCACTTTAGGGGATGCATCGCGGATGAATCATCCAAAGTGAACCATGTAAACATGCATTTGTTGCTGTAATTCATCGGTAGTGACTAGTGAACGGCGGCAACAGGTCCACGTGGTTGTGTATTGTCGCGTTTGAAGTGCGTAGTTGTTGTGTTTGTACGCTTGCTATCATGGTTTTTAAGTGGAAAGACGACCATACTCCTCTAATTTTGAGTTTAATGAAAGACCGACAGTGTCTTTGAAACACTAAAGCAGAGACATATAAAAATAAAACCCATAGAGAAAAAGCGTTAAAAGAAATCGTTGAGGAGCTGAATCTTCAGGGAGTGATGGTGTAAGATATTAAGTTAAAAATAAAAACAATTCGTACCCGATATTCATCTGAACTGGCTAAAGTAAATCAATCCGTAAAAAGTGGTACAGGGCCAGATGACGTTTATGTCCCCAAACTTTTTTGGTACAAACAAGCCGATTCATTCTTACGTGCAGTTTGTGTACCGAGGAGCAGCTCAGCAAGTACAGTAAGTATAGCATTTTTTTATTTTCATACTACTAGCAATTATAAGTACATATATGTATTAGGTGGGTCGTAGGGTATTGTAGTAAGTTGAAAATAAAAACCATATCGATTTAAAATAGCTGAAATATAGTTGATCGTTTTAGACGTAAAATGTCCCACTTCATCTTGGTTGCTTACCTTACACGTATAAACAACAAAACCACAGAAAAATTAGTTACCAATTTTTATTAAGTAAATGAACAATTATACAAGAATAAGCCATTTAAATCATTTTCCACTGCCACGGTACAATTTCAGTTGAACAGAACAGATCTGCATAATCATCACGTACAGCGGCAGCAACTTTCTTGTGGTTGTTACTTGTAGCAAGTGTTATGTCTCTGAGGCCGTCGTGTGTAGTTTGTCGCCATATTCCAGGTACAATTCTGCCTTCCTCCCATAATTCAACATCAATCAATCCCTCAGTTACGTATGGTGCTTTGCAAGTAGAGGTTTGTCTGAGCCAATTATGAAGAACACAAGTAGCTTTCACCAGTAATTCAGTTGTTTCTACTTTGAGAGGAATAGGCTTTTCGAATACTCGAAAACGAGACACAAGTATGCCAAATGCATTTTCTGATAGGCGACGAGCTCGAGATAGCCGATAATTAAATACCCTTTCCTTCCTAGTTAATGATTTCTTGCTATAAGGTTTCAAAAGATAGGTTCTAAGAGGAAAAGCGTCGTCCCCAAGAAAAACACCATTTTCAGGTATATTTAACAAATTGTTCTCCAGAGCTTCGTTAAATGTACATTTGGAAAACACTAATGCGTCATTTGCTCTGCCATTTGTACCGACGTCAATATATAGGAAGTTATAATTAGCATCCACAATTGCAAAAAGAATAGTGCTGAACGTTTGTTTATAATTGAAAAAATACGATCCCGACTTCGCAGGACAGCGAATAGCAATATGTTTCCCGTCCATAGCGCCACAGCAATTAGGGAAGTTCCAAAGGGTATAATATTCCTTCATTACTTTTGTCCATTCATTAGTAGTGGTAGGCACCTGTAAAAGACAAAACTGTATACGTATGTGTATTATAAGTGGGTAAAAATTCGAGCAACTTCGTTTTGTATGATAATATGCGGTATCTGTTTCAGGTTCCGAAATGTAAAAGGAGCCCAACGCCACAGAATCCAGATACTGAAGATGTCAATTATGAAGGAAATAATACTGATACCGAGGTTATCATACCTGCGGCAGCAAATGATGTCATACCGACAGATGATGGAGTACTACCTAAAGAAAGCGAACTGGCACAGCATAACAAACGAATCAGAAAAGAGAGTCCCCAAGCAAATTTGAACACCCCATTTTCAAAAAAGCATCGTTTTTCTGGAATTTCAGCTATTGAAAAAGCAATAGATAAATTAAGTGCAATTGCTGCACAGAATGCAAGCACAGATAACGAATTTGATCATTTTTGTCGAAGCCTGTCAGTTCAGCTTAAAACCATGCCTCTGGACCGCGCCCTGATATGTCAAGAAAAGCTGCAAAAGGTTATGATGGAAGAGCGCATGTATCTCTTCAACTTAGAACAGACTCGCTCAAAGGAATCTACTCCATCACTGTATACAGTATATTCGACTAACAGTGAGACGTCAGTTTCTACACCGACTACTACAATGGAAAGATATGAAGAGAGTGCTCCTTATGATATATTATCCGAAGCATTCTCGACTATTCACAATTACCAATGAATTTATGTTTGATTTTAATTTTTGAATAAAATGCCTTTTGGATAAAGTTTTAATACGTTTTTTTTTTAAATATGTAAGAAAGAATCTAATTAGGTACTAACCTTGATACAGTATTCAAGTATTTCGTAAATAGCAGCTAATACTTCTGGCATAAAATGGGAAATGGAGCATTTAGGTACACGATACAAAGCTTCGAGTGTTGAAAAGCAATCTCCTGCTGCAAGATATCTTAGTACAATTTGCAATTTCAGTCTTGGATGAAGAGATTCTCTCATGGTTGTGCTTTGCTTTTGAATTAACGGTGTGACTTTGGTAAGTAGCTCTTCAAATTGCACTTCAGACATTCTTAGATGGTTTTGTAACATGGCTTGATCTTCTGTAGACCATTCCTTTAACAAACACGTTGACGCCCCCATTTTGTAGCGTCGAAGTATCCACGGCCTTACCCACCAACGTCGTTTTTTTCTAATCTTCTGTTTTTCAAGTACATTTTCAAGTTCATTTAAAAGATATTCACTTATTATACCAATTCCAGCACGTACAACTTCAGTCGGCGCCATTTGTAAGTGAACAGACTAGTTCAGTCTTGGTGATACATGTAAACGATAATTACTTTCATCGTCGTAGTCACTTTGGATGATTCATCCGGGATGATCATCCAAAGTGTATCGTGAAAACGGGCCTTAATATCAATAATCTGACTTAAAAAAATCTTTTTTTTTTTAAATGTATTCACAAAAACAGATACCAAATTATATCCAAATCGGTTTATACAAAACAACACATTTTTTTTATATCGTTATTTTGAAACAACTATTCTGAATTAATATCATTATAAATGCGTTCTAATTGGAGTAATTTTCCATTATTTTTTGAATTTTTAACAGTAATATTAATGGAAAAAATATCTAGACACATTTTTTACTGTTCAATAAAAAAAAATTCACATTTAGAATAGCAAATTTTGTTAAATATTAGTCTCAACATTGAAATAAACAAAGAAAAACTTCCTTGTAAAATGGCACTATTATATAGTTGCGAGTAGCTACCATTCAGTAATATTTTTAATAGGGTTTTTACAAAAGCTTTAAAATTGGGAGTAAAACATACGAAAGCTTATTTTAATTTAAAATTTTATTACCCATAATGTCCACATAAGACAACAAAGGATTAAACAGATTACATATTTTGCAATGAAAGATATGTAGTGTTTAACACACTAGTCATAAACATCGCAAACATAGGTAGGTACGTAATGATAGAGTTAACAGCACAAATAAAAATTCACATCCCAGACCAACAGCAGAGAACTCAATACGTATTAAGCAGAAATTGAAAAAAGTAGACGAATAGTCAAACCTACAATTTCTAAACATAAACCTAATTGACAACATAGTACCAATTGTATAGAAATTATTCCAGAACAAGAAAGATCAAGTTTCAAAACTAACCCAATTCAGAACGAGGCTTAATAATAAAGAGACAATAGCTTATACAAAGCTTAACACATAATAAAATATAATTAACCAAAATCAACAGAACAGTAAAAAAAGCATAGGAAAGCTAACAGGAACCTAACCTAACCTACTAACAGAAAGTATGCAAGACGGAAAAATATATAAACAAGTGAATCCAACAATAAAACTAATTAGAACAAGGAAGTAAAACAAAACACAACTATAAAGATAGAAAATTATTATCAAACGCTAAGTAGTCACAAACAAAATCCATCTGGAAAAGACGGAGATAAAATATATGAAATTTAAAGATATACCTGAAATAACAAAGGTCATAAGAAGGTAATAAGACTGGTCAATTGCTATGTTAACTACGAGTACCATTGTGAAAGAGTGAATAGTGATAAAAATAAAAAGTTTGGAGGACAAAAAAATATTAGAAATGTTTTTTAATTCATAAATGACCCAACCTTTTTAAGCATTTATCGTGAAGTGGAATTTTACATCTATCGTATGCTTTTGTAGTTTTATTTGAACATACAAGACATCTTCTTTGAGCATCAGTAATAATTAGATGGTGTGTTGATGTGGATGGATCAGAAATTATTGCAATATTTTGAGGTCCAGTTGAACGGGCTGGTTTTCCATAATTAGACAATAATGTACGAGCTATATGTCTTCTAAATTTTAAGTTGTCATTTTTATATCCAAATTGTCGTGCTAGTGTCCAAGCATTAGTTACACAAACATCCAGCATCCATATCCATATTGGAAAGTATCATTTTTTCCACGTATTTTTATTCTATAGTTCGAAATGGTATTGTCCATCAAGTCGACTCCTCCCATAAATTTGTTGTAATGCGCAATTACAAATGGTTGATTTATTTGAATTTTTTGTTTTTCTTTTGCTGACTATCGTCCTGCTTTTTGGATTGGCTTAGTTCTATGCTTATTAGATATTATGGTGACAACATTATTATCTTTCCATTTTACAGCCGCAATTTTAGTGCTGTCGTCAAAACAGCTACAGTAATATCCTCTTGGTTGATTTGTCTCTTTTCTAAACTTCTTTTATCTTCTTAAGGACACTTTTTTGTTCTATTTTCGCGTACAGTTCCAGTGGCACTAAACCCCATTTCTGCAATTGATGATATCAAAGATATGCTTGTTAAAAATTTATCAAAATAGAAGGAAAATTTTATGTCTTTGTATGTGTTTCGCAAAATCTCTGCAAAGGTCAACACCACACTTTCTCCTTATCCACAATTTTTATCAGCACTAGTTGTTGATTTTCAGCCGTAATGTATGTCAAAGTTTAGGCAATATCCATGTAATAAAGCCATTTTTCTTATGTACCATGTCCTTTCAGGACGTTGGTTACAATCATAGCTATCTTAATTTTATTCACTGCCACCCTAAATAGCATACTTGTATCAACACCATACCAATCTCGCAAGTTCTTCAACCATGAGGTTCTTCTTCGTCCTGGACTGTGTTTGCCTGCTACTTTTTCTTGCATGATATTTTGTAGCAACCTATATTTGGGACCTCTCATTACATATCCGAAATATTCCAGCTTTCTCTGCTTGATACTTTTTATGATCTCAGTAATCTTGCTGAGACGTTCTAGTATTGTGGAGTTTCGAATCCTCTCCACCCAGGAAACTTTTAAAATTTCTCTATAGCACCACATTTCGAAAGCCTCAAGGCGATTTACATCGATTTTATTTACTGTTCTTTCCCTGATTTCATGGATGATGAAATCAGGGAAAGAATAAACAAGGGTAGAGCAGCGAACCGTGCCTTCAACTCTCTTCTCTGGCAAAAAACAATTCGGCGAGAAACCAAAAAACACATTTACGGTAGTATAGTCCAAAGTATTACACTTTACGGTTCGGAAGTATGGGACGTCACCAAAGCTAATAAAAACAAACTTATGACGACAGAAATGGATTATCTGAGACGAAGCTGCGGTAGATCGAAACTGGAGAGAGTTAGAAATGAACAAATCAGAAACGAAATTTAAATTGGATCGAAATATCAATGATGACATAGAAAGAAAACAATTAATCTGGTTCGGATATGTTAAAAGAATGCCAGAGTATAGATGACCTAGAAGAGTACTGGAATGGATCCCTCCTGAAAGAAGAAAGAGAGGACGGCCACGGAGAAGTTGGCGCAACGATATTGATGCAGCAATGGCGGCAAGAGACTTAGAAGAGGCAACTGCATATGACAGAAAAAGATGGAAATTGGGGGCGGAGAAGCGGCGAAAGCCGTAATCATTCCGTTATTTTATATATATATATATATATATATATATATATATATATATATATATATATATATATATATATATATATATATATATATTATTCACAGTTCAGGACTCGACACCATAAAGTATGACCGGGAATACGTAGCAGCGAAGTAGGCGGATCCTCAATGCCAATTTTAGGTTTCTGTTACATAACACGTTAAACATCCTTCTAAAAGCAGCTCTAGCCTGCTCTATCCTAGCAATAATTTCGCCGTGACTTTCTGCGTTACAATTTAATTGCTGTCTAAGATAAACGATTTTATCAACTTGCTCAAGATTGGTATTATTTACATATATAGACGGTTTTATATGCTGTTGTTTACTTATTACGAGTATTTTGGTTTTCCGTATGTTAAGATCCAGACCTGCCTCCCTACAACTCTCAACGACACTATCAAGAAGTGTTTGCATATCTTCTTGGCTAGAAGCTAGAAGTACTGTATCGTCCGCATATCGCAAATTATTGATGACTTCGCCGTTCACAAGTATTCCTTCTTGTTTTTCAGAAAGTGCTTTTCTGAAAATTCTTTCGGAGTAAACGTTAAAAAGCAGGGGTGACAAGAGTCATCCCTGCCATACTCCTCTTTTATTATTGAGAGCCTGTGATTCCACACCATCTACTAAAACTGATGTTGTTTGATTTCAATATAAATTTGCAATTAATCGAACATCTCTGTCGTCCAAGCCAATGTCTTTTAGAGCTTCGATCAATATAGAGTGCTTAACATGATCAAATGCCTTTTGGAAGTCAATAAAACAACAGCATATGTCTACAAATATATCACGACATCTTTGAGCAAGTACGTTCATTCCAAACAGTGCCTTTCTCGTTCCAAAACCGTTACGGAAAATTACCTGAGTGTTATCCAGGTATTCCTCGCATTTATTGTAGATACGACCATGTATTACCTTCAGAAAAATTTTCAATAAGTGATTTAACAAACTGATGGTTTTATAATCAGCATAGGTTTTTGCTGTTTTCTTCTTAGGTAGAGCTATAAACAGTGAATTAGACCAACCATTAAGTAGTTGTCCATTAAGTATAAATGGTATTGAAAAACGAAGTTATAGCCTCTAAAACAATGCTGTTTATAAGCTTATATATTTCAGTTGGAAGCCATTACCTATGCTTTATTTCCAAATCTTATTGGTTTGCCACGAATAAATTGTTTGCACCCATTACGACCAAAATAAGGAATCATAGATTCGTCGATAGAAATTTTATCTTCAATGGTTGCAAACCTTAAAAACTTTCTATTTAATTTATCGATAAAAGGTCTAATCTTGGCCCATTTATCATATTCGCCAAGGTGGTTGTTGTCTGCAGCATGAAAAAATCTAAATATCTCTTCAAATCTATTGCGTCTCATAGACTTCGTTACTTAAATATTATATGTATCATCGGAGTTTTTCCAATACATCCTTAGCCTTGGTAAGGGCGGGTCGCCAATTAAAATTCCCAACAATGCATAAAATTCGTCAATTTTAATTGAAATATTTTGATTTTTTGAGGCAGCATAATTTGTTGTTTCTTTAATTAAATACTATATTATTTCTCTGCTCATGAACAATTCAACAAGTTTAACTGGGTTACTTTCAGAAGTACCTAAGTGGTAAAACTGGTAATCTCGGTAGATTTTAATCGGCATGTAATGTTGGCAAATTTATCATGTTTGATCATTTGCATGGCATTTTCTTTATTTTTTAGTTTAATGTTTTACATTAAAATCAGAAGCTTCTTGAATAACTTCATTGTCTATATTTTTTCATCATTCTGAAATTGTACTTATGTATGGGCATTTAATTGACCTCTATTTAGTCTATCCGGATCATTACATTTCTTGTCTCCAGAATCCGAATGAGTTAACCAGCCATTATTATCTTGAGGCAAAATATATATCATCTGGTATATCCTGACCATTTTCAATTTTTTCTATTTCCTCCAGAATTTTTGCAGTAGATAATGGTTTCTTACTAAAACAAAATTTTCCCATTTTGATATGTCATATATCCAACGGGTCGTTAACGAGCCATCAAAATATAATATTATATTTATGACACATAAATAATTATTTTCATACTATTAGTATTATAATCCTGGAAAGGGTGGAACACCTCAGATATCTGGGTAGCTAAATTGACTGCAGGGTTGAAAGTGACGAGGAAATTTCGAGCACAATAGAACTCGCACGGAAAAACTTTATTAACTGGCGTTCTGTATTATACAGTAGAAGTCTGTCGTTGACCACACGTCTAAGAGTATTGAAGTGCTTCGTCTCGTCCACTTTGTTCTATGGATGTGAAACCTGGACAACAAAAATAAAAAATCTTAACAAATTAGAAGCTTTTGAGTTACCGTCGTGTTACCGTCGAATGCTCAGAATCCCGTAGGCAGCACACATATCTAACGGACTTGTGCTAGAGACCGTGCGCAAAGAGTGAGGATTGATTAACATCATTAAAATTAGAAAGGCCCAATACTTCGGCCATATAATGCGAGGACCTAAATATCGCTTACTCCGGTTAATCATTCAGGGCAAAATCGAAGGAAAACGTTGGGTCGGAAGAAACAACTGTCCTGGCTGCGTGACATTAGACAATGGACAGGTCGAACGGTCGAGAAACTGTTTCATATAGCTGCCGACCGAGAATCATTTCATCAGCTTGTCAGGCTTGTCAATATGACGATAGCCAACAAGCACGGCACACAAAGAAGAAGAATATTATAATGTGTTATTTCAACTTGTGTTTAACTATATAAAATTTAATAGAATTTAATTAATAAAATGCCATGCTGCGAACGTTATTCAGTGTCTATTTTGATGTAATGGTCACTGATAAATTCGACAGATTTGCTTGGAACATATTTTTTTTGTCTTAGTTGAGTCGTTAACGACCCGTTGGACATAAAAATTCATACTTACGGAGTTCAGTGGAATTAGGGTTTCATATACAAACTGTGACTTATTTTTTATTTGTTTTTTAAAAATACTTGCGGATAGTTATCACATAAAGAGTTAATAAATTCTAAATTTAATTATAAAATTATTAACCATGTGTGGAGGTTCGACGTAAACATGCAATAAAAATAATATTTCTTTGTCCTTGACAAACTTCGTAGCTGCAATTCTTGGCAGAAATACCGGCATGACTTTATTTAAATAATGGCATGCGGCCAAACTGTACACCATAAGAATTGTGACTTTGGTTTCCTCTGTTTTTGTACCAAACAAAGATAAAGAAAATTCCAGTATTCTGTTTCTACCGGATTCTAATTCCTTGAAATATGTTTGAATGACTGCCAAGTTAAATCCATAACGCATAAATGCAAAATGACATATTTAATTTATTGAGTTACATAAAATGGTTTTATGAATGTTTTGTAAAGAAGTCTTATAGAAAATCTTATTTATAGAGTATCTCCAAATAATATACAGTAATAAAAAAACTATAATGTAAGTATTTTTCAGTATGTGTGAGATCATTACCAATGTTCACTTTGAACAGTTTATATTTTTTCTTAACATGTAACAGATCTTAAAAATTTATAATAATTTATTTACATGAAGTAGAAAGAGCCCGTATGAATGGAAAAATTTTAATAATATAGAATACTTAAAGATTTCATTCACTACACCCTCAAAGAATTGAGAGAATTATTCTTTTTGTAAATTCTTTTGTTTTATTTTCCAGTGTCCATTTGTACACTTCATTCTCTAGCGAGTTTTAATTGTCTAAAAATACTCACCTCAATAAATTGGAAGGATTTGGGTGAAATTAGCAAGCAAATATTAAAGTAGCATTTTTTCTAGAGTATTAACACTTCGATTTTCAAATTTTGTTTTATGCCTAGTGATGCTTTAAAAAGTCATGGACTATAACCATTATGATCATTATACAGTGGTGTATACAAACTTAAATGTAATGACTATAAAAAAGCTTACATTTGCCAAACTGGTAGTACTTTTAACAAAGGAATAGCAGAGCACAAAAGGGCGTTTAATAATAGAAAAACTGATTCCATGCACACCCTTCACCTTTTAGACCATAATCATTTTTAATGGCCAATTCAAATTCTTTACATTCAAAATAAAAGCCTTAAGCTCTCTTTATTAGAATATATGGAAATTAACAAATTAAAAAATATAGACATAATTCTGAATTATTAACTTGAGTAAATCAGTTCTCCTCTCCCCAATTTATTTAGTTAACGACTATAAAGTGTAAACGCATGCTAAAAATAGATCACTGAGAAACGCACTCTGTCGAAACAGCTGTGGTAATAATAAATTATAATAATTTTTTTAAATGTTTTGGAAAAAAAAGTTCTGTGTTTTAGTATTGGATAAAATGGATTTTCATCAATTAACGGTCGAATCCATCGCATCAGTTATTTTATAATTTTTTAGTCGTGTTATTCTCTTAAACCCTCAATACTAAAACCTGGCCATGCCCGTATATTAAACATATTACGCACTAGAATAGTAAAATGTGCAGTGCATTAGTTTTTTGTATATTTCGTTGTACTTGATGACTACAGCTCTCATATGTGATTTTTTTCTCATTATATTATTGGAATTATTTCACAAAATATTGGTTATAACTCGGACAACTAAGAAATTAATAATTGTAAAATTTCCTGTCCATCATCCAGTAGGTGTGTCTTCTTAATGTACTTTCGAATTGTTTTCGTTTTATAAATATAAGCGGTGTCCAAGTTATTATTCTTATAAGATATAAACCTAAGTACTTAACTTTATTTTTTGAATAATCGTTTGAACAATTTAAACATATTTCTTTTTACTGTAAAGTTAAATTAAATTAATTGGATCTTATTAACAAGAACTTTCGATTTCCTTAATCACGTTTGAATATTTTTGATGCAAAATTGTAAATTTCTTAATGCAGTCACTGGTTTAAGATGGAGGACAACTACTGCAACGTCGTCTGCAAAGGTCTCTGTAATTGTGGTTTTTGAGGTTGGTTGATCTTCATTGCCAAACTGATACAGAATTGCTCTGAACACGCTGCCTTGCGGTACTTCTGATTTGGTTAGATATATGTCTGAACCTTGTGTTTTATATTTTACTGAGAAGTGTCTATCACATAAGTAGAATTTCATCAGTTCTTCGAACTGATCGAAGAGTATCGTTTTTAACGTTTTTAGTTTAAACCTGTAGATCATTATGCCAGACTTTATCGAAGGCCAGACATGTCAAGAAATACTGCTGAATAACATCGCTTACTCTCCTGAAAAGTGCAGACATATTTGAATAATTCATCGACTTGCTATAAACTAAAGTTTTTCTTAACTAAAAAGAAATCAAAAATAAAGCTCCGGGGATGGACGAAATTTTAATTCTGGGAAGAATTCATTATCTAATAATATTAATATGGACCAAAGAAGCAAACGCTGGAGAAATTGACAGTTGTGCTGATACAAGCAATACATGAGAAAGACAGTAAAAGGGAATGTAAGATTTATATAATCGATAGTTAGAGTACTCCAAGAATATAGTAATGATTATCAGAATGGATTTAGACCAAAATAGAGCTACTACAGACAGTATATTCATACTAACAAGAATTCAGCACATGAACACACATATACAAGCTTATTGATACGATATATAACCATATAATATGTACGTAGACTTTTAACAACCTTTTGATAGTGTGAAAAGAAACAGAATGCTGAAAGATATTCGTAAACTAGGTATACCTTACAAATATCAGCCTTATAATGACGTTTCATAAAGCCGGATTTATTTTACATCAATATGAGAGTAGGTCTCAATCGACCCAGTTCTTGACGTAGTCATTGGAAAAACCAATCCAACCGGCTTTAGTATAAATACCAAATCAGTACAACTGACTGCATATATATATATATATATATATATATATATATATATATATATATATATATATATATATATATATATATATATATATATATATATATATATATATATATATAAATAGAGTGTGTATAACGACGCTAAGAATACAATTCTTTGGAGGGTAACTTTCGGGAAAGCGTCAAAACAAGGATCAGCTAGAGATGGTATAAGCCAGCTTGGTGTAGAACTTTATTCTATATGTGAAATTTTCGGTGATATGTTGTCACCTTCATCAGCACCTAAATGGAAAACCTATTATAGTACAGTGGTGGAAATCAACATTTAAAAATCTACATTGAAAATGTTCAATTGGTCCTAGTTGTAAAAAACACTGTCACAAACATGTTAAAAATATTAAAAAATACATTTAAAATTTTGAATAAAAACATTACAACACAGGGTAGTTTTTCAAATACAAACACAACAAAAAGTCTAAAATTTACAACCTACAAAAACTACAAATAGAAAAGAAGAATTAATCTTCTTTTTTGATGACATATTTCTGTCAACATCCGGGTGTCATATGTAACGAGGTTATAATTTTCACTTTTGCACATCACAACCACATGGATACGAAAAGAAAGAGCCCTAGGCAACATAATAAGCAAGGAAATGAAGTCCCCTCTAAAGCACAGGTAGGTAATCTATGCATGTCATGATAAGTTCCCCACATTTTCCAGTTTGTTACTTCTTGTCAAGTCCTGTTGAAGTAGAAAGGAATAAATACAACTTAAGTTTTCAACATCTTTCTTACAGTTCATAGGAGAGCTGCAGTTATGGATGTAGCACATTTCTATGAAGTTTCTCTTAAATTGGTTGTCAACCCTCTTTAGTATTTGCACATTTTCATAGTTAGCAGTGTGTCCAGTATTCTTAATATGTTGGCTAAAGGCTGTGCTGGTGGGCTTCCTCACAACATCACTCCTGTGCAAAGCTATTCTTTTTGAGAGTTTCTGGCTGGTTTGACCGACATACACTTCTGAACAAGAACCACATGGAATAGAATACACTACATTGAAGTTATCCAGTTTTTTAACTCTTTCTGTCAGGTGAGTAAAGTATGTCCCTAATCTTTTGTAAACAGAATTTGCTATCACTATGTTGAACTGTCTGAAAAGGTTTGTGATCTGTGGTGATAAACCTTACATCAAAGGTTTATCACCACAGATCACAAACCTTTTCAGACAGTTCAACATAGTGATAGCAAATTCTGTTTACAAAAGATTAGGGACATACTTTACTCACCTGACAGAAAGAGTTAAAAAACTGGATAACTTCAATGTAGTGTATTCTATTCCATGTGGTTCTTGTTCAGAAGTGTATGTCGGTCAAACCAGCCAGAAACTCTCAAAAAGAATAGTTTTGCACAGGAGTGATGTTGTGAGGAAGCCCACCAGCACAGCCTTTAGCCAACATATTAAGAATACTGGACACACTGCTAACTATGAAAATGTGCAAATACTAAAGAGGGTTGACAACCAATTTAAGAGAAACTTCATAGAAATGTGCTACATCCATAACTGCAGCTCTCCTATGAACTGTAAGAAAGATGTTGAAAACTTAAGTTGTATTTATTCCTTTCTACTTCAACAGGACTTGACAAGAAGTAACAAACTGGAAAATGTGGGGAACTTATCATGACATGCATAGATTACCTACCTGTGCTTTAGAGGGGACTTCATTTCCTTGCTTATTATGTTGCCTAGGGCTCTTTCTTTTCGTATCCATGTGGTTGTGATGTGCAAAAGTGAAAATTATAACCTCGTTACATATGACACCCGGATGTTGACAGAAATATGTCATCAAAAAATAAGATTAATTCTTCTTTTCTATTTGTAGTTTTTGTAGGTTGTAAATTTTAGACTTTTTGTTGTGTTTGTATTTGAAAAACTACCCTGTGTTGTAATGTTTTTATTCAAAATTTTAAATGTATTTTTTAATATTTTTAACATGTTTGTGACAGTGTTTTTTACAACTAGGACCAACTGAACATTTTCAATGTAGGTTTTTAAATGTTGATTTCCACCACTGTACTATAATAGGTTTTCCATTTAGGTGCTGATGAAGGTGACAACATATCACCGAAAATTTCACATATAGAATAAAGTTCTACACCAAGCTGGCTTATACCATCTCTAGCTGATCCTTGTTTTGACGCTTTCCCGAAAGTTACCCTCCAAAGAAGGTTTATATATATATATATATATATATATATATATATATATATATATATATATATATATATATATATATATTGTAGCTAGCATTACTAGGAACAAGCAATGACTAATGAAAGTCTTCAAAGAAATGGATCCTGACACATGAAAATTAAGGCATAAAATAAACAAAGCAAAAACCAAGTACGTGACCGTCAAAAGACCACCTGACAATAAAAATAATATCGCACTAGATAACTATACCGTTAAACGTATGGATACCTTCACATGTCTAGGCACAGAAATCAATAAAAATAATTCCGTAAGTAGAGAAATTACTGCACGTATTTCCAGTAATAATCGTGCATACTATGCTTATATAAGATTAATACCTGCAATTATTAGACAAACGAACCAAACTGACTTTCTACAGAACACTAATTAGAACCGTACTAACCTAGAACGACGAGATTAAGGAATTGTTTAAAGATCAAATCAAAAACATTATAAGATTTGTTAAAGCGACTGTCATTGCTCAAACATGTAAAGAGACAAGTAGATATAAAATTAACAAAGAAAAATCTATAGTGTAAGCCGATAGAAGTGCGAAAACGAAAAGATCCAGAATAAGATAGTTGGATGGCGTTAAACACAACCTAAAAGCTATTAATGCAAGACAATGGAGGAGAAAATCACAATAGAGGTCTGAATGGAAGACATAGCCAGACAGGTTAGAGCTAATTGACTTTTTGTATCGTAAAGTGTTCTTCTCTAAATTAAATTTATGGAACGAAGTTTTTGTTATCTAAAATTGGTTTGACACTTATTATTAATATTTTTTTAGCTGTAAGAATTATAAAGCAGTGGCAGTAAACTTTCTGTTCTACATGATACTTACTTACAGAATAATCACGAAAGGTATCTGCCTTTTTGAATTATTTCTTATCGACTATCCATTGTTTTTCCTTACCGTTAGTAATGTTGCCAGAGGACTTTTTAGTTTTTATCACATATATAAAAAGCATATTTCTTGTGTTAAATTTATAATTGTTTGTTTGAGGCATTACCTATGGCTGTGAGACATATGATATTAATTATGATATTTTAGCTAAAAATACCCTACATTTGTCATCTAAATTTATACTTTGGAAATCGTTCTCTAAATAAAAATTTAAAAATAATATCCACAAGGAATCTACGTTCCTGTAGTTGGCTGTATACCATGTATTAAAAATTTAATTAAAAATCCTTTGTAATAGGTATATTTTAGGCCCAAACGGGCTAAGTTAAAAAGACAAAACGTTTTCGGAAACCATGTTCCATCATCAGTGTCCTAGAAAATAGTTAACCACTTAATTAAAAAGAACATAGGTTAAAATTTTGACTAAGGTTAAAGAACAATGTGGTTAATACTTACTAGGAGTACATGAATGAAGCCACCAAGATTAAATATGTGGGTAAAAACCCGATTACATATGTTTAATTACATTTAGTTTTAAAATAATATTGTACTGATATAGGATTATAGAGTTACCTATGGATTAGATAACATGGCGACATATGACTCCACGTTGAAGTTGCTAGTCCTGAGACGGTATGTCTTCGAGGACTGTATGAGTGCAACTGATTGGCAATGACATTTGATGACAATATTGTTAAGTTATGACGGAAATAATCACAGAGCAGTCAATGTAGCTGTATGTTTCTATTTAAGACAAAAGCAAACGTTATTTAAAATTGTGAAAATTAAGTAAATTAATATAACAAAATATTGTTATAAAACTTTTGTCTTAAATAGAAACATACAGCTACATTGACTGCTCTGTGATTATTTCCGTCATAACTTAACAATATTGTCATCAAATGTCATTGCCAATCAGTTGCACTCATACAGTCCTCGAAGACATACCGTCTCAGGACTAGCAACTTCAACGTGGAGTCATATGTCGCCATGTTACCTAATCCATTGGTAACTCTATAATCCTATATCATTACAACATTATTTTAAAACTAAATGTAATTAAACATATGTAATCGGGTTTTACCCACATATTTAATCTTGGTGGCTTCATTCATGTACTCCTAGTAAGTATTAACCACATTGTTCTTTAACCTTAGTCAAAAGTTTAACCTATGTTCTTTTTAATTAAGTCGTTAACTATTTTCTAGGACACTGATGATGGAACATGGTTTCCGAAAACGTTTTGTCTTTTAACTTAGCCCGTTTGGGCCTAAAATATACCTATTACAAAGGATTTTTAATTAAATTTTTAAAAATAATAGTTTTGTTTTGTTGGTTAATTAATAATATAAAAAAATTCTCTAACAGTTCTCAAACATAACTACCTTTAATAAATATTGTGATTTATTCCCGTTAGATATAGTAGATAATATACATTGCATAACGAAAAGAAAGAAATCTATATATTTAGGTCATTTTAAATAAATTTTTTATCAATATATTTTTGTCGTAATAATAATATGGTCATATATTGCAGGTTCCTTGTGGTGCCAATAAGAAGGACCTTCTTGCTCACTTAGATAAAGTACCAACTTTTGTCCAACGATTGCAATTCACCGTTAAGGACCATACAGTAGGAAAAGCTGCTACTTTTACTAAAGTCGATAATGTGATACAAGAAACTAAAAATCTGATGAACGTCATTTCAAAGGTTGTTACTACTTGTTTCGAGTGTGCCACCAAAGTAAGTAGAAATCTGTTAATCCAGTTAGTGTATATTTTTGAAGTTAACGGAATGTCTGTTTTTATACAATTTTCTAAATTTAGTGCTGGTATTTGACTAAATAAATTTAGTTTTTGTAAAAACCATTTATTAGGTTTGTTTTAGATTAAAATTTACGAAATACCATTTATATTTTTATAAAACATATACTTTTACTTTTGAATACATAGTATTCCTACTAGTTTATGACGTTTTTAGATAAACCGCTTCCAATAAGATATTTCCACTGTATTTAAGGTAAAGAATATCAAAATGTTACAGTAAAAATCTAATACTCTTTAAAGTTATATACAGGTTGTTTCAACACGTATTTTGTCCAAATGTAAATGATTTATTATCAAAACAAAAAAAAATTATTTATTGTCATTTTAATAAATTCCTGTTATATGAGGTAACAAAAACATATTTTTTATGGTTAAAACACCATATTTTTGCAAAATAAGTCAAAACAAATATCGTACAAAATATGGTATACAAGACACTATTAAATTTGGATATAGTATCAAACAAAACATTTAATATGTAAGACTAGGTTGCATCTTCAACACCTATTTTGCTGCATTTTTGCTCACTTTTGTCATGACACAAATCACACTGAGTTGTTTTTTCTCGTGGAACTACCAGAAGGTCTAGTTGGGCATAGCTAATATCGATTTCATTGGCTGATTAACGACCTCAAAAATAGGCAACGGGTTTATTAATTAATTGTTTTAAAGAACATAACGCCTTTTCTAAATGTTACTAATTCAATTTTATTAATTTGATTGTTTACATCGCTTTGACGCTACCAAAATATTCTCTTCCGAGGAATGTTGACGTAACGACCTAATATTAAAGTTTCCGTAAATATTTATTCCGCATTGGATATTTGAGTACATTCACGAATATGTTTAACCAAGAAATCTGTTTTTCTCCTACACCTCTATATGGCCTTCTATTTTGCCTATCCGTAGTACTCTATATTTCCCTTCACTATGTGCCTCAGATAAGGCATTGTCCAGT
>OU898282.1:78572628-78595126 GCA_918026665.1 Diabrotica balteata | reverse complement strand
TAATCTGTGGTTAATTATAATCGTGTGAATCGATGTAGATTATTTGGAAGTATTTTAGTGAGTTAATATAGTTTATAGCTATACTTGGCAAATTGGTGCCTTAGCTATAATTTTTTATATATATGTTTATATTTTTTTTCTCGATTCTTGATTGTTCCACATATGGTTGAAGTATTGGTTAACCGACATCAAACCAATCAGTCAAGTAAAAAGAAAAAAAAATTTTTCCACTTAAAATTTTTTTTTCTCCAAGTAAGAGGGGAATGTAACGAGTCCGTTACTTAAATACCCATTTACTGCTTTGTCACTGGAATTCTTTAATTTAATTACAAATTAAATTCATTTCGAAATATTCTTAAACCAAACATTTAAATAACTTCGGTAAATTTTATTTTTAAAAGTTGGCATTAAATCCCGCCCTCTGTCTAAGACTCTGAAAATACATTGTCGTGACCGCCGAAGTGCCATGAGACCGGCACTTGCTTGGAATTCCTTGAGTTGAACAGACGTATTCAGGCGACTGAGAGAGTCCCTCGTTTAAGAGTTTGGTTTAAGTTTTATTTTATTTGGAAGAAACTATTATTTTGTGGAAGAAAACCCAGTTGGTTATTTTATTTTGTTTTTGGTTTTTGGTGAAAATACATTAAGTTGGGATCACTCTCAGTCGGTAAGTTAAATTACAAATAAATTATATGTAAAAACATATCATCCGCCATTGTTGGTGAAATTTAAATCTATTTATAATCCTCTCTCAAAATATAGTCTGATCCACCTATCTATCTATCTACTATCTTCTATGTACTATTTCATTCATTTCATAAATACCTAAACAGATTACAAGTAATAAATTTTTATAATAACGTCAAATTTTATTTCTTTACGAGGATGAAAGCCAACAATTATCTATTTCAATTCCATACCGTTTAAACCGGCTAATATTTCCTTGTTTTTGTCCCATTCTATGATCTATATAACTTCTGTAAAAATCATTTATTTAATATGTCCGTTAAAACATTGTCAAATCTAAATTCCAAGGTTATTTTTTTTCGGAAACCATAGTTTTTGCGTCAATTTAAAAGCAACTTTGACCTTTCTTGCTTCTTTTTTACTTTCTTGTACAAACAAAGGATGTGTAGTAACACAACTGTGTTTTTTTAGCCTACGTCAGGAATCCAGTGCAGGTCTGGGGGGAAAGGAAAAACTTTTTATTTAATTTTTTGGGAATTGGAAGACAAGCAGTCATTTTTATTTAATTGGATTGAGAAGAATTGTAAGGACTTAATTTAAAAGTACCTTTTTTTATATGGTGTCCAGGTTTGGCGTATCACCCACCTGCGACTAGTTCTTCCAGAGGATCTCGAGGGAAACCTGCAGAAACTAACAGGAAGAACTAATATTTTTTTGTCGATTTAAATATTTGTAGCAACTTTTTAACGTCCTCTTCAAGGTTTAACTTTTATTTCATTTTCAATTTTTCTTTCAAAATATATACTTAATAATAATTACATTCATTTTTATAAAATAATAGTCATTGTAAATTTAGTAAAACATTTATTGTCCACCAAGGGTTGAGGTTGTAACTCCCCTGGACTCTCTCGTTATCAGGTTATAGTGTGCACACATATCCGGAGAGGTTTTATTTCATTTATTCGATAATTGTAACATTTATATCATTATATATTTCATTTTATATTATATTTATATAACTTGCATAACCTTAGTCAACATTTCACATAAATAGGTACATTTGGGAAAGGGGAAACTGTTTTATCATTGCATTCAGGGGTTTTCATTGTAAATATAGATTAGTTAATTGTATATAAGAGGTGTTGGGTTATATTGTTATATATAAGGGTTTAAAATAAGTTGTACATAATATAGGTATTTATTAAAGTTGGGTTAAAACAATTTAAGATTTCACTTGGTACCTATCCTTTAATATTTCAGCAATACAAGATATCTCGGAAGAAACCATTTAACTTCCTGGCGCCCAAATATTCATTAGAGCAACTTTATCTTTCTTCTGTTTATTTCTTGGTAGTTTCTAGTCATTAATTCTTACATCTTACGGTCTCTGTAGGGCATGCAAATTGGCCGAATCCCTCTTTGATTGTCAAGTGGTCATTCTCCTGCATAGTCGCTAGCCAGCATTAATTTTATTATATTTTAAAATTCATATTTACCCTTGATTTATTTCTTTCACATAATTTATTTCTATCTACTCCCTTTCATCTTCTGTTATTCCACATATTAGTTCGTTGGTGTATCAAGGTACATTTTAGAGTTTACCCTATTGCTACACTACACATTCTTGTTATATTGGCGCTCCAGCCCAGCCATTTTTGTTACAATAGGCAGTACTGGAATCAGATATATTTGATAATACTCAATTTGAGCTAGAAGTGATTAGTTTTAAATGCAAAAATTTAACTTGGTGCAGATGGTGAAGGGACTACCAAGTTTTGGTAGCTGTCGTCCACGTAATATGTTTATTGAGACTGAACTGATAAACTTCAAAGAAAGTATAAATCCAGTGCTGAGAAAATTGGTACACCTAATCAATGACGTCAATCCGCGAGTAGCAGTATCGTAAACTAAATTACTTAACAAAGAAGGCAAATTAAAATTGACAGTTAGGATTTAAATGATTATAAAACCTTGAGTTTAATAATTACTTCTTGGACGAAACACTTTTCCTTGAAGTTTCTCACACTTGTATTCTCTTACATCATAATAGAATAAACATATTAGGTATTAGGCACTAAAGAAAAAATCGAACATGTTTTCCTTATAACTTGATCAACAAATAAAATATTCTAAATATGTTTCTTCAATAAACGCTTTTAAAGTAAGAGACTCAAACATCTAAAGTTAGTTAACTTTATTAAAAAACTTTCTTGGAGTTTAGCAGAGAGAAACCACGAAATAGACATTACACCATTGTACATAATTTTAATCTAAAACTACCCAACGACTTTGAAATGTGTTTTATGAGAAGCTTTCCTTATCTTATCCACCACTCACTTATCTTTTTTAGCACTCAACACCACTACCTTCCTCATTATCCGTCTTTTACGTAAGACATAACAAAATTTTGGCACCGACTCTTTGTATAATTAGCATATTTTGAAGGTTTCAATTCTGGCCAACTACATCTTCGGAATAATTTAAATTTCAGATATTCAAATGAGATTCTCGCATCTATCCTCTCCCTTACCGCAGGACGTAGTCAAAGAATGAGTTAAGGGTAAGAGTCTTATTGGAATTTTCGAGTATTCCATTAAAATAAACCTAGAAAATATACCTTAGAGGCAAACAAGTATAGAAACTATGTATTTTAAAAATTATGTATTTGCTTATTTATAAAACATTAAAATATGTAACAAATAATGAATAACAACAAATAATAAATAAGGAAAATATGATAAAGTGAAACTGACATTGGCGTACAATACAATTCTCTCAATAATGTAAAATAGGAAAAATTTCTAAATATGGAAATAAAATTTAAATATTAAAATAAGAGGAATAAAGTGTCATGTAACAGTTAAATTCATAATATGTTCTGTCACTATAAAAGCCCAGTAGATTGGGGGACTAGGACTATGCTCAATACATATATGCACAACATTATAAGTATGTTTAAGACATCTCAATAGTACCACATAATTTCACAATAATTTAGTGCGAAAATAAATTTTTTTCAAATTTAAAAAATATATCTATTTATACTTAAACAGAAACATTTTATCTGTAAGAAATAGAAGATCTAAAAAATTGAGTGTTCTAAAAATGTTTATAAGACTCTTAAAATTTCAGCTCGATCCATCAATTAGATTAGAAGTTATTCAAATTGTTCATCTTACGGATACCATATGAAAGGCGAGAACTTTTAATTTTAACGTGCATCAAACAAAGTTAAAAAAGAAGATCATTGTTATATTAAAAAATCGTTTTGTGAAGTTACTGTTTGTTGTTTTAAAAAAACATATCAACTTTAGAGTAAAATTCCACAAACTGTATGATATTAAAAAATATTAAGTCAACAGAAGTATTCTAATTTCAGACCAACAGAGTGCAATAGATTTTGTTTAATACTTAAGAAGATTGTACCTTAGTGACTATCTCCAAATATTTAGTGGATATGCATACACCTATTGTCTAAGATTTAGTAGATAAATTTATTGTGGAGGCAACGAATACAAATGTAAATGGAAAGATTCAAGAAGCGATAATGTTATTAACTCCAACAGTGTATGTCCAAGCATATCTTCTAACATAATGATGGACGAATTAATAAAACTGGTTTAAATCTTGTTTCAGAAATTTCGTACAAACACTTATGAGCATCTAATCATGCGTTTAGTCACATATTCAGTTTTCAAAGATAACTTTTTATATCAACTTTGCCAGACAATCTCGTACTACCTAAATCTTTTCTTATCACGTTCCTGCAAATATCATATCAAATATTCATAGCCAGAAGTTACATATATTTTAAATGTGAATTAAGGGAACAGCAAGCAATTTAATTTTCTAAACATTTTACCTTTTAACCTTCCTCACAATAATACAGCCCAAACAGTGATGACATAAAATTTACCAATATATACACAGCAAGATAACCGGAGACGGCCCTGACAGTGGCATGATTATACCAAGTTTTAAATTGCTCTGTTATTTTTTACTTTTTAAATGTAAAATACGGAACAAAAATTTGATATTCTTAAATACTATTAATAATAAATAATAGTGCAGTGTTGATGCCATTCGACTCAACCCGACGTGAGTAATAAAAATCCTTTAAATAAGATATTACAATAGTAAATATAACCTATACAATTCGAATCAAGTTCAACCTACTGGCACAGTATAAAGAGGTTCAACCTCTTTATACTGTGCTACTGGTTTTATCAACTGGATTTTTGGAACCGTTCGAAACTGATCCACGCCGGTTCTTTGGCCGGTGACAGGACGTAGGAAACGACATAAAGATGACTTAAATTAACAACATGACTACTTCTACTTCAAATACTCCAAATATACCAAAAAAATACTTATTTCAATGTAGTAAACACGTTCAAACACCCAACAGAGGACCAAGCAGTAGTACTCTCGAGTATCGAAGGCATCAAAATCCACAATTATATCGTTGCAATTGGATCACCGGTTGGTCCACGTAACGTCTTGTTTGCATCTAGAATTCCAAACAACAGAATATGTACCAAAAACATAGTCGACTTTTTACCAAAAACATAGTCGATATGCTTCTTTATTCTTACAAACATATTAATATAAATGAGTCAGAAATAGAGATAAGAAGATTAATCACACCAGCACAACGACTTGTAATATCTAATGTATGCCCTTCAATTCCAAATAATATCATTGAAGCAGAATTACAAAAATTAGGCATTACTGCAGTTTCCACGATGACGTTCTTAAGAGTAGGTGTGACAGAAACCGAATATAGCCACGTCCTAAGCTTCACAAGGCAAGTATTTATTTCGCCCCTGGATAATATTTCCATTCCTGATGCCTTCAATGTATTCCACAATAAAACTTATCGTTTATTCATCTCTATTGATGGACTAAAGTGCAACATTATTGGACATAACGATACAGATTGTCCCATCATAACTACTGCTAACTCCTCAAACGTACCCTCCAAAACAACTCCAAATACGACACCTGTAACAGACGATAGAGATCCTGAAACACAACAAAACATGGAAACGAACGCCAGCATAACTGAAACTTTTGACAACGTAAGTCAACCCTCCTTACCAAAAGAAACAATATCATCAAATCTAAACAATATTATTAATCCTGCTGAAACTGTAACTTTGCAACCTTCAGTTAATATTAAAAAACAACTTACTCAAGTATCTACTTAAGTTAAAAGACCAATCTCATCCTCATCTCACATCGACCAAAATTACCCAGAAACAGACTCCCAAATCTTTGCTCCTCCTATCACACATAAACTTAAAAAACCTAAAAAACAAACTAAAACCTCTGATGACGACATTATTTGTTCTCTAAAATTGATAGAAGACAAAATTGAAAACCGATCACCCCCATTCTCATTTAATTTTAATGAAATATGCGACTTTCTAGTTAATACTCTTCATGCTAAATATCCTGAAACTATCTCAAAGAACTACTCAAATGAACCTCCCGAATTAACCGATATCCTTAACTTTATTCATTGTTACTCTCATAACTCTAAATTAAAAAAACAACATCACCAGATTAAAGAAAAAACCTAACCCCACTCACACATCTTCAACGGAAGAGACCGAAAAATCTGATGGATAAATCACTAATCCTTCAATGAAACCCAAATGGTATTTCGCTCACTTCGAATCACTCAAACTATTAATTCAAAAATATTCTCCACTAATACTGTGTATACAAGAAACTCATTTCAAAGAGAATTCTATAATAAAATTATACTCGACTTCTAAAAAATAGAAGTACAGAACATGCCAGTGGGGGCGTGGCTATCTTTGTCAGAACTGACATTGAAGCTAAGCCTATTAATCTAAATACCAATCTCAAAGCCGTTGCAGTTCAGGTCATATACATATATATATATATATATATATATATATATATATATATATATATATATATATATATATATATATTCCACACCCACATGAAAATCATATACAAGAAGTAACTAATTTACTACATCATATACAGTCTCCACTAATCTTATTAGGGGATACAAACTGCCATAACACCACTTGGGGTAGTTCAAAAACAGAAAAATGCTTAAACCTATTACAAAACACAATCAATCATTTAAATCAAATACTGGGGAACCCACCAGGTTTAATTCCTATAATGGGAATCTTTCATCTATTGATTCTCACTATGCAGTCCATCACTGGCAACTATATTATAATGGAAAACATTAAAATACTTATATGACAGTGATCACTTTAGAATCATAATTGACATCCTAAATGACAACAAGAAACAACAAATCCAATTTACCAGAAGTGGAAAATAAAAACCGCTAATTGGGACCTTTTTCAGCTATATATCGATGAAAATCTATGTAACTTCACATAAGATAGAAATATTGACAAAAACATATGTACATTAAATAATATAATTATTTCGGCAGCGCATAAAGCTATCGGTAAGACAAAAACTTGTAATAGGACACCGGTCCCCTGGTGGAATGATCAAATTCCCAACTTATTATCTGCAAGCAAACACGCACTAAATATTCTTTAAAAACATAAAACAGATGCTAATCGCCTGGAATTTAAAATGCTTAGGGCAAAAACTCGATATTTAATGAAAAAAAGCAATAGAGAATCTTGACATAATTATGTTGCCTCAATAAATCCCTCAACTCCTATCGAAACCATCTGGAAAAAGATCCGAAACCTTAAAGGATCAAACAACTACATCAATATTAATACTCTTTCTTACAATAATAATCTTGTTGCAGACAAAAAAGATATATCTAACGTATTAGCCGATGTATATCAACTAAATTCTAGTGATAGCAATCTAAACTCAAATTTCATTAAATACAAAAATCATGAAGAATCCTTTAAAATTTCAATCCATGACAGCAAGTCGCCACTAAATGAAAACATAACTCAACAAGAATTTGATTATTCTCTAAACTGACTTAAAAAAACCTCTTCCGTTTTCTTAAAAAATATTTTCTTAAAAAATATTTCAAAATCAGCTAAACTTATCCTCCTACAACTATTTAACTCAATATTTGTCAATAATATATTTTCCAAGATATGGGGCCATGCAATTATCATCCCAATTCTTAAACCCAACAAACCTAAAAACGATCCCTTGTCATATCGTCCAATCTCCTTGACATGTTGTATGTGTAAACTAATGGAAAAGATCATAAATAACAGACTAGTATGGCACCTAGAAAACTCAATGTTATTATCCCCCTATTAAATTGGGTTTCGTAAAGGCAGATCCACTACCGACAACGTAGTATCGCTTGAGTCTGAAATCCCTGAAGCATTTCTACACAATCAAAAATTACTAGCTGTCTTTATTGATATCAATAAAGCTTTCGACACTGCATGGAAATATAACATCTTAAAAACACTACAAAAATTTGAAATCGAGGGTCACACACTAGCTTTTATACAAAATTTCTTAACTAATAGGCACATTGAAGTAAGAGCTAACGGTTATAACTCTAGTCCAGGCTGTCTTGTAAATGGAATTCCACAAGGCTTGATTATCTACCATAAAAGCAGAAGTGTGGAATGTGTGGCTAAAGTAATACAGATGTTCTTACATACGCAGGAAAAATGGTCACTTAAAACTGGTTTTAATTTTTTTCCTGAAAAAAACGCAGTACATAATATTCAGCAAAAGGAAAAATATAAAGAACGTTATTCTAACTTTAATTAAACATACTCTAAAAGAAACAAACGAAATAAATTGCCTGGGGTTAACTTTAGATTGCACCCTAAACCGGAAAAGCCACATACATACCTTGCAAAAACAATGCCAACCTAGAATTAATCTCCTGAAAATTCTCTCAAACCGTACGTGGAGAGCAGATACAAGAACCTTATTAAACTTATACCAAATCACTTATACGTAGCAAATTAGACTACGGCTCAATATGTTATGGTACTGCCAAAAAAACTACATTAAAAAAACTAAACTCAATTCAAACAACGTCAATAAGAATTGATCTGTGGGCATTTAGAACTAGCCCAACAAATAGCCTTCACGTATTAGCTAACGAACTAACTACCTTTACACTTACGAAGGCAACAACTGTCACTAAATTATGCAACTTGTATATCATCAAATCACTGATGCATCAAAAACTAAATCAGGACTAGCAGCAGTTTACATACATGGAGCAGACCACTTTAAAATACGACTCCCTCCGAGTTGTAACATATTTACTGGAGAAGCAATGGCCATTTTAGAGGCACTAAAAGTTTGCAGAAGAAAATTCGCACCTCATTATATTATAATATCTGACTCATTAAGTACATTAAAAGCTTTACAGCAATTATATCCATCAAATGAAATTATAATGCTAATAAAAAATGAACTCATACTACTCTCAACAAAAAATATAGAAATAACTTTTTATGGGTGCCATCACACGTGGAAATCAAGGGAAACGAAGCAGTGGACCAACTTGCGAATGAAGCTGCACTAGATGTAAGCATCCCTGTGTCACACATGATAGCAAGAAACGACCATAAAACCTCCATTAAAAAACATGTTACCAACTTATGGCAGTGTAACTGGAATTCCACATCCAACAAATTAAAAGATGTTATAGAAACTTTCGGCACCACCTTACCACTCCCACTTAAACGTTGTGAACAAGTGATATTAACTCGACTACGATTAGGACATATTATACCAACCCATATTCACTTAATAAATAAAGAAGCCATCCCTTTCTGCCACAACTGCAAGATCCAAATCATTGTGAAACATATTCTGTTAGAATGCAAAACATACCCCCAAGAAAGAAGAAAAAAAAACCTCTCTACCAACATGAAAAATCTGCTAAGCTGCCAGTTCAACAAAGTGCTGAAATATTTGAATTGCATTAAATTTTACAGTGTTTAATAGAACATATTTAAGTTATATATATATATATATATATATATATATATATATATATATATATATATATATATATATACATATATATATATATATATATATATATATATATATATATATAGATATATATTTATATATATATATATATATATATATATATATATATATATATATACATTGTAAGGTATTAAATATTTGTAATTTGTGTTTGTACCCCCTGCTAATAACTCTTAGGAGTTGATACAGGGTCATTTATCCAAATACTATGTTTTCACACCTATTACTTCTTATACAATATTTCAAAGAGTAGCAATCCCATATTTACCAATACAGGCAGTTTAACAAATGTTACCATAAAATACACGTATAGCTTTGACCACTTTCTCAGTTAAAACTACAACAACTATACCATACACCGTCTAAGTTGTCACCTAATATCCGAAAACAAAAATCAACGGCACCTGAAACAAGACAGCCTTTAACTTAAAAAAAACTACACTCATGAATAATCTTCTTCTTCTTCTTATAGTGCCCTATCCAATTAGTGGATGTTGACGACAATTCTGGCATACTCCTTTCGATCTTGTGTGGCTCTAAAAAGTGCATGGGCATCGAGGTTTGTCCAATACCTTTTTGTTTCCAAAAACATTGTGTCCAATGTTTTTAAGCCATGGGTATTTCTTTTTTCCGATGCCCCGTTTTCCTTCTGTCTTCCCTTCCATAATAGCTTTAAGAACTGGTACTTGGGATTTAGAAATATATGACCCAGATAAGCAGTTTTTCTTCTTTTTATTATTTGGAGCAATTCTTGTTCTCTGTCCATTCTGTTTAATACCTCGACATTTGTTATGTGATCTGTCCAGGGAATTTTAAGTAGTCTTCTAAATACCCAGATTTCAAAGGCCTCCAATCGGTTTATCACATAGGCCTTTATGGTCCAGGATTCTACACCATATATCAGTATGGAGTAAATGTAACATTTTATAAAGCGACATCGAAGCGTTAAGTTGGGGCTGCTGTTGATTAGCAAGGTTCTCATTTTAGTAAATGTTTAAAATTAATGTTTAATAGATAATGGTTTGTATATTATTTTTCTTTGAAGGTAATGCTATGAATTAGACGTTATCTTTTACAAATAAAGATTGGCCTGTAGACACAAAAAAAGGTTATTCGGTATTATCTTCTGTTAATTTAGGGAAAAGCCTAAGTGGATAAAATACGCACGATTTCTTTAAATTTAACAACAGGAAATTTTGAAAATAGGTAGAAAGAATGAATGTGTATGATTAGCTAGGAAGAACGAGGGTAGGAGAATCATCAATCAGCCAATCGCGTCCACTGCTGAACATAGGCCTCCCTCAGTTCTTTCCAGTGTTTTCTACACTGGGCCGCTTGTAGCCAGTTTCCAGCTACACGTTTTATATCATCGGTCCATCTAGTCGGTGGTCGTCCTCGGCTTCTTTTATAGTTTCTGGGCCTTCATTCCATAATACGTCTTGTCCACCGTCCATCTGGTGCTCTGGCTAAGTACCCTGCCCAGTTCCACTTAAGCGACGTGGTTCTTTCGATGACGTCTTGAACTCCTTATCTTTGCCTAATTTGTTGATTTGTTATGTGGTCTCGAAGGTTCACGTTCAGCATTGCACGTTCCATGGCTCGTTGTGTAACTCTGAGTTTATTCGCAGATTTTTGCGTGAGTGTTAAAGTCTCTGCTCCATAAGTTTGTACAGGTAAAACACATTGGTTATAAACCTTTCGCTTGAGACACATGGGAATTGAACTTTTTAGAATATGGATATAGAAATTAAAAGAATAATATATATTTTTTTTCTATTCTAAAAAAGGAGAATAGGAGATTCGATTTGAAAATTAACCCGGATATTTCGATCATTGTGTTTTTACCATCCAGAACGATTAGTCCAGTTTGACAACAGTGTATGAAAAATAAGTATAAGTTGTTGTTTGCGAGTTAAGTTGGTGATAGCAGAATATTTGAAGACGACTCCTAACTCTGTAAGTAGAGAAAGAAAATTTATATAAAATTTGTACCAGATAACTAGTCGAGGTGGAAAAACCGTTTGACCAGAAGAGTGCCATTAATATTATTTTGAAACAAGTCGAAGGTTTAATTTTGGAAAAAATCTGATCGAGTTCTGATGTCATCAAAACGCATCTGTTTTTTATTTTGGCAAAATAAGAAACCATTCAAAACGTGTTTTCTTGGAAATGTGTTTCATAAAATCTAGTATGTCTTATATAAATAAAAACTGACATAAATAAAATGAGCAATATTTATTGTTATTGACTAAAAAAACATCAAAAATAAAATAAATATTTATCTCTACATATACACGTCATAATATACCTGTGTTCGTAACAGTTTGAATACCATTAAGAGAGGTTTAATAACGACAAATTAAAACTACCCAGTTTGGGCTGTTTGGTTCTCGAAAAGAAATACAATATTAAGAACATCTAATTACATTTTAATCACATTGTTTTTTCGTTCTGGTCTCTATGTATCGGAGTTAATACATACCATCAAAAGATGTCATGAAATAAACTAAGTTTTACTATTCTTATATAAATTTAAGAATATATTTTTCCCATTATTTTATATTTTATATTTGTGTTATTAATGTTGAGTGTCAAAGTTATTGTAAATAATCTCAGAGACTAATAAGTTGCACCGACGAATTGTGATATATATATATATATATATATATATATATATATATATATATATATATATATATATATATATATATATATATATATATATATATACATATATGAAAATTACTAAGTTCTCGGGAAGAACCGCGTTGAGAATTTATTACTCGACGTTTCGGCTCCCATTTTGGAGCCATTATCAAGAGTGATATGGTTCGGTTCGAGTTCGGGATCTCAATCTGCCTTCTCCCCTCACTCGAGTCGTACCAGTATCGTGTTCTGTATTATAAATACAAAAACTGTCTCTCGGCATTGAGGTCTCAATCTGCCTACTCCTCAGTGTCGAGTAACAACCGGTCTTATCCTGTGTCGCTGCTTTTATACTCGCTGTATGCGCGGGAACGGTATGCACTGACGTTCTACTACAACTATACAGTTCTTGTATTTATAATACATAACACGATACTGGTAGGACTCGAGTGAGGGGAGTAGGCAAATTGAGACCCCGAACTCGAACCAAACCATATCACTCTTGATAATGGCTCCAAAATGGGTGCCGAAGCGTCGAGTAATACATTCTCAACGCAAGAACTCAGTAATTTTCATTCATCTGACCCCGGAAATTTATCCGAACATATATATATATATATATATATATATATATCGCATATAGTTTATTACCGGAAAAAGTAAAATAAGTAATTAGTCGCTTCTCAATTGTTCTAAATATCAGAAATTCATGTTTCACGAATATATTAATGGTAATGTATAAAACTGGTTATACATGCACCTCGAATTTATATAATTTTTATGCTGAAATCCAAAAATTCAAATCATTAGTTATATTTATGTTATCCCTTATGAAGGGAATTTGTACCCAGAGTTCTTTGAAATTATTAGAAGTATAATCATTTATTCGTAACATAAACTCTAGAGATAAAAAGAGCTCCTGATAAAAACAGCTGCCTGTACGATTATGAACTTTACTCAAGTAAAGACTTTTACAAAGTAGGTATACCTCGAATACAGAAGGATCAATAAGATGGATTATGTCTTCTTTGAAAAATGAGAGACGAATAGGGAATAGGGAAACAACTTCAATAGCTTAGAGGATTTGTAAATATACTTTGTTCCGGTATAGACTCGTTTTTTTCCCTTTACACTAACAAGAGTTATTTGTAAATATTCGCATAAAAATATAATTTTCTGATAATCTAAATATTATATCTAAACTGATAAAAATATTTCTCTATTAAATATACATTTTTAAACGTTACTGTATTAATGATATATAACAAGACATGAGTTTAATCACAAGTTTACTTTTCATATTCCTGAAAGCTAATAAATTTATAAAAGTAAAAATAGTAGAAATTTCTTTAAAATATAATATCGGAGTTATCTAATTGGCAGCCGCAAATTGCATGAAGAAAAATTTAAAAATTAGATTTATTAAGAATAGTTAGATCCAAAAAAAAGGGTAAGATCCAAAACAAAAGTCGAGGACATAACAATAAAAATTGCAAAACTTAAATGGAGCTTCGCGGGCCACACTGCTTGACAGAAAGACCAACGTTGGAATACTACAATACAACATTGGAGACCTTACGAAAGTAAACGACCAAGAGGAAGACCACAGATGAGATGGGTTGATTAGAAAACATTAGAAAACATTAGATGGCATTAGAAAAATAGCCGGAACAAATTGGAAATATGTTGCTCAGGATAGAGACCGATGGAAGGAGGTGGGAGAGGCCTATGTCCAAACATGGACGACAGAAGGCTAAGAAGAAAAAGAAGGAAAATAGTAAAAATCAGTTATATTAGAAATACACAAATGCCAATTAAATTCCCTAAAAGGTGTCTTGTTGCACAATGCTATTAATTATGCCTCAGTGCCTGTTACTCACTCCGTTCATCTCAAAAAAAGTTTTGAGAATCTTATGCTGTAAGTTAAATAAAGTATCGCGAATATTGTTGGCAGCTCTGTGGAGATGAAAAAATAATATCCATGCTTTTGGGTCAGCATTCTGGATTTACGAAGTATCCATGTTTTTTGTGCCAGTGGGACAGTTAAGCACGAAATTTACATTACGTTAAAAAAGAGTGGTCACGCAGAGAAAGACTTGTAACGGGATAAAAAAATGTGCAACGTGATACACTACTTGACCAAAAATTAGTTCTTTTGTCTACTCTTCACATAAAGTTAGGATTAATGAAGCAGTTTATCTGCTTTAAATATTTGTTTACTTGTTACTCCTTCAAATATCTGAGTGACAAATTTCCTGCACTTTCTGAAGCTAAACTTAAGAAGTAATTTTTGTAGGCCCTCAAATTCGAACCTTAAACTCGGACAGATTGTTCCAGAATACAATGACGCTGGATGAATCTGAAGCATGGAGTTCTTTCCTAGAAGTCAAACACGGTCTCCTAGAAAAAAGCAAGTCTTCAAACTATAAAGAAATTGTAGCCAACATGGTCAAAAATTAGAAAAAAACTGGGATGCAGTATGAGGGTCAAACTTTAGGTTCTGGATTCCCACGTTGACTATTTCCCGAAAATCTAAAAACTGTCAGCGAGGAGCAGGTGACATTTTCCGTCAAACCATAAAGGAAATGAAGAGACGTTACAAAGGAAGATAAGATATAATAATGACGGCTAATTACCGCTGGACCTTGAAGAGAAACTCTATTCTAAAAATCCATCAAAAGTAGACCACCAAACTTACTTTTCATGGAGAAAGAGAACGGTTTTATTCAACAAAATTAAATATTACGTACGTAGGTTTTACTGAATTTATTTTTTTTAACAAGTCAATTTTGCAGTATAATTTTGTATTAAATAAAGTTTTAATAATTATTTTCTCAGTATTTTTGGTAGGTTTTATGAAAAATTTCAAACACACTTTCCTTGAAAAACTGACGCGCTGGAAAGAAAAATAAGTACAGATTCGTGATCTGAACATCCTATTTACTATAGAACACATACACTTTTTCATGAAAAAAAAAAATGTAGGCCTGTGTTATCTTTAATATTAGTGTTTCGGAAACCAAACCAAATGAATAATATACCTTTTATAAAGAAATTTTGTGAAACGTGGTATACAGCTAACAACAGGAATTTATTTGGCTTGTAGATTTTCAACATGAATAGACATAAATTCTATTCGCTCAGCACTAATTTAACTTTTTATTTAAAATTTTTTATGAATACTTTGATAAAATCCACTGATTATATATATATATATATATATATATATATATATATATATATATATATATATATATGTATGTATATAATATGTATATAATATATATACATATATATACATATATTATATATATATATATATATATATATATATGTATATAATATATATATAATATGTATATAATATATATACATATATATACATATATTATATATATATATATATATATATATATATATATATATATATATAAAGATTTTTTTTTACATGTAGTGACTTAGTGGGTATGTCGTATGTTTTAATATTATTTTAATTGTGACGTCTACTTGTAATACCGAATTTTTACATGCTTGTCAAGATTACTTCTTGAAAAAGGCATGGATTTCCTGCCGAAACGTCGGAAAAAATATATAAAAATGTCTTAGTATCAAAATAATTTTTTTTATGAACCAACTTTTATTTTTAACATTTGTTCCAAGTTTTATTAAAAAAAAAAACAGTTTCATTTAGGCATTCAGTGATAGAAAGGTACCAAATTGTGTTAATATAATTTAATTATTGTAAGAATTTCAAATTTTAGATAGGTTGTTCTAAATTTATATTGTTTATATTTAGATATATATATATATATATATATATATATATATATATATATATATATATATATATATATATCTGTGGTGTTTGGGAGACATATGTTAACTCCAAAATGTATGTTTTTCAGTAGAGCGATTTTAATATTCCAGAAGGTTTCTTAAATCGAAGGCAACAAAATAAAAAACCAAATATATTTCATTAAATACTTTATTAAGTGCTAAAACAGATGTAACAAACAAAATATGTTTTAACATTTCTGTTTTTGATATAATGGCACATATCATATTTGTATCAAAAATATAGAGATTTAAAAAGTATTTTAATGGAGATAACGATCAAAGATGAAAGAACTTAAACTATTATTGGTCAATTTCTTTGTATTGGAAAACAGTGCTGTAGAAATATATGGCTTTACTTGCACCTAATTAAAACTTAAGCGTCGAAATTTTCATCCCTGTCGCTTGTATATTGTGTGGTACTGGTTTGAGTGTGTTTAAGCGAATGGTAAAATCCATGATAGATTGGATCTATAAAGGGTAGTAGGTCGAGAATATGTTTATATTTCAAATAATCTATGGGAAGATGATAACTATAAGCTGGAAGTATCTGAATATTAGACATAGAAGTTGACCTGCCTCTTCTTAGCTTGGACATTGAACGAATCGGTTCGTTGGGATCTAATGTGTATTTGAAGCCTATATAACTATCCTTTTTGTAATGTAGCCAAAATACGCTGTTCCAAACAAAAAATTTTTTATCTTTATCAACATTCCTTTTTATAAAATGCGTTGTTAGAAGTTTGGAAAATCTGAAAAAGTCAGTTTGTTTCCTAAATTTTACATCAAAACGAGGGCTCGTCATTTTAATTACTGATACCCAGTCCTGTGGAACTGAAATTGCGGCGTTTCTTTTTTCACAAATCTCTTTAAGGTAGCATGATCTGTATCACATTCTAAATGAGTATGATCAGGAACTAGAAACTTATGATGAATTTCTTTTAGAGTTTCCTTTCCTTCAAGTGCTTTTAAAAACATAATCGGTAATATGTTATTTCGGTTTTGACTGGGGCACGTATCAGAATAAAGGACTACTTTTTCTACCTGTTCTGGCAAGTCTCTAATAAACTGAAATAAGCAAGATGCGATCTCATCAGCTCCTCGTTGAGCTACACCTTCATGCCACATATAACATGATGTCCGTTTTTTGGTGATATTGCGGATCGTCAAATTAAAAGTTCATAACTTTCTTTAATAGAAAGCCATACTAGATGTCAAATTAGGTGTAGCCAAATACTTCTGCAAATCAAATGCAACTACTACAAGCTTGTCTAAGCTCCGCATACTTTCTTCTTTGTCGCCTTGTTTTGTTGTATAATGCATGGAGGCATTATTCTGCTATTGTTGGCTTTCATTTTCTAATCTTTGTTTTTCTTCTTTGGAGGCACAGCTTTTTATCTTCAGAAACAATAAATCACAGGTTTTGCAAGTGTCATTAGATGGCTTCTTAAACTTAGATAGAAGTAGAAGATGCTTTCTTTTTTTTTAACAACGTCATCTAAGAAACCTCTGGTTTCGCCAAATAATTTCAAAAAGCAACATTTACAGATATTACCATCCATATTCTCCAACTTATAAAGAACTGTAAATTACCTATTTTTGACTGAGTTACCACGCCGTGTTCTTTCTTTAGGTATTACTGTTAATAAACTAGCCAAATAACGTTTTTGTGTGTCCATAGTTGACAAGTTTCTGTAGTCTCTAAAAATTTGCTTTAGATCAACAGAGGCAGTCTTTTCATGACCTTTTGCTTAAAAGTTTGTGAACACTTGTATTGAAACTTGAGCTGAAATGCTCTTACCTTTAGCAATAATGTATTCCTCACCTTTTCTTTTTTTACCAGAACGACCTTTTCTAAATTTCTGTTGCATTGGACCCTAGCCCTTTCTTCCTTTTTTTATACTTATTTGAGTCAAAGGAAAGTGATCATCTAACTCGTTTTGATGGTCTTCGGAATCAGCTTTCCCATGTTCACGTTCAGAATCTGATGGTTCTCACAAATTGCTAGATCCAGAACTCAAAATATCACCAGAAGTTACTTCAGACGCTAATACATTTAGCAGATGAGTATTTTCTTTAAGATTTACTGGTGAAGATAGTGCTGGTTTTAAAACGTGCAAATTGCTTTCTTTACTTCCAGAGGGGCCTGGATATGAAGCTGATTCAACATCAGTCAGTTCTACACTATCACACTTAATACTTACATTATTAGAAGACGACTGTTTATTTTCTAATAAACATATCTCAATTATTTTTGTATATGAAAACTTGTATTATAAGCCATATTTACCAAATTACTCGATCATATTTACTGCGTCATTCGAAAGATTTAGACAAACTGACTTTAATACTGACTTACTGACTAAGTGTAACTAACTAGTCATCGATAGACCTTAACACTAATACAATGTAATCGACACGTTCGTGAATACGACGAAATGCTCATGAATAATTATGATAAGTACAAACCAACGAAAAGAAAAGTTTGATATATTTATATTATTTGCCACTTACATAAAAAAACTTACAGAAAATGCTTCAAATAAATATAATATTTATTTGAATCAAAGATGTTAAGTGGGACATAGCATAAAATTACCGAAATAATTTGCATATTATTTGATATAACTATGATAAGTACCAATTATCACATATAGACCAAAATGTTTTACCAAACGAATGTGGATATTATTTGATCTAGACATGATAAGTACCAATTATCAGATATGAACCAAAACGTTATTGTTTAGTTTTGTTTTCGGGTACATGATATAATATTTTAACAGGACTATACCAAACAAAATTTGAATAATAGGGACTTATCAATATTATACCAAGCCGTGGCTCGTTTTCTAGACGTGATAAACATACCATAGTCAGATCAAACGAAAAGAGATCAAAAACAAGACGCAGTGCAGGACAGAATTTTCGCTATTTTGGAGTTATCATGTTTCTCCCAAACACCACAGATATATATATATATATATATATATATATATATATATATATATATATATATTTATATATATATATATATATATATATATATATATATATATATATATATATATATATATATATATATATATATACGTGTGTGTGTGTGTGTGTGTGTGTGTGTGTTTCATAATAGTTATAATAAAGATAATTTAAAAACTACTTACAAACTAATTCTTTGAGAACCGTGATAAAAACCCTATACATTATATATATTATTCAAAATTACTCATAGCTCACACACAAACATACCATCATAGCAATATATATACATATATATATATATATATATATATATATATATATATATATATATATATATATATATATATATTATATGTGTGTGTATATATACAGATTAGATTAATAGGCATTAGCTAGAGTATTTTAATTGGAGCTTTTAATGTATTTTTAAGTATATAAGTGGTTTATACGAAAACTTTGTAAAATTGGCCCATTTATTTTAATGCTGAGTATATCCTCTCATTCACCTTTAGGGATTGGATCAATACTCTGGATTATGTCGTGGCGGAAAAATGAAAGACGAATTGGGAATGGGAAGTAGGTTCAAGAGCGGCGGATGTTTTTTATTGCCGCCAATAATAAATCAGATTCCTTCGAAGACCTCGCCAAATCATCAGAACACTTGTAAATAATTCGAGATCCTGTTTTTTTATCATCTTCTCTCTATCTTTATTACGGCAATTATTTCTGTCAAATTTAACTAAATTAAATTTGGTTAAAGTGATTTTGCCCTCGATTTCTTTCCAGTTTTTTAATTGTTATTTACAAACCAATGGGCTAGTTTAAAATGATTAGTATTGGAAATATAGGAAATGGTATTTTTTAGTTAAAATGAGATTGGCCATGATATCAGTAAAGTTTTTACAATAAAAGTGAAATATATTTATTATTTTGTGACAGTATTATCATTTATTGAAAATTGAAAAAATGATAACTAACTTTTTATGTTAAAATGGTTCTGAAAAGCAATAGTTTTAAGAATTGAAGGTCGTTATTACAGAGTAACGGAAAATGCATAAAGTTACAAATATGTAAAATAATTAAGGCATAATTGTTAGCAGTATGACTATCGATAGAATGGTATGTATAATTAGACAAGCGTACTCGGCAGGACAAGCGAATGATAATTAAAAATTTATGTCATGATAATTGTATTCACAATTGAAAATTCATCATCATCATCACTGGCTCGACAACCCTTTTTGGGTCTTGGTCTGTTCCAAGATTCTTCTCCATTCTGATCTGTTTTGTGCTTTTTTCCTTCAGTTGTTTATTTTTAACGTTATTTTTTTAGGTTATTAAGGTTTTAAGGTATTTTGCCTTCTTCCATTCTTTCTACATGTCTAATCCAACGCATCCTTTCTATTTTAATGAATATTATAATATCCGTATCCTGGTATATTTCGCATAGTTCAAGGTTGTATTTTCTTTGCTAAATTCCGTTTTCTTTTGTGCCCTTATATATGTGTCGCAAGATTTTTCTTTAGAAGGTGGCTAACAACGTTTCCTCTCTTTTAGTGAGTATCCAGGTTTCTGAGCCGTATTTGAGTACCGGTCTTATTAAGGTTTTGTATATTTGGCATTTTGTTTTTCTTGCGACGTTATCTGATCTTAGTTGCCTAATTAAGCCATGGTAACATTTATTGGCAATAAATATTCGCCTTTTCGCTTCCTCCGCAACGTTATTATCAGACGTGACTAATGATCCCAAGTTTGATCCCAATTGACAATTATTGACTATTATATCGAGAAAAAAATTGTGCCTAAAATGTGCCTAAAAAACACCGGCAATTTAGGATTATTTATAATAATATTATAACATTTCATCATGATCTTAAATAATTCTTCTAGTTGAGATTTAGGTTTATAAAGTTGATACATTATATAACTAATTTTTATAAGTAAGCTATTCTATAACTAATACAGTATCTTTTCTAACTTATCATTCCTGCAACATAATAACACAGCTGGTAAAACTTTCAAGTATCATCGTACATACCTCCAGTAAGTTATAAACGATCTTCGTTCTATACCCTTTAAGAGGGACTACATGTAGTTGCAGAACGAAGAAGGTCGATCCACGTATCCTCTTAACATCATTCACGCAAGGACGCTATTTACCCGTTACCCGTTTTATAAGTATTTTATATCTGTTTTCCCTTCAACAATTGAGTTGGTTAAGTTATTTTGTTTTTGTATTATTCCAAAATGTAAAATTCGAATAATATTTAACTACATCCCCTACAACAGCTTATTCCATTATGACAAATAATGATCTATGTTTTAATTTTTTTTTAAATAATTATTAATTATTCGACAAATTTAACTCCATACGTGGTTTTCTTATACAATTACTAATAATCTCGAGCTGATGAGTGCCCTATTGTTAGAATTTAACAAGAAATTTGTTCCAATATTGAAAATCTTAAATACTCCTGCCAACAAACCGAAAATTAATTGTAATTAAATTTCAAACAATCGCTAAACACAGGAATCATTAATCAACAAATAATTAGCTTAATTTCGCTAAGAATTTAATAGTTAAAAAAGCACGAAATGGCTGGATGATTGCTCGGCAGCATATTTATCATCATGACAGGCGGAGTATTGTTCCCGTCTTATATTACTAAAGTCGCGGGAGTGGCAAGGAAAAACTTTCGCTTTAACAAATTGATACAAAACTTTTGTGGTTTTAAGTTGGCAGAATAGTGTAGCAGTAGTACGAATCAATTATAATAATGGAGTCTCCTTTAGTCTACTTTTGCTGTTATTGTCATTTAAATAATAGGCAAAGGGAAAGTGAGTTATTAAGAAGTGTGTAAAATACACAATGCTATTATGATATAATGTTAATATGAAAGGTGTAACTAAGCTAATATTAATGTGTTAAAGAAGTTAAAAAAATTATAGTGACATAGGTCTAATATAAAATAACATATATTAGAAAATAAAATACCTATTATATTATTCATTTAATTATTGTTTTGTTTGTTTGTGTTTAAATGACTGCGGACACTAAATCCATTCGCCAATCTTACAATTTGAGGTGTAGTGTGTGTGTGTGTGTGTGTGTGTGTGTGTGTGTGTGTGTGTGTGTGTGTGTGTGTGTGTGTGTGTGTGTGTGTGTGTGTGTGTGTGTGTGTGTGTGTGTGTGTGTGTGTGGTGTGTGTGTGTGTGTGTGTGTGTGTGTGTGTGTGTGTGTGTGTGTGTGTGTGTGTGTGTGTGTGTGTGTGTGTGTGTGTGTGTGTGTGTGTGTGTGTGGTGTGTGTGTGTGTGTGTGTGTGTGTGTGTGTGTGTGTGTGTGGTGTGTGTGTGTGTGTGTGTGTGT